>BMAV01000918.1:0-22780 GCA_019973955.1 Trichonephila inaurata madagascariensis | reverse complement strand
TAAAAAATTGAAAGAGTAAGACACATTAAAATAATTTCTAAGTAGAAACATAGTTAATGAAACCATTACCTGAAATAAGCTACCCAAAGGATAAAATTCAAGTAACCTAGGTTATCATATCCTAATGTTATGATTCAATTCCTACTATTAGCTCACACTCTCTATATATTTCTTTATTTATCTCAATGGAATTTTCAATCGCTAATAAAATACATTTTAAAGCACTCAATTGAGCTGAAAGTTTATATACATGATTATTTTGGATGACAATATAGTAATTTAATTAAAATTAATAAAAACTAATTTATTAAAACTAATTATTCAAAGAATTACAAACACAGCCACTTTGGTTACATTTTTAGTGACTTGGGTCAAAACTTTAAAAGATATTTTTTTTTTCACTTTTTAAAGCATTCAAGTGAACTGAAGTTTTATATATGCGATTGCTTTGGATGACAATACGATACTTTAATGATAATTAATAAAAATTTATTAGCACTTAATGTTGTGATTCTGTCATATGCGTATACATTTTTATATTAATTGTAACTATTTAATAAAAAGTAGCTAAATAAAATTTTTCATTGTTAATCTAAGTAGGAATTGACTTAATTATTTATTTTTTTATATTACATATTTTTAGAAAAATCATTAACTCTATTTAGACGAAATATAATCTTCGACAATAGCAAAATGTCAATCATTTTTATAATTCGATATTTAAGATCAGACCATGTAAAACTGTGTATGAAGTGCTCCTATATATTATAAAATAATCTCATCTAGAATCTATTTATCGAATTTGTGCCTCCTATCTATCTAAAATTCTAATGACAATTTAAAAATGTAAATAAATTCCGAAAAATATGCGAATTTTTTATGAACAGTATTGAGCGTAGACATGGATTTATTATTAACGAATAAAACATGCTTTCTAACAATGAACGAATTTATTTTAAAATGGTTCAATCAGTCAGAAATATTCAGTTGTTGTTATTCAGACAATATCAATGTAAATTCAAGAGCCAAAGGGATTTTAGAGAAAAGGAAAACTAAGGACGCTAGTTTCAAGGCAATGTGATATTTTTTGAAGATACTATAATAGTTTAAAAGAAAATTTATATACGACTTACTGATTATATTTTTAAACTTAATTACTATAACAAAACTATAAAAAGTTTTAAGAATTCTGGCATCGGGGGTATAATTATCATTAAACCCGTCGGTAAAATTTAAATAATATCATAATATAATTTCGTACATCTCTTGTTGTTGTTGCTCATACCACCTGTCTGACGTAGTCAGATCGAGGCTCATGAAATTCATAGTGGCAAGGGGCTAGATGTGCGCCTGTCGTTGGCCTTAGCCTTGAGCGCCATACAGGTGACAGTGCGATTTAACTCGGTGAAATTCCCGAAGGAGCGATAGATCTTTTCGATAGATGGCGACAATACTGATATTCACCTCCACAATTTAGGCATGGAACTGGAGTCGAGGGAAATATTCTCCAGTCCCCTGGACTCGTGGTTTCAGCTGCGACTGCCCACAAGACTTTACGACCCACTGATTTAACAAGCACGTACTCCGTGTGTACTTGGAGGATATTTGGTGGCATCGGGCATCAAACCCAGGTCTTCCGGTCTGTAGTCTGATGCTCTAACCACTAGGCTACGCACGGCCCTCGTACATCCTGATTCCTGAAATAAAAACTATAAAGTTAAAAGACCATAAATAATGATAAATATCCTTTATTAGAATTTCAATATAATTGAATAAAATTTAAATACATTCACCGCGTGGTGATGCATTTTTCAATTGTAACATTTTATACATTGAAACTTCAATAGCAATGGAATTAACTAAGTGGCGCGAAAGCCTATGAGGGCCAAGGCATATTGTGACAAACTCAGTATACGCGACCTTGGGTGGGAGCAGGAGCAGATATTCCGGTCAGGTGTGGTCAGACTGACGCGAAACCTCCAGGGTTAATTTCCCAAGAAAGCTTGGTACTCACTTATCGATACACTGAAAATATGAAAGACTGAGTTAACATTGCCCAGCCAGAAGTTTGAACCTAGGACCTGGGGTGTGGAAGTGCGATGCACTAACCACTCAGCCACTGGGCTTAGTAATGTGATTATACGAAATTAAATATTTTACATTTAATTTCCAGGAACCGGTTTCAGAGATTCTTTAGATCATAACAATAATTATTAATTATCGGTTTATTTTAGTTACTTTTAATGAAATCATTTTCTATTTTCTAATTTTATTCCAGATTATATATATATATATATATATATATATATATATATATATACTTCAAAATAACTTAAAGTTTGAAAATGGCACACATTTTTAAAATTATTCTTAAAAATTACAAATAGTCCTTCAAGTTTTAATGGACACTTATCTGACATCATCTAACACTCTAAACAGAGTAAATTAACTTTTTTCTTTTGAAATTTTTAGCTACTTATTGAACTAATTCAAATTAATTCGTAAGTCATAAAGTTTAGCTTTAGAAATGTAAAATACGAGTGTTAAAACAAGATATTCTGCAATGCAATTTTCATATTTTAAGAAACAGTGACAAATTTTTATCTGAAGTAAAGGACATAGTCTGATTGCAATGACGAATTTATGCGCTTGACTTTGTCAGATGTATTGGGTTGGATTGTTTAAATAAAATAATTAAGTGATTTTAGAAAGTGTAAGAATATTGTTAGAAAGTTTTCTTTTATTTATTAGGCTTTTAAATGAAGTTTTTAAAGAATATTCAGAATTAAAATTGCCGAATGAAATTAAATGCTTTAAAAAAATTAATCAACAATTCAATGAATTGTGAAAGAATTTTGGTGTATTATTAAAAGTAATATCGATATATTGTACATAATATCTGGTGGAATACTTATTTTTAAAGTTAAAAGTTATTATCCATAACAATAAAAAAAACTCCATTCTTATATCAATTTTTTAGCTTGTTCATCTTCAATTTATCATAGTTTTTAAAAACTTTATTAAATATAATGAAATCTATGTGATTAGATTCTCTTTGATCATTTAATCAAAATAAACTCGAAAACTCACTAACCCTGTATATCAAGCACATAATCAGCATTTAAAGTAAAATTTTAGAACATTAGAAGTTCTAAAGGAAACTCAAATACACTTTAACGCTATAATACTTAAGGGAAGCAGTGTAAACAATACCATATTAAATGTATATTCCGCAATGAGCGTCAATTCTACCAAAAAAATCAATATTGAATTTGAGAACGTTGTTTGAGCTTAGTTCTCCCCCAAGTCGTAAAGTAAATAATATTGGGATTCAGGATGTGGTATTTGCGTGAAAAAGTAAACAGAACAATTGCAATCTATCCACAGGGGCCCTAAGTTCTTTCTACCAAACGAATGCTTACAACTTGAGTAAATCAACGCTACAAACAACTTCCAACTACACAGTGGATACACTTTAAATTCTTGAGAAGCGTTTCAATTTTAATGGTTTTCTGCAATGGCTCATCTGCGTGCGTGTGTGTGTGTGTGTAATTCTAAATTCTAAATCCGTTCTTATAATGTATTGAAAGCACAAATGTGAAATGTTTCAAGTATAAATTTGAAGCATGTTAAAAATATTTTTACATTGTTAAGAAAGGGAAATAATATTTTTTATTGAAAATTTCATCTGCTTCTATTAAGTAACCAAGACTGTTTAGATGAGTAGGATTTCCAGTTTCAGAGATGGAGACAGAAGAATATTTCAAAGGAATATGGTCCAAATGCTTAAAAAAATCATCTGCAAACGAAGGAAGCTGCTAAAACTTGAAAACTATCTCGATTATCATATAAGGCTCAGACATGAATACCAAATGAGACATTGAAATGTAGTGACGAAGAATTAAATATCTCTAGTATTAATTTTTATTTAAAATGTTCAACTTTTCTTTAGAAAATATATCCATGCTTTCCTAATTTTATTTTAGTTAACTGAAACATGTATGAATTCAATATTAATGTGAAACATACAAATCGGTTATGTTAAATGCACCACACATGTTAAAAATATACAAATATTTGTTGTAGTGTTACACTTATAAATGTTTCAATTATATACTCAACACACTATAACTTTTAAGAATAGTTAAGAATTTAACTTTTAAGAATTTCAAAGATGTTACTGTTGTTACTTTTCCCATCCAAACGACAGTAACATCAGATCGAGGTTCAAGAAATTCTCCGTTGCCTAAGGCAGGTTGTGCGTATGTAGTTAGCAATAGTGTCAAGAACCATGCAGGTTACAGCATGATATGGCTCGGTCGTCCCAACCTAATTTTGAGGAAAACTTCTTAAGAGGTTGCCGTAGCGGTATTGCTGGGACGATAATGTTCTGGAAGTGCTGTTGAGGCAGTAATATTAGTTTCTCATGAAGGCGGGGGTGAAACGAGCCGGAACAGATGATGGAAAGGCTATTGGAAGTGCAGGGGTGTAGATGCGGTTGAAGCTATTCAAATTGAAGAGACTGTTGGAGTTAGATCATGTCTCTGCATTGATGTCGCTCTCTGTTTTCTCTCTATTCCAGGGTCTCTTTTTAGGTGAAATACGTCCCGCCCACGAAAGTGACACGGGATGTGTAGTCACTTCTGTTTGGACATATTTGGTGGAACCATTCTTCTATTGGTCCAAGTCCCTTTCGCGCGGTGTACTTTGAAACCGGAGACTGGCGTGAGAACTGCGTCGGCATCTTACTATCGGTTAGATCAAGGGAGGTCAGAGGTTGACTTACCTTAGGACATCAGCTCCGGGGTATCAACCCTGGGATACTTTCCCACGAGAAACTACCTGACAGTTGAAACGTCACTCGTTCCCGACGAGAAATTGGTCTTTCATGAATATCGCCGCAAGGTGGTTATGGGGCTCCCACTTCTCTTCCACCTCCACCATTTTTGAGAGAGGAATTTCGGCTCGTTGAAAGCATTTAGAGTTCCCCATGCCGTGAAGACAATATACATTACAAACACAAATGACTTCTTGGGGATTCGAAACCAGATTTTACGGCACATCAGTCAGCTTTACGAACCACCGTACCGGAACAGCGTATATTACATGTGGATGTATATTACTTATATAATACTAGCTATGCATATGTGTATATATATTTTCTTGGATGTAAATTCATACACATATGTAAAAATTTATGCTGCTGACTTCCATCTTCACAGAGTATCGTATTGTGCCTACCTTCTTTTTTTTAATGCATCATGCTAAGGTAGTGAGTCGCACAGAATTTATATGAAGTCATATGACAGTCAGTCTCATTGTACTTGAGCCTTAACACGTTCTTGCAGATTGTGTGATACGGCTGGAGTGATAACTTTTTGTCACGTTTTCGATTGGAGTCAGGTTTGTTGAAAATGATGGTCCCTGTATGACATTTATATGTTGAAAATAAGTCCCAGAGGCGGCAGCAATATGTGATCGAGCAATATCTTGAGGCAAAATTGGTTGTAACGGGGAGTTAGGAATGGGGCTGCAGCTGGGTATATATATAGAATCTCTTAAAAGTAACGTTATAGCCAGTCATACAGTATCTAATGTGCACCAAATATGATAACTTTGTTTAGTAGCAATCGCAAATGCGTTCCAAATCCCATGGGATCACGTAGCAGTGTGACTTTGCGCAATGAACCATGGACTTGGTACTAACCACACTGACTCCACACCCAGATTCAATTGTCGTCTCCACCTACATAGAAGCGGTATGCTTTAGTGAAGACTAGTAAATGTCATTGGACATACGATGCTCTTCTGGCTCTATATCACTCAATTTTTTTGACAATGCGATAAAGCTGTTCGCTGGTGAAATCGTAGCCCCATGACATAAAATCACCAGTAAAATGTGTGATAACATATGGATGATAAACGGATGTTTCTACTGCTTGCTAGATTTCTACAACAGTGGCTGCTGAATCAGTACACCGATGTTTTACAATAAGTGTATCCTCTCTCTCTTTCTTTCTCATAAACACACAATGCACGTTGAGGCAACATAAGACTAAGCTCAAGTTTGAGTTAAGTAGTATTAAAAACCCTACTGATTAATTGTCAAAATTATGCAAGATGTTAGAGCCGGCTAGGTGGCGTAATTGGTTTGTCACTGGCTTTGTATTCCCAAGGTTGCAAGTTCAACCCCAGCCCAAGTAGGGGGATTTGCGTGATACATGAACAGCTTTCAACGTTATAGATCCCCAGAGTGCCTATTTGGCTTGACTGCTCTCTGCAAAGTGAAATTCCTGGCACTATTTCACATCGTCAGTTATCAAGTGCCTATTTATGGGGCACTTGATGTTTGCGGGAGTTGTTAACCACACTAAATAGTGATACTAGCTCCCGGGGAATGTACTGGACCTCCAATAGTAAATACCAACTGAATATAGTATAAGAAGTCCAATTGAAAATAATACAAGATGCTACTGAATAATTCTTATGTTAAATTTAGATTATTAGAAATTAAATGAGCATAATATTCACAACGACGACAGAAAAATTGCCTAACTAAAATCACTTTGGACTTAATTGTAAAGTACCGTTAAGATGCTAAGGTAGAAAACATCGCTGATTTCAATTTTTTACATTTGCATAAGCATGTTTGCAGAATGAACATGATAGATATTAAAGGAAGAATCAGAATCAGTGAAATAAAATAATAAAGAAATGATATTTTGAAAAGAAATTTACTCAAAATTAGACAAAAAGACAAATTTAGCATTTCATCTACAGTGTGGCATAAGGATTCCTCATAAATTATTAACTGAATATTAATGATACTTCAAAGATATTAATGAAAATGCTATTCATATTTTTTTTTCGGAAGAGCAAATAATAAAGTAATACATTTATTGGGTTTTACCTATGCAAAGTGTGATAGTATTTCATGTAGTAAGCAAATCATTAACATTTTAACTTGGAATTCTGAGTCAAATTTAATTTTTAAAATACTGCCACAATACTCAATTTTTACTCAGTGTTAAAGATATAGTTCCGTTGCAAAACTTGAAACGAAAATTAAATTTGAATTCAAATACAAATCATACTACTTTTTTGATAAAACTTTTATAAATATTTCACTTTCAGAAAAAATTTAATATACAAGGCACGACTGCGAAATAACGAGGCTGACGCTGATACAGAAAAAGTACTCATTTGCCAACAGTGCTTCAGGTTTCTGTAAACAAACCCGTATAGCCGTAATCTTCGTTCGCAACAGAGTTATTTATTTATTTTTTTTTTTTTTGCTTAGCCGGAAAAGTAAAAGTCTTTCAATAGGGCTCTGAATTTTTGTGAAATTTCAATTTATAATATAGAAAAAATGTTCACTCTGGTAGGTTATGACCATCGATTAAGTATTCGTGCAAGTGCTGATACTGTAGAAATCGACAAAGAATCCGTACAGAAAATTTTACAAAACAATTTTGGTATGTAAAAATTGTGTCCCAAAATGGTACCTGAAATTCTCACGTTTGAACAACAAGAAGTTTGAAAAAATGTTAGTACTGTCGTTTTGAATGCCACTGAAAATGACTCAAACTTATTGAAAAAGATGATAATGTAGGATATATCATGTGTCATGTTTTTTTTTTTTTACTTATGATTCTTTAACGGAGGGCAAATCCATGCTCTGGAAGAGACCATCTTCATTGATAGTCAAGAAAAGGCCCATTTGCAAATGAAAATTCTAAGCAATGTTTATTGTTTTTTCGATCTTAATGGAAATTTGTATCGTCTCTAGGTTCCTGAAGGTCAAATTATCCATCAACATTGCTACCCGTACGTTCTTTCTGAAAGAAAGAACGAAGAATCTACCCGAATCGTAGAAAGACACGTCCTGAATTCTTCACAAAGACAATGCATCGACTTATTACACATTGTCTGTCAAGAGGTTTCTAGTCAAGTACATCATCCCAGTGTTGGACCATTCAATTTATTCTACGGATATTGAACCATGTAACTTCTATCTGTTCCCTTAAATGAAATCTGCATTAAAGGGAACAAGAATCGAGTCAATTGAAGCTGTGAAAGAGAAAGCGACACACGTCCCAAAGGATCTGACACAATAAGACCTCAGGCACTGTTTAGAACAGTAAAATATTCTCAGGGAACACTGCAGAGATAGATGAGAGATGTACATTGAAGGTGAAAATAAGTAAATATATTTGAAAATAAAATAAATGTTTTATACTGTCAGTCTCATTATTTAATAGCCAAGCCTGTTAATTTTTTCTGTATACTTATATGGTTACCTAAAAACTTTAAAATCATAATAGTTTCTGTCCACAAAATATAAATAATTGAGTCTATTTCAGTATCATTCTTTTAATATTTATCTAAAATATAACTTAAATTAATTTATGGTTGAAGTGATAAACTTTGATACTATATTACGCAACTCTTAAAAATTTTAGAAAAATACAAATTTTGATAATTTTACTAAATGTTAATTTTTTTACCAACGCCTTTTCTAGGATAGTATTAATTTATTATTGTTAACTTATCATTATTAAGTCATATACATCCCATTCATTTAAATAAAGTATTTACTTAACTTAAAGATAATCAGAATTAATTATTTGCATCTGTGATATTTTTAAAACATACCTTCTACTTCTCCAGCTGAACAACCGTTCTTTTCCTTTAGAAGTATTCTCTCATCATTTGAATGAATATCAAACAATCAATGTTAAACAAATAAGGATAATTGATAATAAATTAATTTGACAAACTTCCCTTTTTACGTACATAAATACTTGACTATCATAATGAAATTAGAAACCATGACATGTGAAATTAATCATGTCATAAGACGATTACATAATTATGTTCGGTTGTAACGTTTCATAGCTTAGACTTAAAAATAATGCCAAATATATTTCTTAAATGATTAAAAGAGTTTTTAAAAAAGCGCATTCTTTTCCTATATTTGCTAATTTATTCTCTTTGAAGAGAAGCCAAATTCTCCCCAACGAAAATAATTTTCTAACCCTTCATTTCATTGCATTTATCGAGAATTATGCAGATCAGCTGGCATAAATGCGATAAGCTCATTTAGTTGTATTTTGTTTCTTTTTTGTGCCGAAGAATTTTAAAGAATCATTTGAGTCATTTAATTCCCTGGAGTACTTTCAAAGAACTGAAAAAGTGTTGATAATATTACTCATACTTGCAATTGTATTAATTGTAGCATGTTAATATGTTTCATAAAGAATTCAATTGCTATTTTAATTTCGTTATGCGCTTCCTATGTTTCAGGCGATAAAAAATTGTAATAGAATTAATGAACAAATTCATAAAATACGAAATAGATAGATTACAAATTACCTTTATTTTGCATTAACAATTCATTAACATTTTATTTTCTGCCTGATCCAAAACAATGTATATGTTATCAAGCACACATCTTTTGTAAAAGAACTGTTGTTTTGTACATAATATTGCTGTATTTTATAGAACATCCTTTTAAACAGAAAACAATGTATATTTATTTCATTCAAAATTGTTACATTTTATTCATCTAGCCTCTTTTGTTACATTATTAGTTTAAAAAAATACTTGTAAATCATGCGGATCATTAAAGTATTTAATAAAAAATTTTATTTAGATGCTCATAAGAAAACATTTGTCATTTACATGAAATTAAATTCTCAAGTAACGCTATGTTTATTTTTCAGTCTTTTTTAACTATACAATTATCATTATAAACATGAAAACTATGTTTAACCTTGCAATCTTAATTCTAAGACTAAATTGTTGATATTCTATAACTCTAGCTGTTCTGTTTTGTCTATAGTGCCATTTCTTCACACATTATTTAGCAACGAGTTATACGGCCGTGATAGCCGAGTGGTATAGGTTTCGGATCGTGGCTGGCTTTGTCACGAGTTCGAGTCCAGTACCACTAAAGACCCTCCGTGTAGGGCAGCGATGCACGCTAAATATGTCAAGAGCGGAAACATCCTAACGTTATTGGGGTGTGGCTGTTTGGAGAGGGGGTGCCAGCTCAGGTGTCATCCACGTCACTTGACCATGGTTCTCAAAATTACATGGTCCGTCACCAAAAGCCCTAGTGTAGCTGAACAGTGCAACGTTAATATTCACTCACTAGCAATGAGTTATGGTTATAGTAATTTAGCCTATTACGTATCAGTGATAACAGACACACACATATATATTTGAGGGTTGGATGATATTTTTCTCTTTATCGATCGTTCTTCCTTTAAAATTTTCTTATCCCCTTAGCTAAGTAAATATGCAAAATCTCTTTTTTCAAAAAAAAGAAACAAAAAAATAATATCTACCAATCACAAATTGCACTTCGTTTTAAAGGTGAAGAAATTTCACTATTCTTTTTCTATCAATTTTTAATAATTTTTCAACTTACAATTCGTAACGCTATTTTCTAAATATAAAGAATTGTACACGGAAAGCATTAAAAAAATTAAAACGCGAGTACTTTAAAATATTATTGGTCGTGCAAGAAGTTCGAAAAATACAATTCTTCCTTCCGTTTTCTTTTACATTTTTCATTGTTAGAATTATTTTGTAATTTTATTCAAATTTATTTGTTTGTTATTTTCACCTTTAATAAACAAAATTTGAAAAAAAATAAATATTATAACAGTGTGTCTCGGTTGCTTTTTCTGATGGCTTTTTGCTTTCTGTAAAAAAAAACATCTGCTAATTTATGAATTAATTTCCTTCAAGTCGAAAGAGATCCAAAATTTTCCAAACCATAAAGGAATTTGTTTATCACAATGACTTTTACATAAATCCACGCAATCTCTCAAATTTGGATTGCTTCTTTAAAAATAGATTCCATGTCAATAGAACATTTAGACGATTTTATGAAAATCAATGAGATTCACTTTTGAAAATACCAATTTTTTTTTAATGAAAATTGTCTATATTTAAATAATGAACTTTCTTAATTCAGAAATGCCATGATACGTTCTAATTAGTTGCACTACCTTGTATTCAGAAAAAGCAAGAGTAGAAGCTTTTTCATACAAATTTTTTGTTTCCTTAAGACACTGTTACAGCTACTTTTTAAAGTTCCTCAGCAGTGGCGTAGAGGAGAATATTAGCCCCCCCCCCTGAAAAGTCAGGTTATGGGGCCCAAGCCCAAATACGTACTTGGCATTGATCTGGCTTTGGACCCCCTAGAACCCTTGGTCCCTCCCGCAAAGTGGGTGTTGTGGGGATGTACGTTACGCCACTGTCCCTCAGGTGATTGTTGGAGGGCAGTGTTATTTCATATCGTTGATGGAGATAGCATATTAAGACATTTTTTGTGAAAGGGCAGCTTATATGACAAATATTAACTTACCTAATGCTAAGCACTTATAATACTTCCTAACAAATACTTTCAGAATACATTGTCCATTGCACTTAATTAATTTTATCACACTTTTCTCTCTTATGTTCTGATTCAAAAATATACAAAAGTAAAAATGTTTACCTAGAAATTAATTGCAACATAAATTGATCGATTTTTAAAATAACTTTTTCTTAAATAGGTCAGGGATATTTTCCGCTTCCGTGGCAATCTGATAATGACACATGCCAACGGCTAATCATATGAAGAGGGAAAAACGGAGTGTCTTTCTCATAAGCTATTATTGATAGCAATCAATAGTAAATTTAATCCTGTGATGTGCAACTTTTCTCAGAGATCTAACATTAAGTTTCAATAAAATAGGTAAAATGTAAAATTTAACCATATTTATTAAAGTTTATAAGAAAATAAGAGGTTAACTTTGTTACAAAAAATAAATATTTTGAAATTACAGGTTTCAAAATTCCCTGCTCTTCATATTCGTATCATTTTTCAATGGTAGCTGTGGGATAATTGACTCAGATACAGATTTTCAAAGCTTCCCCATCACACCTAAGATGTGCATAGGACACATAAAACAAAATAATTTCGAAAAAATGTGATTTTCTTAAACAAGAGACTGTCAATACCCAAATTTTCTCAAAATCTGACTTTAAAGTACATTATTTGAATAAAATAATGGATAATTCCCTAAACATTGCTTAGTATATAATAAGTACACATATAATATTAAAATATTCAAAGTGTAAATAATGTTAACCATTTCTTGCTTATTAAAATTTAAAAAAAATAAAGTGGGACAATTTACGAAATATTGCTAGTTTTTTTAAAGATGTTTTTGAATTTCTTACACAAACGCTAATTATTTTAAGTGCAATAATTTTGCTTTTTTTCTAGCTTCTCATATACTTAAATTCCCATTTAGAGCAATAGCGTTATAATATTAGCAAATTAAATAATTATTAAAATTAACAAAAATATCTAAATTTCTTCAATTTTTAACTCTTGAAGCACGAAGCTCGTGTGAAAGGTATTTTTTAATTTAATTTCTTATAGATTTTTTGCTTAATAAGGCGACAAGGGGAATATTTTAGTGTTAAGTACTCGAAAAAGAAAAAAAAAATCGGCCGATCTTATTATATTTGTGACTGTGGATTTATATATTCAATTTTATCTGTTTAAATGTTTTTCCTTACTTACAAATCTTAATTTTGAACGTCTACTGTAAAAGTAAAAATGCCAATTCCCTCCCTTTCTAACCAGATGAAATACTTTTGAACTTCTGAGATAAAAATCCAAAACGAATTTAAATGCCAGTGAAATGTGCCTTTTATAAATAAGGTTACAAAAATTTTTTAAAAAATTATTCTTCAAGACAAGCGGAGTGGCAAGATTACTTCTAACGACAATTACATTTAATTTGGCAAAACGGACTTTCTCTTAAACTGCTCAATTAAGGAGTTTTGAAGTAAAAGAAGAAAGATCAAAACTGATATCCAAATATCATCTACCGTAATTATGTCAATTTCCTCTAAACGACGCTATACATTGAATTACCAGTCATTATGAAATAACTCTTTTCCCCGTCCGAAATAATTAACAATGGAAGAAGTACTAACATTAAATGGTTAGATATACCATTCAGAAGGTAACATATGAAAATATATTATACTCTATAATGCAAAAAGAGATTCTCCACGAAAGACTCATCCAAGTGGGAGAAAAATGAATACATGTGTTGAAAACTAAATGGAAATTGTATCTTGAGACCTTCATTCCAGAAATACTGCTGCAAGAGCAAAGGGAATATAATGATGTGTTGGCTCCTCTTCGACCTTGAAGCAAGTTCTTATCCGGCTGGGCACTGACTAATAGGCTGATGTCAAACTGAGAGAGATAGCCTATACTTTTCGATTATATAGGCTTCAAACACAAATCCAGCAATTTCTTAAAATTTTTTATCTGAAACTAATCAAAATTTTTTGCATGGGAAAATTTATAATATGCAACTACATTTTCTTACACACACAACTAAGTTGTTACGCAATAGTTTAACAATTTATTATATGTTTTAATTAAAAGTATTTTACTCATGGTAAATTAAGTTCAGCACTTTATCAGATATATGTGTCTTGTTTATAGATGTATAAGTAAAGAATTTAAATGGTATCATCAAACTTGAAGTAATTATATTAAATCATACGTAAGAGATTTATAAGCACACCAAATCACTGTTGTTCGCACGTGACTAAAAATTTAAACAAGTCCTTGAGTTAAAACGGGGGATGTGTGTGGTTGAGATATGCTTACAATAAGTTGTTAGGACATTTTTCAAAGTCTCTCAGAAACCACAGTCAATTCGGAAATAATTCCCTAAAGTATTTTCTTTCATTTATTTCTAATATATTTTACAATGTCCTATCCTAAGTTTCCGATATGTTAAAGTGTCAAAAATAAAAATATTTAACCTGTTTTTTTCCAAAATTTTAAATATTTTTTATTGTTTACTCACACTGCGGAAAGTATTCAAATAATTAAAAAAAATTGCTATGTTGCTAGAGCTCTTAAAATATATAATAAAGTTTTAATTTTAAATTATAGTTTTGATTTTTCTTGGTTTTAATTCTATAGTAGTATTCAAATACGACACTTAAGTATGGTAGATTTAACATTTTTTAAAGCAAAAATTGTCAAAATATTTTCTTGCTGCTAAAGTTACAGTCTTCTTCGCTTTATAAAAAGTAATCTGAACAGGATTCTTAAAACAGTTTTTGGGTTATAAAAGCCCTTAATTTTCTCATGTATTATTGACATTATAGGTCATTCTTTCAATTTATTAGATTGAGCCTTACAATTTATTATATCCTTGTAAACAGAATTTCACTTGAATAAGTAAAGTCAACAGCGCTTTTAATATTATAAAATAAAAAAATAAATAAAAGCATATTTATTTAAAAAGAAATAATTCATTAAAATGTTACTCTACATGTTACGAAAGAAAGAATATAATATTAATGTCGGAGCATTTTTCTCTCTGAAAAAAGTAGTTCGAATTCAAATTCTGTTCTCTCTCCTTACTATTTAGCTGAGACAGTCCAAATATGGTGTGGCAGTTAACTTATATACTTTAAAAAAAATTGGGATTAATATATATTTTACTGATATATAGTTAATTTATGTTTTAATATAGTGTATATGAGACTTTAATTAAGACTCATATTTTGCTTAAAATCAGTAATCTGTTATTATTGACAAATTAGTACGCATTTCTCATTCTATATTTATTTTTACTAGAATAGACATAATTAAAGCTTAGGAGTATTACTGGTAAGATGTACATTCAAACCACTCAGCAAAGTCTCGTGCTTTTCATACATTGCACCAGTATTTAAAATAGAATTTTCGATCTTCTCCCTTTCTAAGCAAACAGAACTTACTTAACATCACCCATTGCTTTCAAAAGCAATGTAAATAGTACTAAATTCAATGTAGACTCTACAATGGGGGAAGAGGAAAGGAAAGATCAATAAAATATATAAATCAACATTGAGTTCAGTCAGAGTACGATATTTTAGCTATCTCCCTGAGGTTATAAAAGTAAATGGTATTGAGATTTCACGGAGAAATATTTCTGATAAAATAAACAATATAAATTCAATCAACATGTTTAACCTAAGGCAACAAATAAGGACTTTATATGGAATTGTTTATGTCACGAGTAAATTAACACAGTGAATAATTTCCTAACTAAGAGCATTTTTAGAATTGCATCTTGGAGTTTTGATCAATCTTTCACTTTCATCTCTTTCTTAGTGATATCTGCTTTAAGGCTTGACACCTCAGTAAAAGCTCATTGTTAATGCTTTAAAAGTTTTCTGTAAAATATACTCTATTTTTTAAGTATTAGGAAATGTTTAGATCTTTAAGCAAATTTTCGGATATATTTTCAATCAAACTTTTATATATTTAAGGCACTTGTTTTTAATAAAAGCAACCATTTAATGTAGAATTTGTAATAATTGAATTAAGTTGAAATATTGTTGAAAAAATGAAACAAAAGCAATAGCTAGTAAAATAATATTTTATTTTGAAAAAATGGTAGTTTCTAACAATTGTAATACGAAACTTATAAATGTATGTAATCGTTATAGAAAATGAAGAAGAGTGACAAATTTTACTTTATCGAGCTTTATTGGAGAAAACTTTATAGAAAATAGAAAATATTACTAATTTTGAAACACATTGTACAAAAAAACTCTAAAAACTTAAGAATCAAATTTTTCTAGTTCATTTTTACTTCTTCTAAAGGAAATGAAAATATTCAAGAATAAACATTAAAACTTTATAATGTTGCATACCTAATCTAAAACTTATTTAGTCATCTTTCAAAACAAGCAAAAAAAATGACAGTTTCTTGTTTACTGGATGTGTTTAAAATGTTAATATTTTTCTTTTTATGAGTAATAAAATTCTCTTGAAATTAAATTGAATCGTATCTTCGTTTGGAAGTAGAAAGAAGAAAAGGAATAATTAATTACGAATAACGTACAGATGTTTCGGTACAAGGCTAAGATTAAGCTCTCTTTGCATATTTTTACTCTAAGAAATCTTTACATTTCCCAAACAGAGAAAACATTTTAAAAATATCTGAATGTATGATTTCTTGAGCTCATCACACATATATATAAGCAAATAGTGTTCATATTTTTGTTACAGTAAAGTTACATTGTATTTTACTATTTAAAGTTTTTATTTGGAAATACATTAATGAGAGAGAGAGAGTTTGAAGTTATATTTTAAAGTACAAAGTAGTATTTTTCAGTTGCTTTAAAATAACAAAAATGAGGTTTTTCATTCAAAATAACATTTAATCTGTATTTAAATAAAAATGGCAAATTATATTTAATATCACATTTGCATTCAAGTTTTATTAATGCCGAATATATTGAAATATGATGGATATTATCGCATGTTTTTTTCCCATTAAAAATAAAAGTAAATCAGGCTATTTTACTATAAAACAATAGAAAAAAGAAAGTGTTGTTCCATAATGTTTGTTTTGTAAGTAATTGTCTTATTCATAATTACTGTAAATTTTTGAATGCAATCTTTATAAAAAATTTAAGCACTTTAAAAAAATAACTGTACAAACAATTTAAAAGATATTTTTAAACAATATATTAATTTTATAGAACCAAAAAAAATATTGAAACATTTATCGGAAATACATAATTGCTGCGTACAATAAATGGGCTGTTTGAATACTTACTGAGGAACAAATATGAGAAAACACGTAGCAATAATATACGAGATGTGTCCGGAAACTAAGTGCCGTTTCGATCTACCACAGTAGTAGTATAGAAATTCAGTGCTTGTATACACGTGTCTCTGTTTGATTGTCAGTCCAATGACGCCATTTCAGTCAGATTGTACTGTTTCTATTGTTTTTACACGCCGACTGTGAAATGTGTTCAGTAATTCATTTTTTGAATGAAAGAAGTGTTCAGCGAGTTGAAATTCATCATAAAGTAGTAGATTTTTGTGGTGAAAATGCAATGAGAGAGAGATAATGATGAAATAGTGAGGAAGTGGGTTCAACAATTCAATGATGGGTTCATCAGTGTTCATGAGGTAGCACAGAGTGGGTGGCATTTTGTTGTTAATGAAAGGTAAGATCGAAAAAGTGAATGAGGAAATTCGTAAGAAAATAGACGGTTCACAATAAGATTACTTTCTAATGTTTTACCACACATTTCAGAAAATAGACACTTGCGGCATCTTACTTTGAAGAGGGAATAGACAAGTTGGTTTCCCGATGTGGTAAATGTCTGAACTATGGTGGTACAAACTCAAACTCAGTGGTGCAACAGCCCATGAGGACAGAGCTTACTGTGCCCATCCCAATATACGTGACCATTGGGAGCTGAGGTGCATGAGCAGATATCCCGATCAAGTTGTCAGTCTGAAGCGTGATACCCAGCGTTTAAGTCCCCAAGAAAGCTTGGTACTCATTCATCGACCCACTGCATTAGGAATGAAAGGCTGAGTCGACCTTGCCTAGCCTGGGAATAGAACCCGGACTTGTGGCGTGGAAGCGCATAACACTCGACTCGATGACTGAATCTGATAAATGGTGAAAACTAGTGAGAAATTAGTTTCTGGTACCCTCTT
This sequence comes from Trichonephila inaurata madagascariensis, assembly GCA_019973955.1. Taxonomy (NCBI): domain Eukaryota; kingdom Metazoa; phylum Arthropoda; class Arachnida; order Araneae; family Nephilidae; genus Trichonephila; species Trichonephila inaurata. Next base: position 5,220 of record BMAV01000918.1, on the reverse strand, counting down.
TCATCTAAAAATAAGTTTTTTTTTGAAAAAAAAAATGATTTTTCCATGCGAATTTTTCCAAAATGGTACTTAGCTTCACGTCACACCATGTAAAAGCATACATATAAAAATGCATAGTAAATAACATTAAAGTAAGTATATATATATATATATATATATATATACTTTATGAACAATAACTCTCGTTGATCCGAACGATATAAACTGGACTACGCTTACTCCATACAGCCTTTTAAAAATCCATGATTCATAAACACAAATAAGCTCATAATTTGTAAATGACTTAACTGTCCTGCTCTAAGTAGATTTTTCGACGCTATATATATCATGAATTTAATGCATTGATTTAAAATATCGTGTGTCCCTTTTATTTTACTTTATTTATTTATTTATTTGTTTTGCCTTATTTCCAAAACGCATGTTCTTTTTATCATACATAGTGTTGATCTTAGCTTGGTTCATTTTATAGGTTGTTTTGTTTAATCTGAATACATCAATGTCAAAATTGGTCCAATCTAATTAGGTTCTATAGAATTTCTCTGTTTTCTATCGTTTTCATAAGTATTAATTTTGAACATCCACTTTATAGTTTGATATTGCATATCTCTTTCGACATAATTGAAAGCAAAACACATATTACTAAAGTATTTATATGTTACTTAAAAGATATAGTATCAAATTAGAAATAATTTGTATTTGAAAAAAAAAATGTAGTTTTACCAATATTTTACTCAGAAAAAACTTTCAAGAGTTTCTTGTCCTCTTTTAGCTTGTTAATATTCATATTTCGATTAGTTACCTGCAAATTCTATACATTATAAAAACGTTTCATATTTCGTTTGAAAATAATTGGATTTTATATCATAAAGAATTAATATAGGGTAGTAAATTATTGATAAGTTTTACACAAAAAATACTCTCTTTTCTAATTAGAGAGATCCTTCAAAAACTCTTCCGTTGCTTGCAACTTGCATTGCTACAAAGAAGAATGTAATACAGCCTAAGGATGTGTTGCGTGTTTAGTAAAAAGCATTATATTTTCATCATCGGTATAGTCTTTTGAATTCTTCTTGAAAGGAAACAGGAATTCGTGAAAAATATATGAAGGGAGGATCTTTTTTTCTGGAGTGAAATATGTATGGCATTTGGAATTATATTTGTCTTTTAACAAGACGTTTCTTGAATACATCAGCAGATTTTCTAAGAATCAAGGTACCCGACTACATGCGACAACTTTTTTTTTTAAATGGAGGTATGGAGATTTTTTTGTGGTTTTTAGATTTATTTAATACACTTTAAGAAAATAATGCTAAAATTAAGAAGAAAAAAATGAATTATTACTACTAAAATGGGAAAAAATAGGTAAAAATTGACATAAAATTACATAAACGGGGCCCACTCTGTACAAATAGTAAATGAACAAATTCTCAGTTTTTCAATTTTGATGTATTACTTTGTTATTCCTTTTTGAAGTGACCTTCAGGATAAGTTATATTTTCATTTTTTACAAAAACTAGAACACTTTATCCTAACTCAATATGAGAAATTGCTTAAAAAAAGTAATTATATTCACATAAAGAACTGTAAATTTTGTAATAAAACAGTGATTGATAAAAATCTGAAGGTTAAAGCACTTCTACTGTTATACATAACATACACACAAAATTTCAGCAAATTATTTCAAAAACGTTTTTAACCAATCACTGTACCCGTTTGAATTTTTCTAAAAAAAAAACATATTTCGAGTAAAAGGCATTTTAAAGTTTGACATCTTACGTAAAGTTACGGTGTTTACTTTTACTAAAACACTTTTAGTTTTTGTTCTAGTGAATGGAAAATAAAAAAAAAACTTGGTACTTTTATAAAGCCAATAAAATTGCCTATAAAATAAAAGCGTAAAAAAAATCTGTCAATTCTTAAGAAAAATCATGAATTTAGAGTAGTCGGATACCTTAAGAAAGAAAACATCATAAACAATCAGTGAATCACCCATTTATTGATCACACACAACCACCCACAAGTAATTGATTTGCTCGTTTTGTAATTTTAACCAAAAAGTAAATGTAAAAAAGAAATTTTAAAAATAAAAAAGTGTGAGAACATTTGACAAAAAGATGAATTAAACTTTGAGATACATAAGCCATTCTTGAGAAGAAATTATATACTAGACAATATTAAGATGACACATGAAGAAACAATGTGTTATGATTGCTCGAAGGGAAAAGATTCACTTCATAGAACACAATATGGAGCTTTTGTCATTTTTTTCTCTTAGATTTTTTTTTAGACAAATTTTAGTTCCAAATGTAAAACTTGTATTACACGCACGAGACAAGAAAAATTGAAACCAAAAGAAAAGATATAATTTAATTTGGTTTTGCTAATTCTTTTCTTTTTATATAAATGCAAACCACTTCTTTAACAATAAAAATAAATGAAACAATTAAACTGATAGGGGAAATTTAACGTTCAGATATCTAAATATATGTACAAAATTAAACTTAACTCTGAATCAGTATTACGACGCAGTTTCAAGTACATAATCATCTCTTTAAATTAAGGATTTTAATTACATTATTAGCTAAGTATTAAATGAGCATTAAAAGATAAGGCAAGGAAACAAATTAATATTAGGATTATTCATAATATTAACTTACATATATATATACAACACGTTTATACAACATCATGAAGTACCCAGCTAAGCGTGTGGGTAACGGCTGGTGTGTATGTACATACATATATCTATACATGTATATATTTTGACATCCACATTCTAAGTAATATGTCGTGACCCGTCGGTCGCGGGTGTGAGAGGGTTCGAGTGAGAAGCAGACATGATCTAAGGTTAAATATTTTTATTCAGCTTTTAGCATTTATGAGAACTTATGAGAATTTTTAAGAATGCACTCTGATGATTAAACCCAAAAGAGCAATAAAACTTATTAATCCAATTAGATATGTGGAAACACTTATCTTAAGGGGACGGTGGGCCATTAAATCTAATATCTTAAATTGAAAGCTTAATTATCTGAAAATGGAATCAGTATATTAAATGATAATTATATTTTAGAATTTAAATATATATTTTTTAAAAAAAAACTATTAAAAACTGATTTTTTTAAAAAACTTTTTAAACTATTTTTAAAAATGCTCCTTGCGCATTAGTTTTTAAGATATGCACATAATTTTTTGTTTTATGTATAGATGAACTACAACAAAATATATCTGTGCATGGATTTTAAATTCAGAATAAAATTTGATGAAAAAAAGAAATTTTCTATACTATATGAAATATTTCACCAATTATCACCTATTCAAGGTATTCGAAACAACACCAAATAAGATTCGTCAATTATTTTAGAAAACTAATACACACATTTGTGAATTATATCATCTTTCATAAGTTGTGAAAATTTGAAAGAGATATAACGTAATTTGAAACGCAAGGAGCGTTTTACGTAACAATGAAAAGGGAAAATTTACAAAGTAAGAAGAGTGCATTTTAAACAATTATTTGAGTAATATAAAAAAAAAAATTCAGTAATCATTATTCAAAATGACAAAATTCTTTGACAGAATTATTCTATGAAATATAAGGAATATTATTAGTATACAAAATCACAATCGCAATTTTGACCTAAATTTGACGTTTTGAAAGTCCATCATCCCCTTAACTATTTTCTTGTATGTTCCTGCTCCCAACTTGCTAAGTGGTTCAATCGTAAGGCGGACGTCTTCCTCCTTTCTATGAAACCTTTATTTTGAATTTAATATTACGAAGTACAACCACCGGTCACCTACACTATGCTTAGGATCAACTTTCAATCATTACCTCGCCTACTCAACGATGTTTTTTTCTAATTGAGAACATTTATAACACATCACAAAGAAGAGAAGGATTACAACACAAACATCCATGCTTTATCTGGGATTCGAATCCAGCCCTTTCGGTACGTAGTCAGCGTCACTAACCACTATTCTGGATGGGCGGCTACTCAACGATTAGCACTTAAATAGAAGTTCGTATTTGCATATAAAAAAAGTTCTCTCTGAAGAAAGTGGTTTTCAACTAAATTCATAGTTAAAAAGAGTATTTTCCTCAAAAGGATTAGTGGAAGCTCTAATAAAACCCCGTTATCCCTCCTTCCCTAAAAGATACGTGATTAATAGGTTGGTTTTAACCACCCGATTAAAATTATGTTGCAAATTTAACTACTGCTCAGAAAATTGCCCAAGTTTTTTTTTATTTTAACCTATCCTGATCAGTCATACACTTGCTAAATTGGGCAAAGAGTTCTATTAACTAATTTCCTATCGAAAATTTAAATAATCAAGCAAATTCAGAGACAAAAAACATTCTGTTATTTTTAATGCAATAAATATACAACACACACAAGTATACCCCGTTCAGTGTATTACTGGGGGAAAACTCCTCATCTGGAGGAAAAAATACCAAGCCTTGTACTAAAAATGTCATAACAAAAGTTGTATAGACGTATGAGCCTACAACTGGCTCTTTTACGAACTGGACAGCACACATCTTATTTAATTATAAACACCAGGGTCTTCCCCCTTGAAATGGAAATAGGATCACTAACGAATCATAACGGTAGCGTACATCTATACATTTAATCTTAATCAATCATAAATACATACATTTTTAATACTAATTAACCATAAATACATACATTTCTAATGCCAATCAAACATAAATGTATGTTTCCGCATATAAACGCAATCTGGTTTTTTCAAAAATAAATTCCCCTCCTGTCGCGCAGCTCAGTTAGTAGTATGGTTATTTTTCGCTTCTTACGCTGCATCCCAAACCAGATACTAGATACATACAATGAATACATATAATTTTTCAAATATGACATACAAAATACAAACAACTCAAAAAATTCTCGCCCACTAGACAAGTCACATTTACAGTAAAACAATTCTTAGCAACAAATGTTTTCCACAATTTTGAAGAAATTTTATGCAAAAGTTCATTCTTTAGTTGCAGAAAAATGCACCCATCTTCGTGACCAGCTTTTTTTCAAAAAAAAAAAAAAATAATAATTATCAATCTGGACATGGATTTCTACAAAGATGATCTGACTGTTTGTCAGAAGAAATAACAAAAACAATATAACTTGGCGTTCTGTCATGGATTCCATGTTTAGTCACTGCGAACTAATTCCCAAACTGGGGATGATTTGGCTTATTTGGTTG
>BMAV01000917.1:17500-26529 GCA_019973955.1 Trichonephila inaurata madagascariensis | reverse complement strand
AAAAGCTGTTTTTAAATGTTTTCCCCAAAGGGCCCCCGTATATGGCATCAGGGAAAATTTTAAAAAGATCTTTTTTGAAACTTTTCGGTTTTTGGTTATAAATTCCCCCAAATTTTCGTAAAGGACAATATGTCGTTAAGATGGTAACCTAGCTCACATTTTCCGGTTTTCTATTTTATTATTATTCAAAGTTCATGTGGGAAACACACTTTTCCTGTAAACCAAATTTCCAAGCACTATATCGCCCGGGGGAAAAACCAATTCATTTAAATAAGGGGGAGGGATTTTTAAAGCCCCTTTTCGCCCCGATGGTTCAAGGGGATTTGCCCACCTTGGAAAGCAAGACCCCCCTAGCTGCACTCCCTCTCCTACCACCACACCAAAGGGGGACACGAGCCTAAATTTTTAAAGGGACCGACTAGTTGGGAACCGTGTTTTTAAAAAGGTATAAATGGATAATATTTAGATATTGGGTGCCCAGTTTAAAAGAAAAGTTTAAATTTTAAAATAGTATTACATTAAAAATTTTAAGCAATATTTTACAAAATAAACATAAATTCCCAATTTTCAAAAATTTTCCCCTTTTTTGTAAAAATGCTTCTATTATAATATTTTTTACTTAAAAGCTAACCTATCTACAGAGGCTCAACTGAATTTTTGAAATATGTAACTTAGAAGGGGCTTATCCATGTTTTATGAAAACAGAGGGGAAAATTTTAAAAAAAAGCCATAATTATTTCAAAGGGGTTGTAACTCAAAGAATGTGAATTTTAAAAAATCATAGTTGAGCCCGAAAAATCTATATTTAAAGGCAAAATATTATTATAATAAAGCTTTTTTCCCAAAAAAAGGGAGTTTTTTGGAAAAGGTTATTTAATTTAAATTTTTTTGTAAATTTTAAAAAATTTTTTCAAAAGTCCAAAACCTTTTTTACATGTATTCTAAATAAAGTAACACAAAATCATGAAAACTATCCATTTATGCGTTTTTTTTAAAATAACATTTTTCAAAACGTAGTGGGATCCTTTTAACGTGAATTGTTTGGGTTTCGAACTCATCCCGCCGGTCATAAAACCGTTGAAAAAAATGAATGAAATTAACGTCCCCGCCCGGCCCACGAGTTTTGGCGACACCACGTAATTTTAAACCCCATGGTAAAGGGGAGGGTGAAAACCCCACCCGGCCCCACCCCTTAACTCCCCACACCACACCCACGGGAGGAGGGCCCAGCGTCATGAGTCCGTTCCCTCGACCACGGGGCTATTTGGCCAAAACAGCCCCAAAGGATTTTCAATGTTGTATTATTTCAAGAAATATATTTTTTCTTTTTTTTTCTTTTAAAGGTTTGGGCCCCTCACTTCAGACTGACCCCCCAAACCCGGAACACGAAAAGGAAAACCCCAAGCGCCTAGTTTTCAAAAAAAGCAAAGATGGGCAATGGGTTTTTGGGGGCCGGGCATTTGTTGCGCCATTCATTTTTAGTTGTTTTAAAAAATTTAAATAAAAAAAATAATTACGGTCTTGCACAGAATGGATATTAAATTTAAAAGGCAGAAATATGAGTTTAATCACGCGTATTTTGGAACCACTTCTATTAATTTAAAATTTTTTTATGACTTAATGAACTAAAAACCTCAAATTTATCATCAAGCATTTTAAAGGGGAAAAAATTCAACCCAAACTTGATTGATAATCCCGGGAAATCCTACATTTTTTTATCAAGTAAAAAAACCATTAGCTTCAAAAAAATTGTGGGAAGAAAAAAAGAAGTTTCATTATTAACAGAATAAATTGATTTTTTTTTTTTCTTCCATGAATATTTTCACTAGAATATGTAGTATGAAAAAAATATTAAAATGTACAGCGATGAAATATTATTTGGGTTAAATCATTCCTGTGTAAAACCCATTTTTGGGTTATAAATTTTTTGGTAATATTATTTTTAAAACCCAAATAAAAAAACTGTATTTTTGTTTTAGAATGATTTATTTTTTTTTGAAGATTCCATTTTAATTGGGGCCCAGTATCTTTTTTAGTTCAATATTAATATTTTTGCACCCGTTAAGACGGATTTTCAGAAATATTTTTTCCGGCTAAATTGGTAGAAATCAATTTTTTTTTGAAAAAATCATAAAATCATTCCAAAAAAAAATTTAATTACATTATTTTTAAAGCAAAACATAAAAAAATTGCAAAAAAAGTTTTTAAAATTTTTCTATGATGAAAAAAAAATTTAATTTCTAGCTTGTTTGTTTGCTGAATATTTCAGGCCGCTTCTTTCCAAGAGCAAAGAACAAGTTTAAATAAACTGGTAATTGAGCACAGGGTTTAAAATAAAAAGGTCAAATCGTGGCAAAAAACCCTACTATCCGGGGCCAACGGTAAATATTTAAACCCGGAAAATTTAAACTTATAATCTTTTTATTTAAACATTATAATGGACTAAAATTATTATGGATCTGAACCCAATTTAATTAATTATAGTCCGTCTTTTTGTTATTAGATTATTTGAAACTATCAAGTAATATGCATAAAAGATGATGGAAAATCCCTATAAAATTTTAAAGTTATATGAAAGAAACCCTTAAATTTAGAAAATTAAGTCAAACCCCGAGGCCGGGCCCAATTGCAGGGTGTCCCCCAAATGCCTTTAGAAACTTGGGGGAGGTAAGGAACATCCTTAGTCAAAATTAAAAGGAAAAAACATGGGCCGAAACATAACCCCGATGAGATAAAGAGAAAAAGGACCGTAAGGCCACAATACAGAAATACAGTGCAAAACGCATTATTAGAAAAAAAAGAAAAAAATTAAAAATTTAAAAAAATTATGGCATTAAAGTATCCAGGGGGTTTTTTTGGGGGTCCGCCATTGGCATGTTATGCGTCCCAAAGTGTTTCCCTCAAACTTTCAAATTTGCGACCCAATATTCAATTCAAAATTACCCCCCCCTCCATGCAATAAAAATTTTAAAAAATTTCAGTAATATTATACCTGCCCCTTGAACCTACAATACGTTTTTTAACCCGCTTAAGTTCCCCCGTTGTATATAAAACGTTCACTAAAACCAAAGGGGTTTAAAAGCCCCCTTGAGTATATAAAACGTCTTTTCCACACACACACACAAAAACTACGATCTTCTTTGTTTATTGGTATCCATAAAATATTTCGAAGGTTTGGGGGAAAAATACAAAAAAGGGACGTTGAAAAAGGGGCAGAGAATTTACTTATTTCAGAGAAGTTTTTTTTTACCCTTTTCATTCCTCAAGCCCAAAAATAAACCATACGCCCCTACGTCGAATACAGTGACTTTAGAAAAGCAAAATCCCAAAATTTTAATCGGCAGTTCGGGGATTAATTATAAACCGAAAAAAAATTTCCCGGAAAAGTGTTGTTTTTTGGGAAAAACTTATATTTTGAAAAAACCTATGGGGGTCCCCGGGAAATTATTAAATTTGGGATCCCAACTTAGTATTGATAAATTAAATAAAAATACATTGTTACATTTTGCTTTTACGATAAATGAATTATTATATCATGCAAATGTGTATTTTATATTTTATTATGTTGGGGAATGTTTTTTGGTTTGTGTTCACTTTCACTAAATTAAAAATTTTGTTTAAATTTTTTTTGACTTTTCGATATTTTCCCCCCCCCTTTTACGGGTTATCACGCCCCCTTGGGCGCCACAGCTTGAGAAACGCTGATGAAAGAAAGACACTGGCGCATTAGGGGATTTTGTGGATATGTTCGAAAATACCGGGGGGTTTTACAAACCGTAGCAGCACCCAAGGGATTCATGCCTCCAGATCCATTTAAGAATTGACGGGTGTTTAACAATCGTGTCTCTGAAAGATCCATGTTCCGCTAGCCTCTGATACCCCGGAGTGAACGCTTGATGATTGGGGGCTTCCTATTTGGGAATTTTTCCCCTTTGAACCCCAAAAAAGGGAACACGTCTATTTCCGTTGGCTAGGTCGGCCTTTAAAGGGGTATCCACCAACCTTTGGGATTCGTATAACGGGTTTTATTTTCATCACACCATCCATGTCTGAAAGGGGAAACCACAATTCCGGGCCTTTCGGGGGCTCACGTACAGCGACACCTTTTCACTTTTCCTATTTTAATTTGCCCTGTGATGTTTTCCCCTTCTCCCCCAAGTTTGCCCCACGGCATTTGAGGACACCCTGTATAGACCAAAAAAAAAAAAAACAAAATAAAAAAAAAAAATTTTTCCAAAATGGAAAAGAAAGTTTTCAGAGAAGAGATTAAAAATGTCGGAGTAAATATTGCCAATTTTTTTTTTTTTTTATTTATCGTTTTCTAATTATTTTTACTGCGTAACCCCCATCTGGGGTGCTAATTTGATACAGTAGGCCTTAGGACTGAGGGTTTTTGTTTATGTTCGCCAAGCCAGCCGATAATATTACAATATAGTTTTTTTTTGATATTTTTTTTCGCGGGTAAAAGGGTGGGCTAAGGGGGTAAACGTATATTCGTGCATTTTTTGGGGGTCTCTGCTCAGCAAAAAAATAATACACATTAATTTCAAATTTTGTGTAATGAAAGCTTAAAAAAAGTGTAAAAATTTATATCTGGAAGTCTTTCTCTTTAAATTTCTTTCTATTGTATTTATTTTGGTTAAAAAACTTGCCGCCACTTTCCCTTCGAAATTTTAGTTTTTTTCTGAAATAAAAAAAAATAAAATGATTACACTGATCGAGGGAATAAATTAAAAGCGGAACCCCGCACTGGGGGAGGGGTAGATAAAACCAAAGGAATAAAATCGCGCCAAAAACGCTTTTTTGGGGTTGAATTTATATCAAAAACAGTTACACCGGGGGAGGTTTTTAAAACCCATAAACTAGGGGCCCAATTGGGTTTCCCCCATACTGTTTTTTATTCAAAAAAAAACCAGTTTTTGGGAATTTTGATTTTTTTTTTTTGACCCCCCTAAAAATTAATTAAAAACCCTTTTTTGTTTTACCCAAGTTTTGCCTTTCTTTTTTCTCTTTCATTCCATTAATTTTTTTTTCAATGACCCATTTATTTATCTATATTTTTTTTAATATAGAGAAAAAAAAATTAAAAATTTCTTTGTAGATTTTATATAAAAACCCTTTCCCGCTTTTTTACTTATCAATAGTTGAGAAGAGATAACGGAGAATAGTTGGAATCTGTTCATAAATATTAGAAGATAAATAAATGATTCCATAAATGATTTTTAAAAAAAATATATTTCTTAAAAACAAAAATAATGCTCTATTAAGAATATGCTCTATTAGAATCTAACTATTTAATCTAAGGAAATTTGGAAGGTAAATTACAAAGGTACACTGGAATTTTACAAGTACATATGTGATAAAAATACAATTAAAAACATATATTATTTATTTTCAATGCACTTAATTTACAATATATTGATTTTATACAGAATTATTTTTTTAATCTTATATTTTTTGGTCCTTTATCCTGTGTTTTTCCAACTACAAATTTACCTTATGTTTTTTAATCGCCTTGCATTCAAAATTTTCAGTACTATTTCAGTAAAAATTTTTAAAAAAACAACCCCAACCGTTTTAAAAAATGAAATAAAATAGCCCATATGCACTAGAAGTCTTGGGACAACTAATGCCAATCCCCCTTTCAGTTTTTAACCATTCGCCAACTGGGAAATTTAAGCTTTTGAAAAGAGATGCTACTTTTCCTATATTGATATAAATTTTTCCCCAAACACTGCCGGGGTTGCCGCTGCTCCTACCCTTTTGAGTCTCATCACTGGGATTGTGTTTTTCTGAAGTGCTATTGCAAGATAAAAAAATTCTTCACGAAGTCCAATCATATTAATTACTCTTAAAGTTTTATAACGTTCTGATATAGTGGCCTGTGTCACTATTTTGGCATCGCAATTTCTCCGGGAAATATTTGCTAATATCAACCAAAAAGTTTTAAAAGTTTTATTACAGCTTTTTTTATATTTAAAAATTAGCAGTTTTAGTTGATACAGTTCATGAAATTACAGTATGCATATTTCTTATTCTAAAACATTCAACTCCCCTCTTACAATTTGTTCACCTTCCCCATATATATATATTTCCTTTTTTAAAAACCCTTTTAATCGTTAATAAAATTTTTTATTCATCCATTCAAGTTCAAAAAGTTCTTTTAAACTTGTAGGGATGACATTTATGAATACAGTTTTTCAAATATTAATTAATTTTAATTTTTTTAATTTTTTAATTTTTTCTGGGGTTATTTCCCATAGGGGAAAAATTTAAATAGCTACAACAAATGAATACGTTTTTTCAAAGAAGCAGGAATTGACGTTAATTTTTATTTATATTACTTGTTTTAATATAATGTTCCTAATTCTATCATGAAACCATGAAAAACTTGAAAAAATGTTAACAATCTCACAAGTTATTTAATGCTATTAGGACTATTAGTAGCTCTTCTTGTACATAAACCAATTATAAGCTCAGAAACTAACAATCTAATCTATATCCAAAACTAAATTCAACATAATCATTGAGGGTTTATTATTTCCCCCAAAGGGGGAAAGAAAATAAAATTATGTTTTTCTTTTTCCCCCTTATTAGATATTTTTTTCTTTTTAAATTTAAATTTAATCATTTAAAATTGAAAAAATAGACTCTCATATTATTAAATATTTCTAAGAGTTAAAAAAAATCTTACAATTAACTAATGATTAAACCTTTTGGTTATTATCCAATTAAACAATCCATTGTTTAATTACTTCGTAAAAGAAAAAAATTAAAGTACCTATTAAGAAGCAATAATTTCTTTTTCTTTTTTAGTTTCAGATAAGATCTCCGAAGATATTATAGGATATTATGACGCGAAAAAATTAAGTTGTCTTTTATATGTCTTTTAAAAAACTGTAAAATAAGCTTTCAAAAGGAAAAGAAATACGAAGAAAGTCCAAAAAAGAATATTTAGCTTAATAGAAAGATCGTTTTATTTTAGAATATCATGAGAAATTTAATGAAATTTTTTCGTCATCATTCTAGGGTTCTAAATTGTTTGCTTTTTAATCTAGAGGGATACGTAAGGTTTTATTTTATGTATTGAAGAAGCATACTACTTATTTTTACTTAGTAAAAAAATTTTAAAAAACTTTTTCATTTTGCACTTTTTATTTATTTTATTTATTTATTTATTTATTTTTTTTTTGCACTAATTTTTAAAATTTCTACATTTATTTCTATGATACTTTTTAAATGTTGTACATATTTCTAAAACTAAATGGTATCAGTATATAATCGGGATTTTTGAAGTTATTTTTGTGCTTGATTGTATTTCATATTTTAAATTCTTAGGGAAAAAATCAGAATATTTCTTTTTTCTGTAATATTAATGTATGAGATATAATTTAAAATATGTAGGTATTTAAAGAATGATCTATCATGAAGTATGAAATACTTCAACAAATTTATTGTCTCATAAGAATTTTTTAATGTAATAGAAACTGTTAAAAAAAATTAAATGCAAGAAATGCGAAGTAAAGTTAGTTATCTGTATTTTAATAGAAATATTTTATGCGTTTTCTAAGAAAATAGAAAAGGGATAATGTCATACGGACCGTGAAATAGTAACTACAGTTCTGAATATTTTAAGAGATTTTTTTTCCCCTTAGAATTTATGATTAACTTTTGGAATTTTTTTTTTTGAAGATAAATTAAGTAAATCCATAAATGTATTGATTAAATAATAGTTAATTTTATAGTGGAAATTTTTTTCAATTTATAAAAAATATGGGAAAAAAACAACTTTTACTTAATTTTTTGAAATTTTGAAAACATACTTAAAACACAGTGCTAGTTACTTATTGAAAGTTATGCGAAGACTCAGAATCCCCTCCTTCCTTCACACTTGGAATAAATTTCTAGCCTGAAATTTGCTCATAGAAAAATTAGAAAATCGCAAGTATTGATATTTCTTTCATCTATATTAGTTTACCTTCCATTCTTACACTTATATGTGTAAATAGGTAAAAACGTATTCTTCGATTTTCTGTTGTTAGTATCGACTACGTACGAACTCGATTTTAAAGCGTAAATGGGTAATATTTATGATATTAGTGTCACTTAGATAGAATACATAAAATTTTGCATATGATTAAAATTATTTAAATACATTTTGGCAAATGTAACTTAGAATAAACTTTTTTCCAAAATGTCGTTTTATAAAATAAATGCTTCTTTTGTATTAATATTTTGTCTGTATTCAGCTCAGACCTCAGTATAGAGGCTCAACTAGAATTTTTGAAGTGCATAACTCGGAAGTCGGTTTATCCATGTTTTACGAAAACAGAAGAGAGAAATTTTAAGAAAATACGCCGATAATTATTTCAAATGGTTGTAACTGAAAATAATTTGAATTTTTCAAAAGTCCTAGTTGAGTCTCTGTACAGAGGTCTGAGCTATATACAGGCACAATATTAATACAATAGAAGCATTTTTTACAAAAGGAGAACATTTGGAAAAAAGGTTATTGTAAGTTAATTTTTTGCCAAAATATTGTATTTAAATAATTTTTTTGTCATAATGTCCTTAAAACAATTTTATACATGTATTATAATCTAAGTGACACTAAATATGAAAATTATCCATTTATGGGCTTTTGCAAAATCATGGTTCCGAACGTAGTAGGATACCTTAAAATGTTTTAAAATTACAAATTTGTTAAATATATGTATTGATCATATGCAGAGTGTGTGGCAGGAATATAAAACTTAAAATATTTTCTCAATTATTTTTATAACTGTGTTTTATTCCTGAAAGTGACAAAATTAAGAACATATAAAATAAAATCAATGAATTTAACTTATAAACTTCTTTACAGTAACATTTTTTTAAAAAATATTCATGATTTTTATAAGTACATTTCTCCCTTTTACCCTGGATGGGAATAAAGCGTTTCTCATTTAGATCTATCCTTCAAGACTGCGTCAATACCAAGCTACTTCCCTACTGAACAGGTATGCATGCCAACTGTGGCTTCTATTGGA
>BMAV01000917.1:0-12500 GCA_019973955.1 Trichonephila inaurata madagascariensis | reverse complement strand
CGGCTTGTTTAACACCTTTCACTGTTGGAAATCAGATAACGTTTCACTGCTCCTCAATCGTCAAATTTTGCAATGTTAACGCTATCGTCAACAAACGCCTTGCAGCGTGTATTCGACTGTGCTATTTATAAGAGTCTATGCTCTCTCCTGCGCATGCTCTAATCCCCATAGGAGATTTCATTCCCATCACCAAATGTTTCGCTACGTTCTCCCAAAGGGGTGTATGCAAATATGTTAAGAGTTTCGTTGTTAAGACGTTTCCTACCTTTTCGTTTGAACATCCCTTGTATTCGCATCCTCAGAAATGGGACGAAATACTTTGCTCAGCATTACATACTGTTAAATTATATCTATCTTGATACAGTATTTATTAATAACAATCCAAAATGTTTACTACGCGCATAAATAAGTATCAAAAAGTTCAAAGAATTGCATGTCTTTCATTTTTCCTATTGACTGTTCTACATACGATGGTTCATCAGTGCATTTGAAAGAAAAAGTAATTTCCATTAATAGTCTGTCTCTATTTCAATGTCATTTTATTACTAATTCTAAAGTACAAATTATATCTATAATTATCGTAATTTTCTGATAGATTACCAATTTTCTAAAAAAAACAACTTAAAGCTAATCACTGTAAAATTCATAGAAATGTTTTCTGACAAAACTCTATGTCACTTATGTTAAACCACAAAAACCGTAGTAATTAATTTTGAGAGTATTTTATTTCATAAGAAAGAAATTAAATTCCGGAGTCTTTATAAATTTGTTAAAAAAAGCATGTTTTTAATATTTTTTTCTAAAGTGCATTTCATAATGAATACAAAGCTCAGTTTACTGCAAATGCTTAAAAATAAATGTTGAATGCTGTCTCAAATGGTGTGTTATTAATTCTGAAATCTGACAATTCCTATCAAAATAGTTTTAAATTAAAGGGATGAAAAAATAATTGTTTTTCTACTTTGTTTAAATTTACACTCGTTTTTCTAGTTCTTTTTGTTCGATAAATATTTATTTTCGGTAAGCTGAGTCACAAAAACAACTATTATACTGAAATTTATTTTTGGCTCCTCCACATTTTGAGAATAATTTAATCAAGATGATTTGTTCAACGAAATGTAGAGTTAAATTATAATAGATATCATGTTGCTGTTTTTAAAGTCGAGTACTTTTTCATTTGAAAAGCAATTTTTTCTATGATAATTAATATCCTAAAATATAAAATAAATTTCGTCAAAAATAATGGTTATGCATTTTTAAAATTTGATGAAAATTATGACACACAACAAAATTTTCTGAAATTTTGCCATAACTAAAAATATGTTTTTCTATAAAATATCAACTCTATTTAATTATGTTTTCATTTATATATGTTTTGAAATAGAACCTAACATATGACTATCCCATTTGTCTAAAAATATACTAATATATTTACAACATATCATTTTATTTGTAAAAGTAACATTAAATAATTTTTCAAAAAAAAATATTTTTTTTTCATTTATATTTAATTCAGAATTTTATTCTTTTTCATTTTGACAAAAGGAAAGATCATTTTGAAGATGAAGAAAACATTTGCCTTCAATTAATTTTTTATTTAATTAAAAATGCATTTATTATTATTTTTTTAATTCTATATATTCAATACAGAATTGTATTCTTTTTCATTTTGACGAGAGAAATAATTTTCAAGATGAAAAAAATATTTGCTTTAAGTTAATTTGTTGTCGTATGTTTTTATCCAGGGATACATATGAAATACTAGTGGAAGAACAGAGACATACAATACAAACATTTATTACAAATGATGATCCCAGCATATAATAGAATGGGTGCGCTGCTTTCCATTCAAGACGAGAATCCATTACAAGCTTATGTCCGGCTTCTTTTCACGAAGAAAATACATATATATATGTAGCAGTATATACATAGGCCAGAAACAGCCTCCAGACAATTGTGATCACTTTGGTCTGGTGGTCATGTTACGAGGCGTAAGATCCATAGATGGTGGATACTATCCTTCGAATTTGTACCACTTCATTCGTGACCCTGGCTGTGCAAAAGAACCACAGCAGTCGTGGCTGAGTTAAGTTATATTATCTACATATACGGAGCTATTATATAATTTATAAAAATATGAGGATGTGATATCACTAAATGGCAGTAAGTCTATTAAATAAAAGATTTTATTAAAGCTAATTGATTGAAATTTTATCAAATGTGCCTTTTTTAATTTATGTAGCACTTCACTTGATATAAAAGGTTTTAAAAACCATACATATATAGAAATTTGCTCAAATATTGACAATTCTTTGAGAAATAAATAATTTTTTACTGAAAATAAGTAATTTTCTCTTTGCTAAATTTTCCTTTCGTTCGAATATTTTCAAATTATTTACTCTAAATCTGACAAAAAATATTCAGACTTTAAATAGTTTAAAAGAAGATTTCGATATATTTTTTGTCAAATTTATTATGTTGTTACTAAACGTTATTATAGAAAACATATCCTGTTTTTCTTTTCATGATAATAAAAGTAGTTTGGGTTTAAGTTTTTTTTAAATTTTAAATGTTTGAACAAAGAAATTGTGTTAGAATGTATTCAAGGTTTTTATTCCACACAACAATAAAATAAAACAATGGTAGTTTTCAAACCATGCAGCTGCCAGTGACATTTAAAATAAAAGAAGTATTCTATATTGAAAACTGCAATTTTTAAGCAGTGTTCTACATTCTTAAAACATGAAAAATATTAGATTTTTATAGTTAGGTAACATGCATTAAACATTTAAAAAATGATAGCAGGGTTGTAGGAAAAATAGTTGAAGGTTTTCTATCGTAAAATTAATATAAAAGATTCCCTTTTTAAAAAAAATTCGTAAATGGCGCTTTCCTATTAAAAAGGGTTTTTTTTAAATCAAAATTATGCCCAAATGTTTCCATTATACATTTTCAAAAGGCCAAATAAACCATTACATGCTCCTTTATTTTTAAAATTTTGAAAAATGTTTTAAATCTGAATTCGTGTCCGTTTCATATTTCCAATAAAATGCAAAAGTTATTACATGGAATATCTATAAAAATATCTTTTTCTTATTCCTTCTATTTCTTTATTCATTACAAACATTTATAATTACACATTTTTCACATTAAAGTCATTTCAGAAAGGATTGCGTTTGCTTCCGCAAAGATTTAGTCTCAACATTTTTTTTCTTCCGAATATTTAAATATCAATTTTTTATTTTTTTTAAAATTTGGACAAATATCCCGGGAAAAAAAAGGTTTTTTAAATCTTAAGAATCAAAAAATTAAAAACCCCATAACTTCCAAAATTTTTTTTTAAAAAAATGATTTTTTTTAAAAAAACTTTTGACAAAAAAATTTTCCCATCAAGGGGCCGTTGCTTTATTTTTTTCTTTTCACTAAGCCGTTTTTTAATTATGTATTAAGATTTTAAAATATAATAATCAGAATATATTTGCTTAACAAGTGATTATGTTTTTCCAAAGACCATTTGCAAATAGAATATTTGTAATATTAAAAAAATATTTATGTTTTGAATTATTAATGTTCCAATAATTCTATGAGTTATTTAACAAATTTATTTAAATATAGAGAATCTAGAATATGTTAATATTGGCCAGATTTAATGCACTTTCAAATGGCTAAATGAACTGATATAATGGTTTCAATAATTCAATTTTACATATTAATAAATTATTTAACAGAATGAATGACAAAACATTGTTTAAATTTAAATTGGTTAAAATTTTTTAAATTATAAAAATTTGGGGGCCAATTAAGTTTTAAAAAGGAAATATTATTAATTATTTTATTTTTTAATCATTTGTTCACTACATTCCATAAAAAGTCATGTTATAGTAGAAAAATAATCCACATTATTTTCATGCCATTATTTCATTGTAATCATTGCCCAAATTTTTTGCCAATCTTTTTTCCTTTTTTTTTGGTTTCCCTTAAATTTTGGGTTTTTCAACTGTTATATGGGGAAAAAAGTGTTCTGATACATTTCTACATGAAGCCTGAATTTATTTGAAAGAAAAGTTTTTTAAATGGGAAGAAATGTACTTTTTGATATTAATATATTTCAAGTCTTTTACTTTTTTTTTTCTTTTTGCGATTTTATAAGCAAATATTTTGCAATTTTTATATGCTGGCCTTACGAAATTTTGGGTTCTTAAAAATAAAATTAAAACAAAAAAATTATTTTAGGGGTTTCGTTACATTGGAAAAGTTTTGATGGTTTAATTTTTTTCAATAAATCCCACCCTTTTTAAATTTTCTTCTCCTTTATAGCCAAAAGGGGGTTTAAAAAAGCTCTAACTCGATTTTTATTTTTATTTATTTATTTATTCATTGTACTATTGCGCTAGATTTATTATGTATATGTTGGTTTCTGCTCTTGTCGTGGTATTAAAAAATTTTGGTTTCGTTATTGCTTTTACCTGCCTTTATTTTAACCCAGTGAGCTCAACGATTACAAATAAAACCAGGCCTCATAAACTAACCGAAAAAAACATCCGTATCATCTAAATTGTTTACTTTATTGAAGTATTTTTGATAACCTTTCATTCTCTGTTTTTTTCTTTTAAAAACATTCGATAAATCAAAAATCAGAGAAATACTGAATGACGTAAAATTAAAAAATTTTTTTGTTTCGGGTATATTTATCAAGATATTTCTTTACTTGAAATATTTTCTTTCTTAAATTTTTTCCCAGGGAAAATTTTTATTTTTGCCATTTCTTCCGATGTTTTTTTTTTTTTTAAACCCGGAAATATCTGATTTTATTTCCCGAAATTTTTTGTCGGGGAAATTATAATTAAATTGTAAAAAGGGTTTAAAAATTAGGGGCTAAAATTTAAAACGTGTCCCCAAAAGTGACCTCCGGGTGAATTTAAAAAATTCCGGCGGTGGCAGATAAAAATTTAAAAAACAGCAACTCAAAAATTCAGATTTTTATATAAATTCAAATTCAAATAATAAATTCAGTATTTGCTTTCAATTATGCATGGTTGCCATAATTTTTTAGGTATAATACTATCGACTGTATTACTTTTAAAACATGAGAAATGAAACAATTTAAAATTAATATGAGAATAATTACGTAATAGAACTAGATTATTAAACTGTTACGTATGCATATTTTATGTTTGATTTACAGTATCCGATTACGTTCGGAACCGTGATTTTGCAAAAGCATCTAAATGGATAATATTTATTATATTTAGCATAACTTAGATTAAAAAATGTATACAAAATTGTTTTAAGAATATTATTACAATAAAAAATTATTTAAATACAATATTTTGACAAAAAATGAACATAAAATTACCAATTTTCAAAATATTCTCCTTTTGTGAAAAAGGCTTCTATTATAATAATATTTTTCCTGTATATAGCTCAGACCTCTGTACAGAGGCTCAACTAGAATTATTGAAATATATAAATTAGAAGTGGGCTTATCCATGTTTTACTACGACAACAGAGGGGAGAAATTTTAAGAAAAAAACGCCAATAATTATTTTAATTGGTTGTAACTCTGAAAATAATTTGAATTTTTCACAAATCTTAGTTGAGCCTCTCCACAGAGGTCTCAGCTATATACAGGCAAAATATTAATACAGAAGAAGCGTTTTTTTACAAAAGGAGAACATTTGGAAAAAAGATTATTCTAAGTTAATTTTTTGCCAAAATATTGTATTTAAATCATTTTTTGTCATAATGTCCTTAAAACAACTTTATACATGTATTCTAATCTGCGACACCAAATATCATGAAAATTATACATTTGCTGCTTTTACAACCTATTCTGGAACGTAGTCAGATACCTTAAAACTTGTTAAAATAAAAACAGAAAAATGGAACTTCTGATATTAAAATTATACTTTTATATTTCTGTCCTATCTCTGAGCATCTGGTGTTTCAAAACTGTTCATTGCAAATTCAGACATGGAAATAATGGGCTACATAAAATAAACATGCTATATTCCACAATTAATTTTAATCATAATTTGCTAGTCTAATTTTTATTTTTTATTTAAACAGAAAAATCTCCTAAAAATCGCTTAGAAATTTTAACATATACTTTGCTTTTACCCAAACTCACTTCATAATCAGTGTAATCATTATCTGCTAAATTGAATAAATTATATGTAAAAATCAAAATAATAACTATACACATTTTCAACTTTTTAAAATACACTACAAAAATAAAATACAATTACGATAATAAAAAACGCAGCAACCCGGTTTTTACTTAATTTGTCTTTGATATATATTAAAAATTACAGGAAAGAAAATACCGCATTTTTTCGAATATAAACCACCATCGATTCTAAGCCGCACCCCAATTTCTCAACAAGTTTTTGTGAAAAATAGAACAAATTGGTCTATTGAAATCCAAGTTTACAAAATTGAAATAATTTTAAAATAAGTGCTAAAAAGAAGTTAACAATTAATTACTTTACCTGTTTTTTACTTTTATAAATGCATACATGAACCTATAATTACTCTAATTACCTCATCCAACTAATCTTTTTCCCTTCTATTCTAAGTCACACCCGATTTTCAGAAGCATTAACATTGGAAAAAAGTGCGACTTAGATTCGAGTAAATATGGTAAGCAATTTACAAACATAAAAAAAACTTAAGATTTATGCTTCTACTTTTGAAGATTTAAGATTTTATTAAAGTTGTCTTCATAATTTATCTGTAGGGGAAAAAAACATGTATCAACTTTTTAATCTAGTAAAAATTAGTGAGTGTCAAATATCTCACATTAAACATTTACTTTAAGATGTTGTTTTTTCCATGATTTTTTAAGCACTTGAGTTCCTTTAAAAGCTCCATCAAGCCTTATTACAACATAAGTGTTCAAAATGAATTCACGACTTAGGTCATAACTTGTAATTAAATATCAAGACAGCTTTTAATAAATGGCGAAAGTTTAGTTTAATCTTTCGGATTCTATGTCATTTCACCCGAAATATTCTTACGTGTTTAGTTTATTATAAATTACATTGATTTTTTCAGATCATAGTTGGCATCAATCCAATATTGATTTTACTTTTTATTTTTGACATGATTGATATAGCTTCGAGTGTTTGAACAGATATAAAATGGATAAGAAAGTAAAAAATACACTCTTTTTTTATCTTATAAGTATTGTAATGTTTTATGTATATTTAAAAAAAATACTTGAGATACAAAATTTATGTTTATTAGAACGTAGAATGTGAACTTATAAACAAATATAGTAGCACTTGCTTTTGTGCGGTCTTTCTTTTGTGCGATCTTTTTTTATTCGGTATATGAATTTCAAAGACCTTGGCTCTTCTGTAATTTTTTCTATCAATGCACATATATGCACTTCAAAGCGCTCTATTGGTTCATTGGTTATAAAAATTCTCTCGACAATGCACGTTCAATTATTTTCTCTCAACGTGCTAGCAGCACGCTTTATTGAAAACGGACCTGTCAATGACAGTGACACCATCTATAATTTGATACATTATGAAGATGGGTAAAAATAATAATAATAATATATTTTGTGACGCGTCCTTCTTAACATAACCTCGGTGTTCTTTTGACGACCACGACACGGCAAATCTTTTCCAACCTAAATCCAAGAAGTGAAAACGAAGGATGATGCAAATAAGATAACCTTTTAAAAGTGACAGAAGATTTAGTAAGCGCGATGGCAATTTAGGAGAAAGTTCAGTTCAGAAAAGGTAGAAGGTAAATGGTCGGCCTACCCAAGAATCACGGAAATTCGCCATTAATTCAAGATACATACCATTGTACCGAGCCTAGATAAATATCTGAAGGATTGGACCAAGTGCTTAGAATTCATAGGAAGATTATATTCTGAATGCGAATATATTATTAGGATTGTGTGAGAGTAGGCGGATATAATATAATTATATAGATAAGTGATCCAATTGTTATCTGTGTTAACTACGGCTACGTGTTTTGGTTTATTCCTCACTTAATATAAGCTCTGTTCGATATATAAGTAATTTGGGTTAGACTCTTGTCAAAGTCATATTAAGAATTCTAAATGTCTCATCATTTGAGAATCCCACACCTCTAACTTACGTGCTGAAACCTCCCACGATATGGTCGACAAAGATCGACCATATCACAATTTTATAAATTATTTTATATTATATATATAATATTTCATTTATAATATATTGTATTTCACATTATAAAACTATTTGTAAATAATTTCTATGTAAAATCTCATTTAATACTTTTTATATATTTTATTATAAATATTATTTATTTATATAAAAATATATTTATTAAACATTATATACATATTTATATAATTACAGTAATTTTATTACTTTATAAAATGCCAAATAATTGCGTAGAATATCATTTAATATTTAATAAACCTTTCATAAATAAATTTATTTAATTTTAAAAATAATTAAAGGACTTGAAAGAAAAAAGTTTTTCGCTTGATTCGAACTTGGATCCACCCGAAGGCAGGTGATTTACCAATTGAGCTACTGAGGCGGTGGAGAAAACTGAAACTTAGTTGCATAAAAGCTAAGCATGAATTTCGAAGGCTTTTTTCTCCGAATTGAGTGACCATTCGACGGAATTACATTAAGGGTTAAACACTCTAAAAGAGTACTACCATTACACCAAGTCTCGACCCGAAATGAATTTCCTTAGTCATGTCCTCTCCTTGTGAGTTTAAAAAGAATTGTGGTAGCTTTTTTTTGCTGTACTAAAATAGGATAAACTGTCTTCTAAGTATATTTTAAATAGGAAATGCTCTAAAAGGACTTTATTGTATTGAATTCATATAAAATTTTTTTATCTTCTTTTTGATATTTATTTTATTCAAAATCAAAATTTTGAAAAACTTTAAATTTTCGAATACCTACCTCTTTAAAAAATAATTCAAACATCTACTTTTTTATTCATTCCACACATATTACACTTAAGGCTTATAAATTACGTTTTTTTTAATTATGCAAAGCCTTTACCTAAATTTTAATGAAATATTATTAACGCATTTATAAAATATACTAAAGAAATAACAGGTTCAAATATGCGCATTTTTATTGGAAATATTGAGCATATTTTTTAAGTACATATTAAACCACCATACTTTTCACTTTTATCTCACATCACTGTTAAAGAATAAAAAACAACCCTTAAAAACAATAAAATTAGAAAACAAACAAAAAAGAAATACTTTTGACTTTTATGGTGCTTTTATTTCTCCTTTTTATAGCAAAATATTACTTCTATTAACTGCCACCGACGAGCGAATGTTCTCGTTCATAAAAAAGAAAATAATCATTTGTTCTGAAAATGGCACCTGTTTCCCGCGCATTTAAAATGTGAAAGCAGAGCTTCTACTCCAAATTGACGGGGCACTAAATCCTCATCTAAAGTATGTTCGATAGGGCAAAAAAAGGTACTTAAATGTTTAAATGAAAGAAGGTTCTCAATATGGTGAAGGACATTAAACTTTTACGTGTAGCAATTTTATGTATCTTCTTTTTTTTTTTATTTTCTTTTTTTTTTCGTTTGTCTGCATGTATGAAGTGACAAGAAGAAGAAGAAAAGATATTAAAAAGGGAGCTTTAAAAATATGTATTCTAGATCAGGGGTCGGCAACCTAAGGCACGTGTGTCAGATTAAGCACGTGGAACACTTTCAACGGCACTCTTTACCACTCTAAAATGTGTCGATTTTTGAGTGAAATGAAGTTGATAATTTTGAAGAGAAGATTATTGAACCAAGATCTTCAGAATTATGGACAGCTAAGCTTACGGAATTACGAAAAATTCTGGAAGATATCACTAATGATAAATCCACCGCTATTATAAACTGTTGGATGTCAATGTTGACAAATTTAACTACTGAAGAATATTGTATGTACCGCCTTCCACTTATGTTTTACATATCTGGCGGGGAAAAAATCTTTTTCTCATATTAAAAGTATTTTCACACAGTTATTAGCAATTAATTCATGATCGGAACCATGATTTTGCAGTGCGTGGATAACATTTATGATATTTAATGCCGCTTCTTAGATTTAAAATATATAAGATTGTTTAAGAATATCAGTATTCCAATAAAGCATTATATTTTGACAAAAATGAACATAGCATGACTCATTTCTGCAAAATATTCCTCCCTTTTGAGAAAAATACTTCTATACACAATATTTTGCCTGTATATAGCCTGTATATCTCTACAGAGGCTCAACCAGAATTTTTGAAATATATACCTCTAGAAATGGGTTTATCCATGTTTTACGACAACAGAGGGAGAAATTTTAAGAAAAAAACGCCGATTATTACTTCCAGTGGGTTGTACCTCTGAAAAATAATGTGAATTTTTCAAAAAATTATAGTTGAGCCTCTGTACATGAGGTCTGCTGAGAAACAGGCGAAACACATTATAAAGAAGCATTTTTCACAAAAGGAGTAAAATATTTTGAAAGTTGTTATTCTAAGCACTTTTGCCAAAATAGTGTATTTAAATTTTTTTGTCAAAAATGTCCTTAAAACAATTTTATATACGTATTCTAATTCTATGTCACTAAATATCATGAAAAGTATCCATTTATGAGCTTTTTTAAAATCATGGTTCCGAACGTAGTCGGATACCTTAACAACTAAACATTCCGAATCATGTCAAATTGAAAATCACAAACGATACCCCTAATATTGTGATATGAAGTAGAGCTGTTCAAGACAAGTTTCGCATTACAATACTTTTTATTTAATTATATTGAAGGAATATTGGTAATATTTGTTATTCGCGCGCGCGTTTCTTATTTTAATAAACATGCTTAAAAAATACATAATATGTGTATAACTTAAATTTTATTTTCGTTGAAAGAATAGTTATACTTTATGTTTATTTTTGTTAATAAAAATACCTTTAAACGATGCATAATTAATACAAATATAACTCTAAATCTGTCTACCGTGTGACACCCTAAATCGTATTGGTAGATTGATTTGTCGCATTACAGCTGAAAAGTAGCCGAATCCTGTTCTAGGTCATAGTATGAAAATTTCCTCAAAATTATTCCAATGATTTCTCTTGATTTAGACGGAGCCATTTTTAAAAATCTATTTTTATAAATTACAAAGATTTAAATATATAAGTAGCAATTTTACAATAAAACATTTCAAAGCATTTGAATGTATACAATTGTCAGAGAAATACTATGCTTCATCTTATAGCTACTTATAATATTATTTTAATGGGACACAGTACGATTCAATTGACAAAAATCGGTCAAAAAATCAAATTTAATTTTTTTAGCCTAAATTATTCTTTACATACTTTTCTATATAACCTCACAAAAGTTGAAGGCTCTACACTTAAAAAACGCAGAACTATGATAGCATTTACATTCGTTTTTATTCACATTCCTATGGGAAATTAAAATTTTAAACTTATTTATCTCAGAAAGATAAAATAACTAGTTTGTCTTCATTTAAAATGCTAAGGCTTTTTTTCTATTGTGCATAATGCCTTGTAATTTTTTTTACCTATTACTAATAGTACATGTAACAAAAGTTGGTATGCATTTTTGAATCAAAGCAATACTTATTTTTTAAAAAATAATTTAACTCAGAATTTCTCAGAATTTGCCACCACTGTACTATGGCAGCAATATGCCAACGTTCAAAATAACTTGCCAAGTTGGCAACCCCAATTTCACATGCGTCGTACGCGCTGAATTTGCAACGATGTGCTTCGTTTCATATAATGTCGCCAATATGGTTGCGATTATACGTAAGTACCCAAAAACTTTATTTGTTTTTCCCAAAAAGACAAGAAAATGTGAAACGTAAAAGGAGTTTACGGTTTAAGGTATCCGACTACGTTCCAAACCATGATTTTAAAAAAGCGCATAAATGGATAATTTTCATGATATTTTGTGTCACTTAGATTACAATACATGTATAAAATTGTTTTAAGGACACATTTTGACAAAAAAAATTATTTAAATACAATATTTCGGCAAAAAATTAACTTATAATAACCTTTTTTCAAAATGTTCTCCTTTTGTAAAAAATTATAATAATATTATAATTTATATAATAATAATTCTATTATAATAATATTTTGCCTCTACATAGCTCAGACCTCTGTACAGAGGCTCAACTAGGAATTTTGAAAAATTCACATTATTTACAACTAATTGAAATAATTATCGGAGTTTTTTTTTTTTTGTTAAAATTTCTCCCCTCTTATGTCGTAAAACATGGTTAAATCCACTTCTAAGTTATATATATCAAAATTTTTAGTGGAGCCTCTGTACAGAGGTCTGAGCTATATACAGGCAAAATATTATTATAATAAAAGCATTTTTCACAAAAGGAGAATATTTTGAATTTGGGTCATTCTACGTTCAGTTTTTATTAAAATATTGTACTTAAATAATTTTTTTTTTGTATTTTTATTCAAATAATTTTTTAAAA
>BMAV01000915.1:62578-81191 GCA_019973955.1 Trichonephila inaurata madagascariensis | reverse complement strand
TTCTTTGGCATAATAAAAAGTACGCATTTACACTGATATAATTTTTATATCATCTGGGGATATTGTCATCAAAAATAAAAGCTTCTTCAATACTTCATTAACTGTCTTTATATCATCTATCTTCATTAGCTTCATTCTATCTCCTATAACAAAATAAAAAAACATTTTGTTTGCTTTGCTGTAATCCCATGATGAGAGATTTGTTTATTACGTTTTTTTAAACCTAAAATACTGCTCTTTCACAGAAAAAACAAAACTCAGACCCAGAATCAAAAAATTTTAGGAAGAGAAAAAAATTCACCATTGTTATTATTATTGAAATACTGTACATTTGCTGTAGGCATCATAATATATTTGCTGATCGTCTATTTTGACCTTCGAACTTCTGGTACGGTTAATTCCATTCCCTCTCTTATGTGTTTGTTTTTCATTTAGGGAAGTTGTAAATGATGTTGGGTTTTTATGCAAAGAATAAAAAATTTTTAGTCATTTCCCAAAGTAAAATTTTCCAAATATTTTGGAAATACTGAGAGCACTTTGAAGGATTACTTAGCCAAGATTTATTTTTATGAGTATTCTCAAACATAGAAAGCATAATGAAAAACGTATATTATATTGAATACACTTTTAACCCGGGAGCGGTCGCGCGGGGCACAGAGCTCCCGAAATCGTTAATTCTGGCAAAACTGTTAATTGGCCATGACATTATCCTCCTATATGACAGTTTTCATTGAAACTAAAATATATTTGTCGTATATCTCCCTCTTTTTTGGGAGTGGCAAACGTTTTTTTACAAAATCTTATGGTACTTGTTTTAACTTTCCCGGCGCGACTACTTTTTTTCCAAATTATTTTTTATGGTCGTGCTCAGTAGCGCACACAAAAGTTTTTCAAGGAGGGGGTCCAGGGTCGAAAGTGCACCATTTTGGTATCATGCTCCAATACGCCGCTCAACATATTCCTTTGATTTTGTCAAATTTCAGGAACAAAAACAATACAAAATTAATTATTGAATAAATAATTAGCATTAATTAATAAAATTAATTGTTAATAACAATACATCTTTAAATTTTACGCAATATATGCATAGGATATTAAACAATCGAAAAAAAATGAAGGGCTATGGGGTGTCCGGACCCCTAGGACACCCCCCCTTGTGGTCGTGCTACATTTCCCCCCTATGAAGAAGTTGGTGATTTTGATTAGCCTTGTTGTATGACTTATTATGATTTATAACTATAAATGAGCCCAATGTATAAAAAATGAAATGGGCATCTGTGACCTCTATTGAAGGAAGTTGAAACTGATCAAGTACGGGAAGAACCCGCTGAAATAATACATATTAATCATGATAGGGAAAGTAAATCTGAGAAAACCGATGAGAACATGAAACGAAAGGAAAATTTTAAAATGATACCTAAAGAACTCCATCTACTAAAATATGAAGCCATACGTGTACCAGAAGACACACTTCGCCTTGTCAAAAACACACAAGCAAGCAAAAGTTCAACATGCTATTTGTCGATCATCAAAGGACAGTAAAACTACAAGAACTTGAACAAAATATGACAGTTCTGCCTGCAGATAATATTCCTGTAATGTTAGTGAAAAGTGTCTGTGATTTGTGTCCCTTATTAAGGTCGGCCGCGGTAGCCGAGTGGT
Source organism: Trichonephila inaurata madagascariensis (assembly GCA_019973955.1). Classification (NCBI taxonomy): domain Eukaryota; kingdom Metazoa; phylum Arthropoda; class Arachnida; order Araneae; family Nephilidae; genus Trichonephila; species Trichonephila inaurata. Next base: position 79,529 of record BMAV01000915.1, on the reverse strand, counting down.
ATAGGTATCGGATCGTGGCTTGCCTTGTCACGAGTTTGAGCCCAGTACCACTAAAGACCCGCCGTGTAGGGCAGCGATGCACGTTAAATCTATCGAGAGCTGAAACGTCCTCCCGTTGGTGTGGTGTGGTAGTTAGGAGAGGGGGTGCCAGCTCAGGTGTCGTCCATGTCACTTGACCAAGGTTCATAATTACTGGTCCGTCGCCAAAAGCCCTCGTGTAGCTGAAGAGTGTGATGTTAATATTCAATCACCCTTTATTAAGGTCGCGCACATTTGAAAAACTTTAGTTCAGTTTTATTGGATTTTTTTGTCAAATTATCAATCAAAGAAAAATAGAAAACTCCTTGAAAATAGGTAAGTATACTTTCTCTTAATTAAATTATTCTCTGGAACTACGATTTTATCGTGTACAATAAAAATAATTATTAAAAAAAAAGATTGGGGTGATTCACTATAAAAGCGTATTTTTTATTTTTTTTTAAAAATATATAATTTATTATTTCTTTATGCTTTAAAATACTTGTACAATATTCGGCTTAAAGAAAAATAATCCAAGCTAAATCAGGGCCATCGATCAAATATTTAATGAGCCCTTTTATGTAGTGATGGTTTTAGGTTCTTGAATTGGAGAGAAAATGGGACATAAAACGAAATTTTATGACATAAATTCATATGAAATATATGTTATGTTGGTGTGTGGGTTGTTATTAATATTAAAGATATATTAAGATTACTAATATTTAACAGATGAACTGTTTATCTTAACAGTAAATAATAAAGAAAATCGGGAATAACAATTAATGAAGGGAAACATTTAAACGCGAGTCGTTGCCTAAATGGCTGGAGAGAAGTTCGTCATGGTTCTGTCTTGGCGCTCTCTTTCTCCTCTCCGAAACCATCTCGGTTGCGTCAGGAGGCATGCAGTAGAGCCCCTACTTCTTACAACACACACACAACACACACAACACACACAAAACACACACACACACACACACACACACACACACACACACACACACACACACACACACAAACACACACAACATATATATATATATATATATATATATATATAAATGAAAGGTAAAATGTAATATATATATATATATATATTTATACTAGATGGATGTCCCGGCGTTGCACGGGCTTCTTCAAGTGTAGAGCTTTATACCTTTGAAGATTCCACTTCCTTTTCAGAGTCAGCACATCCTAGTGTGTGTGTGATTTCTATATATGTCATTAAAATGCTCTTTTTCGAAGTTCCTTTCACCATTTTGTCCTGTCGGGAGGGTCTGTTTTCTTGCCACTTAACTCGGCATTGCAAGGGCTTTTTCCGTGGGTACAATTTTATCCCCATGGAAATTTTCCCTTTCTCTCTGGACACCAGTATTTCTGTGTGTGTGTTACTGAGCGGTGTGAGTGATTTCTACATTTATCTCATTTAAATCTCCTTTTCAAAAAATTTTTTCCACTTCTCTTTGTCAGACAGGTTTCTTTTATATCCGTTTAGCCCAGCGTTGCATGGGTTTTTTCAAGTATAAAACCCCCCTTTTTCCCCGAGGGTAAAGATCTTTTTTTTTCAAATTTCTATTTTCGATTAAAAATTTACAAAGCTAATTCAGTTTTGTTCTCAAGTAAACAGACATTGTACGATTATTAAATAAATAATTTAGTAATAAATAATAAAGCGCAATATAACTTTGATTCTTAAAAAAATATATTAATTTACATGAATTTTTGTTAAATAATGAATAAAAAAATATGAAGTTATGAATACGTTAGCTATGAAACGACTGCTTTTATCTGGATGTTTGATTTTTCTATTAAATATATGTAACTGTGAAAAAGGTAAAGCCTAAAACTTTGCTCAAATTCCTTGTAGAAAAAAGATTTAAAAGGAAATAATACTATTTGATAAAAACAGGACAGCATTTTCCTATATTTTAAGGTTTTTCAGTAAATTATTTCTCTGAAAGAAAACTATCAGTTGCGATGTATTATTAAAAACTAAGATCATATATTAATTATTTTACAATGAATACTCTTTCTTAAAATTCAAACTAATAAAGTGGATTTGAAAAATTACTGGAAAATTCATTATTTATACTCATTATAAAAGAAAAAAACATTCAAAAAGAAAACATCTTTTTCTGACAGAAAAATCTTTTATCTGCTTACGTGCTCTCCGTAAGTGTTTTTTCCGCATGTGCGCTATAAGCGCTCAAAAACGTGAGTTCTGAGGTAGCTTTCCCATAATTAACTATTACTGGCATTTGGAGATGGTTCTAATATTTTTCGTTGTATTTTTACGGCTCCCCAAGGCGGAAAAAATACATCTTCTTTAAAAATATTTTTTGTATAAAGAAAGCAGATTTTTTTTTTTAAATTCCAAAATTCCAAATTTTTTTTTGAAGTTTTACAATAATTTGTTTCAAATTAACTCGGCAGCGTTGGAAAAGGTTAAAAAAATGTACCAATCTACTTGGAAAATAGTTTTATCTTTTTTTTAGGAATTTAAATTAGAAAATTTAAAACATTGTAGAAATTGAGATTTTAATAATATATTTCAAGTTAATCACATGTTAAAAGCATTTATTTTTTAAACAAAGTCAATTACTACAGTCAGTAGAGCAACGTCATATGAAATTTCATTTTGGCTGAAAACTGATTTTTGACGCGATCTTTTGTCATTGTTGTAACAATAACAGTGTTACAACAATGCAGACAATACGTTGGGCGCCTAAAACTGGTAATTAAAACGGGTTTTTAAATTAATATTTTTTTATAATTGCGATTGGACCGAATTGTTAATCTAAACCATTCTCGAATTTACTTGAACCCACACAAAAAATTTCATCGAAATCGGTCCAGCCGTTTAGGAGTTTAGTCACATACACACGCACAGAAGATTTTTATATATAAAGATATATATTGCATTTTACCTTTCATTTTTTTTATGTGTCAGCATTTCTGTGCTTGGTTAAATGTGCTGCGCTCAAACACACTTAACCCTATACTAGCTGTTACCCGCACGCTTCGCTGGGTATGTCATGGTGTATGAAATGTTGTGGGGGTGGAAGGACTAATCCTCTTCTGGTCTAGTGAAAATAGACCACATCCATGAGCCCATAAATCTGCAATAGATGTCGTTTATATACAGTCGGTCAAAAAAGTATTGGGACACACTACCAGTTGATAGATTTTTATCGTAAGATTTTACTTAAATATACAAATGAAACCAAAAAAAGTAAATGTTATTTTGGTAAATGCAATTATGGTTAAAATTGAAAATAAAAGAAATCGAGTTAAAAAACGTGCTTAATAAAAAAAAAGTATTGGAACACTTCCCAATAAATTAAGAAAAAACAATTTAAATTAATATCTTACTGTGCCCCCTGCTTTTTATGACCTCTCGAAGTCTATTTGGCATGGATTGGATCATTTTTTTTGCAAAACGATTTATCGATTTAAGTCCACTCTTCCGCCAGATATTTCATAAGTCTTGCTTGTTAGAAATTTGGTGCTCATATAGTTTTTGCTGCAAATAATTCCACACAGGTTCAATGGGATTAACTTTGGGCAGGAATCTTAATAACACAAAGGATAATAGGTAGAGGACCCATAACTTGCAAATATCTCAGTATTCAGGTACAATTTCCCAGCTCGCTCGCACTTTGCTTTCAATTTCGCTTGAGAATGTCAAAATAGACATATTACTCATTATACCATCAATAAAATCCAAGTTCCCGAAACCAGAGCTTGCCTTGCAGCAGCAGACAATTTGGTTACCCTTTCCATATTTGACAGAAGGCCGTAAATTTTTGACATGCATTTCTGTACTTGGTTTCCGCCAAACTTTTTGCTTGCTATCCGATCCGAAAATGTTATATTTGCTTTCATCAACGAAAATTGCATTTTCCCAGTATTCTGTTGGCTGCCTTATATACATTTTAGCAAAAGCCAACCTAGCTTGTCTGTTTGCTTTGCTGATGTAGGGTTTTCTTTGAGGTACTCTGCCATAATATGCTTATGCTTTTTTAAAACATTTCTGACAGTTTCAGGATTTACTGATTTTCCGAACCTACTTTTACATTGAAAAGTCATTTTTACTGCACTAGTTCTTGGATTAATGTGTACTTGTCTCACAATCCAACTCTCTTCACCTGATCCTTGCCTGTTTTCTTGAACCTGTCAATGATGTTAAAAACAGTAGACTTACTCAATTTCAAGATTTTTCCTACACAGCGAACTGATTTCCTCTCTTCCCAATACTTATTACGAGATTTTGCGCATCAACCGATATATCTTTGTGTTTCTCGCCGTTTTTTCTATAAATAATCTTATCTGTTGAAACGTTTATGTTTAAACTTCGAATCCAAAAAAGTGGTGTGAAAGTAAATTCTATCGATGCGCTGTATATTTGTTAAATTTCTCATTTCAAAAGTGTCCCGATACTTTTTTGACTTCACAGTGTGCCTTTAAATTATATTTGAAAAGTTAGATCATATTCTAATTCTGTAATACTAATAAAATTTTCCTTATACACTGTACACCAAATATTAAACCATTTCTTAATTCATTTTGTTTTTGTTTTAATGTGATAAATATTTTTATAAATGGCTTTTCAGTTATGCATGCAAAGTGTCACAATACTTTTTTCAGTGATTGCATGCATAAATTATTGATATTGAATTTTTCGCATTAAGTGTTCGATTGTATTGAAAAATATTTTTATAATTCTCATCTCTTGATTTAAAAAGGAAAACACTTCTAAAAATATAATTTCTAATAACTGAAATAGAATTATCTCTTTCACGCTGTCGTAACCTCCTCTTCCAAAGTGTATTCGCCCATTTTCGGTGGATCTCTACTCAAGCTGCTTGGAAAATTTCAAGTCTAAATCTAATAATTCAAAAAGAATTTTTTTTTATTATAAGCCGTATAACCCCTCTCGAGAGTCGATTTTCCTAAGACCCGTTCTTAGTGGAGTTCTATTCAACAAAAGAAACATGCATATATCAAATTTGATTGCTGTATGTCTAATAGCTCGAAAACGGGAACTCCTTTTTTTTCAATTACGCCCCAGCAACTGCCCCTTCTCCATTAGGAGTCGATTTCCATAAAATCCATTTTTATCGGATCTCTATTCAACCAGAGAAAGTAAATTTCAAACTTCTAAATTTCAAGTCTGTAGGTCTAATAGTTCTAAAACGGGAATATTTATGTATAACGCTTTTTAACCCATCTGTTAAGGTAATTGACTCATCTCCGGCTTATCACATGATTCGAGCCTGGTGCCGCTCGAATAAATACGTCGAACCTCAAATTTTCTACCAATGGTGTTGTGTGGGATCCAGCTCAGGTGGCGTCCTCGTCACTCTATCATGTGTTAAGCGGCGTTGTGTAACTGTAACCCCGGGGATGAGTGGAGCGTTAGAGAGTTTGAGTAGATTTGCTGAGGTGTTGTGAGAGTTAAGTAGTATAGAGGGTGAGATTAATGAATAAGGTGTGAGATTTTAGTTTGTAATGAATAAGGTGTGAGATTTTAGTTTGTAATGTGTGTGAATAAGGTGTGAATAGAAGTTTATAAATAAAATTATTTGTTATTGGAGAGAAGTAGATTTATTTGTAGCTAGGGTAATTCAGTGCACCCTCTTAGGAGTACTTCTTTTGTAGTGGATCTTTAGGAAAGGAACGCGGGCCTACTAAACTTCTCTAAAAGTTCCGGAGATATCTTGATGAGTCTCCTTTCTATACATAGGTAAAAATAAGACACATTGCAAGCGACACGAAGCAGGATTAGAAAAACAAATGAACTTACACATGTTCAATAGTTTTATGTAGCTTCAGAGAGAGATAAATAAATATTTTATTTTATTATTTATTAAGGCTAAATTATTTGAACATATTAAATTTATTCTCACATAAATTGGGTTCAGTTACCTTAACAAAGCATATAACCTAAATATAATAAGAAATAAACTGAAATAATTCCAAGTAATATAATTTTAACATTTGGTTAAATTTAAAGTATACACAAAACCAACTTTTCGGAGTTTGTTTCTAGATAAATGTAAGGGTAATTAAATTTTTTTAAAAATTTAAAACCCCATATATACAAATAAACTTTTATTTTCCATTACCTTCAAGTATAAATTAAACACCCCCTTTTCTATTTATTTTCCAACCACAAAAAAACTTCTAATCCCGATATTTATTTTATAGCCCCATATTCAGTATTTAACTCTTTCAAGTATAACCCATAACGAGAATGGTCCACATCCGGGCATAAATGGTGAAACCTTGAAAAAGACGCCAAAGTGAAATCTCTCAACGACAGAACATGTAGATAGCCCCGCTGAATAAAAACCGTTTTTAAGAAAGCTTGGTCTTAACTTGAAACATGACAGAATAATGATTCTGGGGGTGTATTAATTAAAATAAGAAAAGGGGATTTTTGTTATCATATCATTTTAAAAATTTTAGTTGTCCCTTTTTTTATATATTTTATATCAAAATCATACACAGAAACTTTTAAAGACCATCTGAAAAGTCGACCCGTAGGAATTTTAAAACTTTAAGCCAAACTAATGCATTCTGATCGGTATGAACTGTTAAATGAGATCCGTGAAGATGGCAATGGAATTTATCTAAACTGTAAATTATCGCAAAAACATTCTAATTCTTATTGAAATTTTTTTTCTAATTTCTCGTCCCCTTTGAAGGGAATGTTTTTGGGATGCTGATTTCCATCGGGTTTTTTGATGTTTGAAGATACATGAGATCGAAGTTTTCGATGACTACATAAAGAGACAAGGGAATTTTGGGGTTGAATAGGGTTTTAAGGGATGAGCTTTAAAATTAAGAGCTGTTTTTTAATTTTTTAAAAAAAGATTGTTGACATTCGGGGAGTCCAATTCCAATTTTGATTCTTTTTAAGAAGATTATTTAGGGGCATTTTTAATTTTGTATATTGAGGAATGAATTTATAATAGACATTAATACTACCAAGAAATCTTTGTAAATCTTTTACATTTCTAGGGGGTAAAAGTCTTAATTATTTCGACATTTGTATTGTTTGGAGTGTATGACCCTTATTTTATTTCATATCCTAAGAAATCAATTGCATCTTTACCAAATTTACATTTTGAGAATTTTAATTTAATATTTTCTATTTCATAAATTTTAAAAACTTCCTGTAAATGTTTTGCATGTTTTCTACTGATTCCGGAAATACAATTATATCATTCAAAGTAATTTAATGCAAATTTTATTTGGTATTTATTTAAAACTTGTCTATAATAGCTCTTTGAAATATAGCTGGGGAATTTTTATATCCTAAAGGCAAACAATTAAATTAAAAAAGACCATAATTTGATGTAAATACAAGCTTTTGAGATTCATTATAATCTATGCAATACCCACTACAAAGGTCGATCATTGAGAAAAATTTTGCATGTGTTAATTTGTCTAAAATTGCATCTATTCGGGGAATTGGTTCTGCATCTAATTTTGTGATAGCATTCAGCTTTCTGTAATCGATACATAATCGTGAGCAAGCAGTATCTTCTTTTTTAAAAGCCAATGTTATAGGGGCAGCATAAGAACTATTAGATGGTTTAATTATTCCTGCTTTCAATAATGCATCTAATATCTTTTTTATTTTTGTACCATCTTTAAAAGATGTTCTATACGGTCGATTTGCAATGGGTAACTCTGCAGTAAGTACTATTTTAGGAGAATTACATTTTATTTCACCCACATCAAACCGTAGCTTACTTCATGTGGGGGCTTGTGGGCCACAAGCTTTAGTACGTACTCTTTGTAAGATGTGGCTCGGGACACAAAACCTGACTTTGTAGGGTTTAATATTCTTCGTTACGCCGCTACCTCTCCTAGTTGAAATTGCATTTATTCTGCCCAAACACTTCGAATCAGAAATAAGTTTCAATATTAAATTTGAAGCATGTATTTTTTAAACAGACCACCGATTAGTTGGAGGAAAAAAATCTTAACTTTTGAACAGTCGAAAAAAGTTTGGTTCCAAATAAATCAATGTTCGCTTACGATGAAGTCCAAATATATGATAAGGCAACAAAATATGCTCTTGGGTTGATATTCAAAACAGACCGCTATATTCCCTTCTCATGTCTGAACAACAACCGCATAAATCGGAGATCGGCAACCTTATAGCTGTGGTGTGCCAAACCGAAACTAATCTACCAATACGATCCAGGGTGCTACACAGTAGAAAATGTTTGAAATTAATTTTCTTTTGCAATGTATGCAGAGCTAGGAAATAAGAGGTCAAGAAAACTTATTTAGAGTTTATTATATATTAATTTTACACGGCTTAAGACGGCGTTTCCCAAACTGTGAGGTGAGCCCCCTGGGGTCGTGAAAATTCTGCTTGAAGGGCGCAAGCATAATGAAAATGAAAGATTTAAAAGAGAACATTATTAATTTACTGAAAGGAAGCAAAACAAAATACATTGTGACATATCAAAAAATAAAATACATTTTTACACTGATATAATACACTTATAAATGTTTCGGCACTGCTCAATGTATTTGATAATTGATTTTAACAATATTAAATTTAGAACAAGTTTAATAATTACCAGTGACTTCATGGGCTTGTCATTTATAAAACTAGATACAAAATTTCATACTTATCTTGATTATTTGTACTGTTTATAATTAAAGTTATATTGTAGCATTAGCATTAAAGAGAACATTATTATAAAATTCAATATATTGTTATTGTATAGAGGTGGGGGGGGGGCAAGGAAAATTATGATTGAAACTTGGGTCGCTAATATTACAAGTTTAAGAAGCACTGGCTTAAGGATATTTTTTGATATAAATATAAACACACACTCTCAATATCATATGTAACTATTTCTTTTAACAAAAATTAAAAAAATTAAATTGTGTATTTATTGTGTATTATGTATCTTTTAAACATATATATATTAAAATAAGAAATAAGCAAAATAAAATATATGTATTCTGAAGTCCACAAAATTACTTTATTTCTTGGTAGTGCGAGGGATCACACAGCTTTTGACCAAAAGGCATTTTATTTCAAATTAATTTTAAAAAATTAAATTCATAAAAGTTTTACTCTTTACAGCCTTTCTCTGGAGAAAAATTCAAGTATACAGTTTAATGTTCGTTGACCTTCGGGAAATCGTCTCCCGGGTGCGGCCGCCTCCACAACCTCTTTCGCGTGTGTTCGAAGAAGAAGCGGGTCCCCCCCCCCTCATGGCGGGGGTACGAGGTGCCTTGCGAGCCGGCCCGGTAAACCCCTCTTGCCGCCCCAATCATCTGATTGGCAAGTGTAGCGGATCTGCAAACGGCACGCCTGATCTTCGTCCCAACTCCATTGGTTCCTGAGACAATAGGACATCGCGACTCAAATAAACTACGTCGCCGTACCTCTACTTGTCACTAAGAAACCCTCTTAGATATGTCTTCATCCCAGCAGGCTGACTTTCTTTTCATTCAAGGAACCAAATAATAGAAATTGTTCAACTGGGGTGTTCTTTCTATAAATTGTAGTAACTAAAATCATCTGGGTGTCGGATGAGGAAGAGGCTGTCTCGGCTCCACATCTTTTTGACCCCAGGCATGAGGGAAGAATACTCAGTCTCTTTTTGAAGAATAGAATGCCCTATTTGGGCATTCTGCTCACCCTCGTGCATCAAATTTGCCAAGTATTGTCGTGAAGTGTTCATCTAATGAGGCGATGGCACAATTCCATCAATGTAGTTGAAAAATTAGTTTTTATATACGAACCTGTACCGCTCTGTTTCTTATCACAATCTCAGAGGTATAAAGTGTGACTTTCAAATTCCCACTATTTTGAATATTCCGTTCTTAAATAGCTCCTTTGAGGTATTTTTCGGCCGCGGTAGCCGAGTGGTATAGGTATCGGATCGTGGCTTGCCTTGTCACGAGTTCGAGCTCGAGCCCAATACCACTAAAGACCCGCCGTGTAGGGCAGCGATGCACGTTAAATCTGTCGAGAGCTGAAACGTTCTCCCGTTGGTGTGGTGTGGTAGTTAGGAGAGGGAGGTGCCAGCTCAGGTGTCGTCCACGTCACTTGACCATGGTTCAAAATTACGTGGTCCGTCGCCAAAAGCCCTCGAGTAGCTGAACAGTGCGACGTTAATATTCAATCAATCAATTGAGATATTTTTCATGGGTGAAAAGTTTTGTTCACATAAATACATAGAACCAAAAGCACATAGCACATGCAATTTTCATCAAACACTTAAGTATTTTTAGCAATGACGGGCAATAATTTCACAAATAGTTGTCTATCTATCGTTAGTTGTCTTCCAAATCTTTTCGTAATTTTTTTAAATTTGCTTACCGTAATTCTGAAGATGTTAGTTCAACAAGCTCCATTTCAAAATTATCAACCTCCATTCACTCAAAAAGAGACAAATTTGTAAATTGCTGCAGAGTGTCATTGAGAATCGTATCGTGTGCACAGGTTACCGATTCTTGATCGCCCTTTTCCTCCAGTTTTTTTAATAAGAATGGTGTTAATTCTTCTCTCTGATAGAATCCGTTGCAGGAAAAATACTGAAAACCTTCCTCTTCACTACTCGCTTCTGTATATTTCATATTAAGATACAAACTGATATCTGCTCTAGAAAGTTAACTTCAGGGGTAAAATATAAAAATGCTTTCCCTCTTTTTGACCTTATTAAAAAAAGTTTCTTTTATATATATTTTTCCCTTACAACCTGTTTGTTCTATCTTGAATTTCATCTACGAAGTAAAGAGGCAGTGGAGCACACAAGGGGGGTCCTAGGGTCCGGACCCCTTAGTTCTTCATTTTTTTTCGATTGGTTATAATCCTATGTTTACAATACGTACAATTTAATTACTTGTTATTGATAATTAATTTTATTAATTAATGCTAATTATTTATTCAATAATTAATTTTGTACTGTTATTGTTCCCGAAAATCGACAAAATCAAAAGAATATGTTGGGCGGATACCAAAAGAATGGACTTTCGACCCCTGGACCACCCCCTTGAAAAATGTTTATGTGCGCTTCTGTAAAGAGGCATATTTTTTTGAGTTCTCTTAATAAATACAGACACAATTTTATGTGGGTTAAATTTTATACTTTAAAAAACTACCTTTATTTCTTTCCAATAAATTATTTCTGGAACCACAAAAGGCTAAATTTTGTTAGGCTGAAGACTGAATGGCGTAGATTATTTTGCCGATAACATTGCGTCATTTCTCTTCTTAATAAATTTTGAGTAAACAATTTCATCCCTTCGTTATCTATTTAAGAAATTGGGCCAAATATGTAGATTTCAGAAATTCCTTTTACTTTTTACGTGGGAAGTCTTAGGTGTTTACTTAAGGCTGTCTTCGACTAACGTCAAATAATAGGTCTTAAATTCGGAATATTTTTTCAAATATAGAAGTACTCCAACATTAATATTATATCCTGTCTTCACTATCCTGCAGGGAGAACCACTTATTTTATCATATTACTCATTTTTATCCGAGTTGATACATTTTTTCTTCTATAAATGTGTTTCGCCTTTTTTATCCTATACCGTAATGCTAAATAAGTTATCCATTTACATGTTAAAAGGAAAAATTAATTATTTATGGAATATTTTGAAATTTTAAAAACACTATATTATAAATAAATGTATGAGCTACAAGGATAAAAATTTTCATGAAAATAGAGGTATTTTTCTGTCTGCAAATGTGCTCCGCGCTTAGTTCAAGCTCTTGTACATTTGGCGAAAACAGCCTTTTCCAACCATTGAATCCAGAACTACCCACATTTTTGTACTTCTAATTTTGAAGCGGAAATAATAAACAGATTTTGTTTTGAACAGAGTATAGTAACCAGTCCCAGTAACTCTTTTATGGATCGAGAAGAACTGATTAAAGCATATTTAAGAAAATTTACGTCTCTTTTAGCCTTTTGGGTAATTGAAATGGAAAATCTTGATAGCTCTCTACTAAAACTATTTTCGAATAAAACTTGTACATGAGATGGTAATATTGGACTTAGCCATAAGCCAGGATCATTAGGAACCGGAAACTAAGCCCCTGGTTCAGTAACTGTACATTTTATTATTTTTCTTCGGATACTTCGACAGACTCAATTACAGTTAAAGGTAAGAACCATGTCCTATGAGTCAACTTGTGAGGCACCTAACAGTAGGAGGCATTGAATGGAAATATCCTCTGGTCCCTTAAGACATCGTCCAACTGGCTCTCTCTGCAATTCTACTTCCTCAGGCCCTTCACTCAACCAAAAGGATATTGTGGAAGGTACGCTCTTCACATGCGACTACTAGTGTACTGAAAACGGAGAAAGTCTTTGCATTGTACAGATGAGTCAAGCACTTCCTTTTCAATCAACTTTGTGCGTGTAAGGACGTCTCACCCCTCTTCATAACAGAGGAGAGAAAATGAGTTGACTCTGAAACAAATTTGTCCCATGTGAGACCAGCCTAAGTCACTAATCACAATAGTTTCTTTTTGATTGCTAGGCTCATTTGATAATAATTTAATATATTGAAGTGAAATTTGTTTCTTCAACCCGTATGAAAGGCGCGGGCCTGGTGAAAAGTTAAAATAACAACTGACTTATATCGCAGTTTTTGGAAGACAAAGGAACATTTAATCGAATATTAAAAGCAATGCTCATTTAGTAACGAAAAAAATATTTGATGAGTTATCTTGGATTTTTTTTTTTATTATTATTCTTGAAACATTCATTATAATTATTGTATTATTATACATGAATTTTTTTTATTTATTTCTTGCTTAACGAGAATAGAAAGTAATGATGAATATTTTTGGAAAATGCTTTTTATTATTTGTATTTTATTAATTTTATATTATTAAGAATAATCAGTGGCTCACACAAGGGAGGTTCCTAGAAGTCCGGACCGCCCCCCCCCCATAGCCCTTGATTTTTTTTCGATTGGTTATAATCCTATGTGCATGTTAAGTAAAATTTAATTATGTATTTGTTATTAATAATTAATTTTATCAATTAATGCTAATTATTTATTCAATAATTAATTTTGTATTGTTTTTGTTCCCGAAAATCGACAAAATCAAAAGAATATGTTGAGTGGCGTATTGAAGCATGATACCAAAATGGTGGACTTTCGACACTGGACACCCCCTTGAAAACCTTTTGTGTGCGCTACTGAGAATAATCAATGCATCAAGCTGCCGCATAGTGTTGCGTTTGACACATTCATTACAATCCCATTTTTATGTTTCTTTCTTATTTATCAAAAGGCAAGTGATTGTAAGTATTTGAACAATAAATGTTTCCATTACTTATATTTTGTTAATTTTACGGTAATCACTACCTAGAAAACACTGACTTCGAAACACACAGGCAAAATATTTTGTACCTTTTTTTTCCGTAATTCAATCCCCTCCCCCCCCCCCTAAAACAGTTCACATTTTATTCCTAGATACTTTATAAAAAAGTTGCAAATGTTTTAAAATACTTTGGCTGAAGCGAAACCGGAAGTAAATCTTTAACTTCACTTGTCTCAAAACTTTGCTTTTTATAAAAAGTTTCCATCGTTAACGCAAGAGTATTTGAAAATCTGATTGAAATCTTTGCATAAAATTTCCAATACATGTTACAAATAACATTGACAAGAAAATGACGCAGTTTTGTTGGTGTTGAAATATTTTTTTTTATTTATAGGTGTTTTTAGAAAAAGTTGTTAATTTATAGAAAAAAGGCATATTTATACATGTATTTTTAGGCATAACACATTAAATAATTTTCCTTGGCTTTTAGTTCATTTTATTCATCATTCTAATCGGTAGCTTGAGCACGAAGGATTCAATATTTTGCAACAAAAGGATTAATGATTGCAACAGAAACGGCTGCTTCAAATTTACAAAATCTTCCCAAACATGTGCGACCTTTTACTTTCCGAAATAACTTAAACAAGTGCTAGTGTAACGTCGTCAGTAGTTAGCAAACAAGAAAATTTGTCACAGCCTCATTTTAAAATTAAAGCAGTATTTAATAGCTTCATATGTTACTAAAAAATCCAATAAATATGCCAAGCCGGGCGGACCGTCTATTTCTCGGGAGTTCAATCCTTATTCCGAAAGGCACTCGACAATCCCTTGCTTTTCCGGGCTCCTGTCCAGTTTACTCCATCCGGGGCTCTATCTCTCTGTTTCCATCCAGGGCTCCATCCAAGTTTTTTCCTTTCCATCCGTTCTCCTCAAAATCAACCCCTTTTAAACACCAGGAGTGGGTCCACAACACGCCCCTCGTCTTCCTCATTGGCAGGCCAAAAAAAAGGTCTTCCCTCGTCCCCGGGCCACTTTCTTCTCCCATTTGTGCGGCAAACACAAACACATTCCTCGTCTGTCTGGAATCTAAGGGCGTCATAATTCTCATCCAACTTCTGAAACTCCTATTCATCACACCACCTGGGCCTTATAGCCCCATTCTCTACTGCACCGACTTTCATACAGGCTTCGCCTATACGTCAACCTATTGTCACCGGCACTCTTTAGTTATTGTAAATTCCAGACTCGATGTCTGCGTTTGTCCGAGGCCAGACAATACACAATGACCCCATGGCCACGTGCTCTTGTCACCTAACGTCTGTTTGGGGCCATAAAACTTCAGATGAATAGATGGGTGAGGTTCACCCAAATTGAAGACATCACACTAGAAACACAGAACAAATTTGAAAATTGTAATGTTGTGAAGATAAGACAAACGTAATTTCTAGTTAAGACGATAAGTTCCCCGAACACGGATTGGTACATCTAAACCTGTCTCGGAAATATAAAAAAAGAAATAGAGTAGAACCACAAAGAAATAAAAAAATCAGAGCAGTAATTTTTGTACTCAAAACCACAGAGAAAAAAACATTTTGGACATTTGTATAAAAGGCTAACGGTGCGAAAAAAGTTGTGGGAAATATTAGTGTTGATTTCTCCATTCGCGTCAGATATCGGGGCACAATCCTCTTGGATTCCTCGAAATTTTTTTCTTAACTCTTTAACTGTCAAGTTATTTTGATGGTTTGGAGACAGAAGTCACATTTTTTATTGCAAAAATCAGATGTTTCGTTCCAAATAAAATGCACTTAATAGTTAACAATTAATATTTTAAATTACTGCATACAAATTTTTCGGCTTTTGTGGCAACAGTATATCCCTTGAGGTGGCTGCCGTACAGCGTGGCAGTGGTAAACAGGGGCGTAGCTACCGCCGTATCAATGATACTGGGACCCCTAGCTGTAGGGTCTCAACATGCGTAATTACAGTCCTACTAACAGGGTTTCCCTATATAAAAAAAGGCCCCGAAGGAATTTTGATGCAGGGCCCCCTCAGATTTAGCTATGCCAGTGGTGGTAAAGTTCGTTTCTAGTGTGGTGCATTATTTTCTAAAAAAAGTAAATAAAAATTAATATCTATTAGTATCTCAGAAATTCAGTTTTGTGAGTTATAACTGGAACTATTTTTTCAAGCAGAATTCTATTTTCTTCCTTATCTTTTTTCCATTTGCATTCTTTTTGAACAATAAACTTTGCACTGTCTTGTATGTTCATGTTTTGCAGGAAAGTAGGAGGAATATCGGATATTTTTTATTTTATTTCCAATGACGGATATAAGACACAATGGCATAAAAAATTATTAATGAAAAAAATGAAGGAAACTCATGAATGCCTTGCTAGGCATTTACGTCTAACGAGCATGATCAGTAAAAAATGGAACTTCGACAGACACAAGAATTTTAACAAGAACAAAGGTTTTAACTTACCAAATTGTATTTTAAGATTGGATTCACATAACTTAACTCAGGGGTGTGACATCCCACGAGGGACAAGGCCTACTATGCCCAACTCAGTATGCGCGACCTTAGGACCTGAGGTGCATGAGCAGATGTTCCGGTCAGGTGGACAATCTGACGCGAAAACACCCAGTATAAAGTTCCCAAGAAAGCTTGGTACTCCTTTTATCGACCCATTAAAGGGAATGTGTCAACCTTGCCCAGCCCGGGGATTGAACCTCGGATCTGTAGGTGGAAGCGCGATGCACTCAGCCACTTGGATTCACATACATATATTAAATAAGACAGAAAAAATCTGTTACCAGATATTTTACACGAAAGTAGAAACGCGCGTTAGAATATATTTACATAAATAACAAATACCGAAACACATTGGAGTAAAATCAAATCAAACATAATCAAACGCTTTAGAAGTAGTTATTTCTGAGAAAAAATACCTCAATCGAAACCATTTTAGATGTTTAACGTAGAGTAAGAGTCAACTTTGTCTTAAAAAGTGGGAAAATATTTAAACTTACGAAATTGGAAATAGTCGATAACTCGAGCGAGACATTCAGGCTGATTGCGACTATCACATAGAAATAAAAAGCAATTCAACAAAGCAACATCCGCCACTAGAAGGAAAAAGAATCTTAGCATCGAATACGAATAATTCGCAAACCACTTTTGGATCATTTGTTGATGTATTAAAACTACGAAAGGGAAAAAATTAACTCCAAGACAAAGAGAAACAATGTATAGTTAACATTTTCATAACATACTCAATTAATTCTATGAAAATGTATAACAATAATAAAAATATACAATAATTATTCGATTGTTCTATACGAGAAAAAGTAGATATCTTTATACATCCGTTTCATTAGAGATTAAGGAATACTAAAACGAGTTATTGTTCATGTGATGCGAATCCTAGTCATACTTCATAGCATTTAATAAAAGTAGTAAGAAGAATTATTGAATAATATTAGATATGTTAGTGAGATATTACTTTAGCTCTTATTTATGACGATTGATTCCGACTCCGAAAATCCTTTTCAAGAACACATACATGCATATTTGTGAGCTCCTGGTGATTTATTTAAATAAGTTGG
>BMAV01000915.1:22304-33221 GCA_019973955.1 Trichonephila inaurata madagascariensis | reverse complement strand
TCCGGTATAAATGTTTGTATAAAAACATTTCGAAATGATGGAAGAGTTGGTTGAAGGGGAAAACATCGATTGAGTGTGATCTGTCACTTTTTCTCTCTTTGAACGCGACTGAAAAGCGAGAAGATTGTGTATATTTAGATTCTAAAAAAAGAAAATCTCTTATAGAAGGCTTCTGTGTAAAATTATCGAAGACCGATGAGAATTCTAAATGTTACTATGTTTTATTGTGTTTCGTGAAGGGTCAATTCAATTTTAAGTCTCAATTGACTTTCAAAGTCCTCACGCTGTGCAGGTTTGGGGTTGTGGTCAGTTTTGTACACGGCCAACTATTGTGTATAGCTATAATTCTTTTTTTTTTTCTTTGTTCCATTAATCCTTTTATTCGTAAAACTACTCAGCCTAAACCCTATTTTTGAATCAAAGGACTCCAGCAATAGATGTTATTTGTCGCCCAGTGGAAATGACGGATGAGATGCAGCTGACGCGCCATATTGAATCAGCTGTGGTAAAGCATTCAAAAAAAGCCACACCTCCCAAATGATTCGAAAATGGCAGAAAATATGTCATTTTTTGAAGACTTCACAAAATCGAGTCAGAATGCGGAAAGAATACAGAAAAATCTCAGACTGAGACCACCCGAAAGTGATAGCACACAAGGCACAACTGGAGGAAAGCAGAAATACAGTCAAACCTCTATTGTGAACGAAGTTTCTAAATCCCGAAAAGAAGCTCATTATGTGGAAAATTCGTTATAAACAAAGATTCATCTTTTAATGGACTTAAGAAACCCCATAAAACAAATTCTAAATTTATAATCACAATGTGTTATTTAAAAAAAAAGGAATTATTCACACTTTTTTAAGGTATCCGACTACGGAACCGTGATTTTAAAAAGGAGCATAAATGGATAATTTTCATGATATTTAGTGTCATTTAGATTAAAATACATGTATAAAATTGTTTTAAGGACATTTTGACAAAAAAGTTATTTAAATACATTATTTCGGCTAAAAATTAACTTAGAATAACCTTTTTTCAAAATGTTATCCTTTCGTGAAAAATGCTTCTATTATAATAATATTTTGCCTGTATATAGCTCAGACCTCTGCACAGAGACTCAACTATGATTTTTGAAAAATTCACATTATTTTCAGAGTTCCAACCCCTCGAAATAATTATCGGCGTTTTTTTCTTAAAATTTCTCCCCTCTGTTGTCGTAAAACACGGATAAACCCTCTTCTAAGTTATATATTTCAAAAATTCTGGTTGAGCCTCTGTACAGAGGTCTGAGCTATATACAGGCAAAATAGTATTATAATAGAAGCATTTTTCACAAAAGGAGAACATTTTGAAAAATGGTTATTCTAAGTTAATTTTTAGCCGAAATATTGTACTTAAATAATTTTTTATTGTAATACTATTCTTAAAACAGTTTTATATACATTTTCTAATCTAAGTGATACTAAATATCATGAATATTATCCATTTATACGCTTTTACAAAATCACGGTTCCGAACGTAGTCGGATACCTTAAAGCAAATTAATATCTTAATTTTATAAAATTTACCCATTAAAAAGAAATCTGCAAGGGAATAAAAAAGGGAAAAAATTGTCCAGAAATACACTGTATTTTCAATTTTAAAAAATAATTTTATATTAAAATTGATGAATGTTAATGATATTTTGTAACTTTAAGCCTACAAGTAATTTTAAACATGCAATTTTTTATATACAGTAATTTTAAGCATACATAAACACATGAGTCCTTAAATTTAATTTCTAATGCTCCAACTCAAACTCAGTGTCACAACAGCCCATGAGGGCCAGGGCCTACTCTGCACATCCCAGTACACGTGACCATTGGGCGCTGAGGTGCATGAGCAGATGTCTCGATCAGGTGGTCAGCCTGAAGCAGAACCCCCATTGTTTTAGTCCCTAAGCAAGCTTGGTACTCATTTATCGACCCCCTGCAGTAGGGATGAAAGGTTGAGTCGACCTAATTTCTAATAAAAACTGTTAGTTTTATTTGAGTTTTAAATTTGAACAATTACGGAAATTTTATTGCTCTAGGTAAGTTAAGTACCTGGTAAAACCAGTTCAAGGCGATCCCCATAAAATGTGTTAAAAGAGAGAATAACTTGAAATATCCAGAAATATTTTTAAAATAGGGAGAGAAAAAAAAGTCAAATCCCAAGAGAAAAAGTTCGTTGAATGGAAAATGCACTTCGCTATTTAGAGGTTAAGCCGGCTGGGTGGCGTAGTTGGTTTGTCGCTGGCCTTCTGTACCCAAGGTTGCGAGTTCGACTCCGGCCCAAGTCGGTGGATTTTCCTGATGCAGAAAATTGACAGCGGCCATGTCGTGTGTTTATACGGCATAAAAAAGATCCCTCGAGTGTCCGTTTGGATTGGATGCTCTCGGGAAAATTAAATTCCTAAGTACGAATTTCGCATCGGCAGAACTCAGGTGCCTCCCGCTGGGAAGAAACTGGGCGTCAGAATTACTTGCGGTAATTCGTATCGCTTATAGGGTGCCGCACTAAAAAGTAATACCAGCTCCTGGGGAATGTACTAGATCTGAAAAGGTAGAAATATCAGTACGCAGCCCCATTACGGAAAAAAAATATTTAGAGGTTAAAATTCGTAAAATGTTCTTGGTTCCAGAAAAAAAATTTGCAAGATAGAAAAATTTGCTAAAAAGATACTCTTAAAATGGAGGTCTGTGACTGTATTATTCTATTCTTTAGAGCAGTGATCCGCAACCCCCGGTCCGTGGATCAAATGGTGCCAGGCCACCGAAAGAACATTAAACTATTGCCATTTTATTTAAAGTGGTGCATTTCTCTCGGATTTGCGCAACTTTCCACGGATATCACTTTATATTCCACGTTAAAACACTTTTATTCCTTTTTAGTGTAACTATATTTTGTTCTGAAGGCATATTTAAATGCAACTAAATTAAAATTGTTGAATCAAAACAATCTAAAATATAAACAATCAACGTGTCCCACCCTCAGCGGGCCGCGGTAAAATTATCAAACGTTGACTGGTCCGCAGCAATAAAAAGGTTGCGGAGCACTGCTTTAGAGCCTAATTGAGGACATTGGTGGGGAGGAATGGTTTGTGTATCTCTTCACATTGTAAGAGAGAGAGTGGCGCAGACAGGAATTTTCCAAGGGGAATCTTGGGTCGAGAGTCCACTATTCTCGTATCATGCTCCAATACGCTGTCCGATATATTCTTTTGATTTTGTCAATTGTCGGGAATAAAAAACAGTAAAAAACTAATTATTGAATAAATAATCGGCATTTATTAATAAAATTAATTATTAATAAATACGTAATTAAATTTTACGTACTATATACATAGGATTATAATTAATCGAAAAAAAATTCAAAGGCTTTGAGAAAGGTCCGGACCCGGGGACCCCTCCTTGTGTGCGCCACTCTGGGGCTCTGCTAACTGTAAACACGAAGTTGTCTATTTTCGATCTGTCGCATCGGTGTGGAAGTCACCGCACATACATACAGCTGTATCACGAAATCATGCACAGAATGAGATTTTCGATAATGCTGGCCTTCGAAAAAGTCAACTTGGATGTGTTCATATTTGCTTTTGGTAAATGCACAACCCTTATCTTCATTTCCTACTTTGTTTAATGTCTGTAAGTAGTGATTATTGTTATTGTTAAAATATAAAATGTTTAAAAAATTTAAAAAAAGACTTGGAAGTTTAATATTTTAAGGAGCATATATATTTTTTTCAACAATACAGAAATGATTTCAATTTTCAATTCCACACATTAGTGTTCATGCACTCATCATATAGAATACGTAA
This sequence comes from Trichonephila inaurata madagascariensis, assembly GCA_019973955.1. Classification (NCBI taxonomy): domain Eukaryota; kingdom Metazoa; phylum Arthropoda; class Arachnida; order Araneae; family Nephilidae; genus Trichonephila; species Trichonephila inaurata. The sequence continues at coordinate 29,386 of BMAV01000915.1, read as the reverse complement.
TTAGAAATTATTTCCATGAATTCCTGTTTGAGGCCTGGAAATTAAGTTCCGTCTCTGATGCGTTTAATAGCTTTGCAGTAAAAACAGCCGCTGGAGAACACCAGGAATCTGATTTGATTTTTTTTAATAAACTTTTCACTCTAAAGCAGTGGTCTTCAAACTGTGTTTCACGGAACACTGGGGTTGAACAAGGCATACCTAGGGGCTCCACGAGTCACAATAAGAAAATCGAGAAGAAATAAATATGTATGCAAAACGGATTTAAGATCTCTAGGAAATTTGTATAGTTACAAGTATCTAAAGCTCAACCTATTCATTAAAAATGAAAATTTTATTTATATATTATTACTTTATTTTGCAACGCTTTTTAAATTTTTATTATAATATATATATATAATAAAAGAATATTAAAATGAGCACATTTTATCTTTATATACATACTTCCTTCTAGATTGTAAATATTCTATTAACTAGTAATATATAAAAAAAAATTAAGTCAATTCCTACTTAGATCAAAGAAAATTTTTATTTTAGCTACTTTTTATTAAATAGTTACAGTTAATATCAATATGTATATACATATGACAGAATCACAACATTAAGTGGTAATTCATTTTTATTCATTATCATTAAAGTATCGTATTGTCATCCAAAACAATCGTGTCTATAAAATTTCAGTTCAACTGAATGCTTTAAAACGTGAGAAAAAAACATTTTCAAGTTTTGACACAAGTCGTCAAAATGGTCGCTAAGTCGCCAAAAAGGATGCCAACGTGGCTGTATTTGTAATTCTTTAAATAATTAGCTTTTATCCATTACTTTTTATAAATTATAATTAAATTACTGTATTGTCATCCAAAATAATCATGTATATAAAATTTCTTCTCAATGGAGCGCTTTAAAATGTATTTTATGAACGATTGAAAATTCCACGAAGATAAATGAATAAATATATAGAGAGTGTGAGCTAATAGTAGGAATTGAATTACTGTTTCGGGTTCCATGAAATAATTTTATACTCGTTAAGTAGCACAATATCTTGCAAAACTATAAACAGTTTTGTAATGGAAAATGTATCTTTTTACATTCGTGGAAAACAATAAATATAATGAAGGAAAGGGAACAACTTTTCAACAGAGTTGATGTTAAAATCTAAATTTAATCAAGAACAGCTTCTCTATACTTTAGGTTGCAAATTCATGCAAAATACACGGGATTTCTTACACAGCTATAAACATAATTCTGTTCAGAATATAGTGTTTAAGTAAAATATATTTCTCAACGTAAGTGGCTAAAAAAAAAAAAAAAAAAAAAACGAAGTATAAAAACAAATTAAACTCAGAAAATTAATTCAAATACATTTAATCTCAATAGACTTAGACTTCGACAGTTCGTGTGAACAAAAGCAAGCACGTACCCCAGTAACTAAATATAATGCATGCAGTGGCGCACACAAGGGGGGGGTCCTAGGGGTCCGCCCCCCAAAGCCCTATATTTTTTTCGATTGATTATAATTCTAAGTATATAGTACGTAAAATTTAATTAAATATTTGTTATTAATGATTAATTTTATTAATTAAGGCTAATTATTTATTCAATAATTAGTTTTTTACTGTTTTTGTTCCCGAAAATCGACAAAATCAAAAGGAGCATGATACAAGAATGGTGGACTTTCGACCCTGGCCCCCCCTTGAAAAATTTCTGTGTGCGCTACTGAATGCATGGATAGATGACAATTGAATCACAAATAAATGTTATTAATGAGTAAATAATATATTTAAAAAATTATATTAGAGTCTTTTAATAATAAATGCAATACTTTTTTTCAATTGCCTTTACCGAAAGTACCTGTAACATGCTGATCTACTTTAAATATTATTTCGAGATATATTCTTCGAAGTGTGTGTATTGAATGGGGTTCCACGAAAATACCTTCAAATTCTAAGGTTTCCGTGAGTTGAAAAAGTTTGAAGACCACTGCTCTAAGGCAACACGGAGCCTACTGGCAACGGACCACGTACTCTGAACCACGGTCAAATGACAAGGATGTGTGAAGCCTGTGCTGACCCTCTTTCTAGGTTCCACACCACATCAACGGGATGACTTTTAGCTACGGCAAATTTAACGCGTATCAGCTCTTCTGCACCGGGAATCTTCAGTGGCCCCATGACTTGAACTCACAACTCACCTGGTAGCCTCGGTAGCTTAATGGGCGTGGTCGCGAGACTGGGGTTGGCGTGTCATGGGTTCCAGTCCTGGTGCCATTGGACACCTTCCATGTAGAGGGCAGAGCTTGGGTGTCATCCTCATCCCTTGGCCGAGGTTCAAAATTACGAGGTTTGTTGCCAAAAAAAGCACTGGCGTTGCTTTAGATTGTGCTGGTATTAAACACTCAGTAAGCGAGTGAGTAAGTGAATAATAACATCCCCCTATTCAGCTGCTCGAGGGTTTTTTTTGACGATGGACCTCGTAATTTTGAATCATGGCCAAGTGACGAGGATGACACTGAGTTGGCAGCCCTTCTCCTAACTTTCACACCACACCCTCGGAATAACTTTGGGCCCTCGGCATATTTAACGTGCATCGGACCTCTGTAAACGGCGAGTCTTTAGCGGTACCAGACTTGAACTCCTGACAATCCAGCCCAAACTGTTACCTTGACCACTAGGCTACTGCGGCCTCAACAAACAATCACAAATCTCACGTCACGAATTTGTTACCATAACCTCATGTGTATCGCGGTCATGGATCACTTATGCCACCCGATCGACAGTAACATCAGATCAAGCTCCGTGAAATTCATTGCAGAATTTACGCTTGTCGTTATCCGTAGCTTTGAGCACCATGCAGGTAACAGTACTTGGCTCCAATTTTCAGGGAGAACACACCCTGGGGGTTGTCAGGGCCTCCCACCTCTCTTCCTTTTCCACCCATCTCACGGGAGGACTGGCGGCTGTTTAGAGTACCTCTATGCCGTGAGGGCCCTATACATTTACAAACACCCATGCCTTCGCAGGGATTCGAACCCTGGCCCCACGGCACAACAGACAGCGTCACTAACCACTCAACCGGATGGGTGGCTGGATCACTGGGGGTGAAGGCATAGCTAATTATTTACAGTAAAAAAAGACTAAAAGTGGAGAAAAGAATCGAAAACCCTTCTATCGCATTACAAATGTAATACAAAATAATGTCAAAAATAATCATAATGCATCTGATATGCAGGATCATTTCTGGATGTTAGGCAGTGAGGGAGCGAGAGAATATTGACTTCGTACTATTCCGCTACACGAGGGCTTTATTGATGTCAGGCAGACACGATAGAAAAAATAACTCATTGCACGCATTTATGTAAGAGAAATAACATCTTGATTTAATTAATTGTCACGGAAAGAGTAAAGAGCTAACGGTTTGCTTTATTTTTTCGATTTCCCAAAAGTTTCATTAACCCTTAATGAAGAAGTCCAGTTCTCATTTTAATCAAATTAACTCTGTGTTAAAAGCACAATCTCTCCATCCGTCGTCCATTGAAGGATTTTTCTCTCGGTGTGTGTGTGGGGGGGTGGGTGGCATTCAAGTCTAAATAATGATTCTATATCGCCACTCATTCCTCAAAAGGAGAAGTCCGTATTGTGTAGGTGGCACGGTCAATGTGACATTGAGGGAACGTGTCGATTTCCTCCGCCCACGAAAAAGGCCACCCCGCCCCGCGTTCATTAGGTAAAAGGTGTTATCGAGCCGCCCTGGCGCACGATAAATATTAAAAGAACGGAACAGGGCTTCTCCATTAGCACAGATTGAGCGCAGAGAGAGAAAGACGTTTTCATGGAAAATAGAGCATGCGCAGAAGGATGTTTCTTGCTTACCATAGAAAAAGAATTCATTCCACTTTACGACATAGATATCTTTTGCGCATTAAAATTAACAAAAATATTACTACAAAACATCTTTTTATCCTTTGAAACAGAGCCACAAACTGCCTCACCTTATGTATCAAGCATTCATTTATTAATTGTACTAAAAGAGTTGTTTAAAGCACTCTCTTGGGTTTAATAACTTCACCACTCTGAAGAACTATCGGCCACGGAGCTCCTCATTTTTACTGCGCTCAAAGGACGAGGATGACACTCGCTTCCCACTACTGAGAAAAGGGTAGTATATCGTATTTATTCGAATCTAAGCCATACTTTTCTTCCAGTATCAATGCTACTGAAAATCGGATGCGAGTTAGAATCGAATGCTGAAAATTCGTTGGATGCAGGAGATTAGAGCAATGAAAGATTCATATATGTATTTAATTTTTGTAAAATAAATTAATTTTGTTCACATCTTATTAGTTCTGTAACGTCGTCGGTAGTTCGTACACAAGAAAATTTGTTACAGCCTCATTTAAAAAAAATTTAAATAGAATTTAATAGCTTCAAAAATATTCATTAAATAGGCCAAAGCCGGGCGGACAGTCTTTATCACTCGGGTTCAATCCTTATTCCGCAAGGCACTCGACAATCCCTTGCTTTTCCGGGCTCCTGTTTACTCCATGGCTCTATCTCTCCAAGTTCCTCTCTCCGTCCAAGTCGCTTCAGGTTTACTCTTCTCAGTTTTCTCTCCGTCCGTTTTTTCTTCTCCGTCCAAAATTAACCCCTTTTAAACACCAGGGGCGGGTCCACCACACGCCCCTCGTTTTCCTCATTGGCAGGTCAAAAAAGAAAAAGGTCTGCCCTCGTCTTCCTCATTGGCAGGTCAAAGAAAAGGTCTGCCCTCGTCCCTGGGCCAACTTCGTCTCCCATTTGCGCGGCCAACACAAACACATTCCCCGTCCGTCTGGAATCCAAGGGCGCCATAACTCTCATCTATTCATCTCACACCTGGGCCTCACAGCCCCACTCTCAATGCATCGACTTGCATACAGACCTCGCTTATTCAAGACTTTCATAAAGGAATGCCTATTGACACCGGCATTCCTTAGCCATTGTATATTCCAGACCAGATGTCTGCGCTCGTCCGAGGCCAGACAACAAACAATGACCCCATGGCCACCTGCACTTGTCATCCAACATCTGTTTGGGGATGGATGGATAGGGTGATTTCAGATGAATTGACAGGGTGGGGTTCACATCAATCGAAGACGTTACAGTTCTTATTTAGAAAACTTTTTAATTTCGTAAATAAAGGATATTGAATAATGTAATTTTTACACTATTTTTATATTTACCCCAAAAAAGTGTTGGAAATGTGGGGTGCGGCTTAGATTCAATTGAATATGATATTTAAAAACAAACGAATATCTCCAGATTTTCTACCTTCGTTAATAGAATTATACCACATATATATAGTAGTGGACCAGATTTTTTTCTTTGAGAAAATGGACCATGTGGAAAGTTTTGGTTGTAACAACCGACTAGCGGTTTGGAAGTTCTAGCAAAGATCAGACATAGTAAGTTTTAAATTCAAATTTATTATTCCTTTGACTTAAACGAAACAACTAAAGGTACGAAATGCACTAAGTAGCTAATTAGAAGAGCAACAATCGCACGGCTCTTAAGTCTACTTTACTCTACTTACTCTTGGAACACTCTGAACTTCTACGCAATAATTCACCGTAAATCTCTGACTTAATTGTGCAGCCTCCAGTTGTAAATCTTATATATAAGCACAATTTTATCACTTTTATTCTCCAATTATCAATAATCGATCCTCAAGCAACTATCCGTCGACTAACATCGCATACCTAAATGCCAACGCTTAAATGGACAACTCATTTGAATAATTCAAGTATTCTTCTTCAGGAGAAAGTTTTCAATAGAACATATAATTAAAAAAAATAATTAGTAGTAGTGATTAGTAGAGGGTTCGTGAATAGACCCATTCCATGATCCTTTCTAATAAATTCATTTTTGAGGTACATCATTTTTCTTTGCATGCGTATTATTAGAGTGGGGTCTTTTATTGTACTATAATTACTTGGATAAACTTTCATTTTAATGTAATTACAAAATTATTGAGCTATTTTTAAAAAAGTAACTCAAAAATGTCATTTTGTCCCGGTAGTGTGAATAGTGCTGTGGACCACCGGGAAAGAGGGCAATTTCGATAAAAGAATGCATTCTTTAATGAAGGCAATGCATTCATTCATTAATAGCTGTCGTGTCATTCATTTATGAATAGTAAATAATGAAAGTCTCAAGACATAATAAATTAATAGTTTTACTCATATATATAGTCGGTGTTTTTATTAACAAAAATCCCGGCGAACTTTTCTCCCTTCGAAGTCCGAGCCACCATGCGTTTCATTTGTCATATTCTCTCATCCCAACTGCACTTTACTTTTGAGCTAACGACACGGATGTCGGAAGTTCGTTTCTTTCATTTTAAAACTTTAGTTTCGTAACAACTCCTTTATTTTCCTTGCATCTCCAGCCTCTTCTTTTACTGATCCTCTTGTTTTCTGGGCTCCTTTCTTCACCAAGATACTCGTCATAGGGGCATTTGCACACTGCATAGGACTTTTCTTTTTCGCACAGGTTCCTTCTTAAAGGTTTAAAATTCTAAATGCTTCTGCGCGGTGACGAGAGTAGCATTTCTCCACGCTCTTTACTTTGAATTAACTCCCTTAGTCAAAATTTTTATTAGAAATTTCTGTAGGTTGGCTTTTAGGCGCTGCAGTTGGAGAATTAACATTTTACCTTTCGGCATTAACCCGGTCATGAACTCGCAGCCGGAGTGTTGCGGGTTCGAGTCCTGGTGACACTGAACAGCCTCCGTGTAAAGGGGATATAGAGTCACCTCCCGTGGGTGTGATAGTTAGGAGAGGGCCTCCGGGGGCCCCCAGCTCCAGTAGAGGCCCCAAGCTTGATGAACTCCAGCTAAGAATCAAGCATTCAACAAAAAGTTCTTGAACCGTTATTGCAACCCCGATCATTTCCCCGGATTTGAGTCATGTAGCAACCCAGACCAACTTTGTTCCGTATATCTGTATTGTTGCAATATTTACAAAACTTTCGTGTTTTTTTGTTTTTTTTTGCACAAATTTTATTTCGAACTAACGAATACTATTCATGTTAACAGCCGTACTTATCTACTCT
>BMAV01000914.1:383463-417039 GCA_019973955.1 Trichonephila inaurata madagascariensis | reverse complement strand
ATTTTCGATATGCTCGCGCCCCCCTTGTAAGGTTATCGCGCCCCCCCCCAGGCGGGTGCGCCCCACACTTTGAGAAACACTGATATATATAGGGTGTCCGGCCTAAAGGTATCCAAAAGTAATAGCTTGTTATTACGGAACTATCCATCATAATGTAATAAGTTGTTCATCCATGGATTGGAAAACTCTCCGAGAATTTTTGGGTCTAGTCTGATCAGCCGCACGTGTGCGCTTTATTAGGCAATCCCAGACTTGTTACCCTGACTTCATTAGTAAAGATGTGGACGCCATAGTAAAAAAATGCAGTGCGTACTTTGGTTAACAGAATTTAAATCATTGACGCATGCACAGTGACGTGTTCGAACAGAATGGAATGAATGTCATTACTGGCTTGCCTAATAGACTTATCCGGACTCTTTGAAAATGAATCACGCACACGATCAACAAGTATCTTCTATCACGAAAACTTAAGAATACTTACCAGTTTGAGATACCAAAGTTACCGTCTCCTTCAAAGTTCTTTCCCATTGGTGGATAGATTTTGATGTCGGAGGGTCGACATTCCATTCTGTTAGAACACGCCGCTGTACACGCATGATTGATTTAAATCCCGTTAACCAAAGTGCGCGCTGTACCTTTTACTGTGGCGTCCACATCTTTACTAATGAAGTCATTGTAAAAAGTTTATCGTCTGCGATTGCCGAAGAATGCGCTCACGTGCGGCCGATCGGACTAGACCCAATAAATCTCGGAGGAGTTTCCAATCAACGGAAAAACAGTTTATTACGTTCTGATGGGTAGTTCCGTAAAAATAAGCCATAACTTTTGGATAATTTAATCCCAGACACCCTGTATATGTAATGTATATGTATGCTTTAGCCACAAATCGTATTTTACAAAACTCTCACTATGGTTAACATCTGATGTATAGAATAAAATTGCACGCTTTATTTATTTCAAGGAAATCTTTTTTCTAAATATTTATGTTCTAATTTTAATTTCTTCAGAAATAAAATTTCCTTCTGTAATGCAGTTGAAATGCTCAATACGAATGCACCGAGTTTCGTATTAAATATTCATGAGGATCGTATCTAAAATTTAAATGCCGTCATATCTCGTTCCAATGATGCCCTTTCATTTGCAAATATATAAGGGGGGATACTTCTCAAAACACATTCTAAATTAGGATAAGGAAATGAATGCAACGGTAAGTTATTTCGGAATATCCCGTAGTTAAAAAAAGAAAAAAAATTACGTATATTTTGTTGTGTTTTTATTTCGAATTCCTTTTGTTAAATTATAGTGTGAGTTTGAAGAACAATTTACACTCGAAACAAATTGAATTGAAGTTTAATTTTCTCTCAGCATAATTACCAATAAATTATGAAACCTATTCATATTTAAAGTGCAATATAAAAACAAATAATGTAAGAATTACAGTTTTGAAAACATTTGAGCCTAATGAACATTTTACATAAAATATGGTTTGATTTATCGTCTGAGGAAAAGGCCATGTCAATGATAAGTATTAATGCTTTTCCTTAATTATGGACTGGAGGTTTAGAAAATTACTGTATTCGTTCGAATGTTTTGAGAAACAGGGAGCATATAATTAAAAGAATAATTATATATAATGAACAGGCAAATATTTCATTCTTGTTGAAGAACGAGAAAGATACATTCTACTTATGGAATACTAATGCAAAGCTATTCATTATCTATCACATTCGATAAAACATTTAAGAAATTATAAAGAAAAAAAAATACATACGGGGTGGTCCCGAATTCACGGTTCAAACTTTAAGGGTAGATACAGAACATTGCAACAATCATCTATTGTATAGGAATGTATGGGCGCAAGTGATGCGGTGAGGCACAAACACGAAAAAATGAGAGATGAAAGGAAAGACAGTGTTTGTTGAAAGCGTTGTTGACGAGTGTAATGTTTACAATAACTGTTCATAACTGTTCAGCACATGAGCTAAGAAGTCGAGATGCAGCGCACATTGGTATAGCATCCACTGGCAGTCAGAGGAGATAGTTTGCCAGATTCAAAGCTTGTACTCGCTGAAAATGAAAGAGGTGTAAGAGATTTTCGTTTATAACACTCTGTGACACCCACCGACCCGGGGGTATCATCTCCTCATTTACACGACCTAGATTTGTAAGAATAAATGATTGATCCCCCAAATGCTCCATAATAAATCTAATTTATTGTTGTCGAAATATATATTGATAAACGCAACACAAGTCTTACTACAGGGATATGATCAGGAGGAATCAATAATACGTAATTATCAATTATAAGTAAATAGCGCCTGGAATTCGAATCACTATCTTTATGAAAAACTATCCCAAGAATCCTTATCCGCCTTAGATTCCTTAACACACTAAAGTCCTTTCTATAATTATACTTCTATATTAAATGTCTTACCAATATCCCACGGTGATACGTATCTCAGCTATCTTCTATTATTCATCTAATACAGCGCTTCTCAAACTTTCAATATTTGCGACCCAGTATTCAATCATGTTTTTCATTGCGCCCCCCTCCATACAATGACAATGTATTGAATTCTTTAATACTACTCTTTGAGCATATAAACGTCTCGTACAGCCAAAGCATTAATTTTCTGGACGTATATATGCGTCCTTCCAAAATATGTACTTTTCTGTACAATGCTATCTATAAAATTATTCAGAAGGCTTGTGCATGCAATTAAAGTACTTTGATAGTGTTTAAGAAGGATTTACTTAGTTCAGAGTGGATTTGCTTCCTCCCCCTCCCCCCGAAAAAAAAGATCACATTCGCGCGTCTACGTGAAAAATGGTGACATTAGGGAGCGAATAACGTAACTTTTAATCGGCAGTTTAAGGGATTATTTGTAAACCGTACAAATTAACAAGATAAGTATTAATACAAGTCTATGGGGCCAATGGTAATTATCCAACTTGTTCTTAACTTAGTATTGTTAAACTAATTACAAAATACATTGTACAATACTGATATATTTATAAGTGTATTATATATAAATGTGTATTTCATTTTTTATTACGTCAGAATGTATTTTGTTTGTTTACTTTCAGTAAATTAATAATTTTTTAAAATAATCTTTTGTTTTCCCCTTTTCTATATGCTCGCGCCCCCCTCGTAGAGTTATCGCGCCCCACAGTTTGAGAAACGCTAATCTAATATCATTTTTCCATTCTACTACTATCCGACTACCATTCTACTATCCGGCTTCTATCCGACTAACTCGCGAATGCTAAGGCTCCCTTATATATCTATTCACTAATCTGCATATCGCGGTTTCGTCTTGAGAGAACTGGATTGAAATAATGCCATTCTGGCCCCAAAGATTCCCCAAGAGGATTAGTGAGAAGGCGCAATAAAGCCCCGTCACAACTCTACAAACGGTCTGATGACTCACACTTGAGTGATGAGCAACAGTTCTTGTACTTGACTCGGGTCTACCAGCCACACCGTTCAAGATGCTTTCTTTCTTTCCAGGTTTGGGCTGCATGCAGTTTTTCGTTCACCAGCATATGAAAAGGAATTTTTGTCCATAACACCCCCTTTCAACTTATTTCCGCAAACCCCGCTCTCGATGGATCTCTACTCAACAAAAGAAAGATGCTATCCAATTTCAAGTCGGTAAGACTCATAGTTCAGGAGATCTCGTTTTGAGTGGTAAATGAGTCTTTTTTACTTCTTTGTGTATAAATATCCCAAAATGTAGTGTATCTTTAGTTTTGAAAACTTTCTAGGAAACGTAACAAGGTTTTTCCACTGTTTTTCATCAAATCTTTTTTCATATAAATTAACGAGGATTTTTTATTAAATCCCGTAGATTGATTGATTGAATATTAACGTCGCAGTATTCAGCTACACGAGGGCTTTTGGCGACGGACCACGTAATTTTGAACCATGGTCAAGTGACGTGGACGACACCTGAGCTGGCATCCCCCTATCCTAACTACCACACCACACCAACGGGAGGACGTTTCAGCTCTCGACAGATTTAACGTGCATCGCTGCCCTACACGGCGGGTCTTTAGTGGTACTGGGATCGAGCTCGTGACAAGGCAAGCCACGATCCGATACCTATACCACTCGGCTACCGCGCCCACTAAATCCCGTAGAGGCCAAGCCCTTAATAAAGCTAAATTATCCAACAATTATCGTGTCAGGTTTCATAAACATTTTCGTTGAAATGTTATTATCCAAAATTATAAAAAAAAAAAAAAAAAAAAAAAAAAAAAAAAAAAACAACACCATTTTAAATCCTAATGCATTTTCTTTCGTCATTATTTCTTATTACTTTTCGCATTCATTAAAAATATAATTTTGTTAATGTATCAGTAAATGTCCTTCAGAAAAGGTAGTTGAATGTCAAAACAAACCCCATTAATAAAAAAGAAAAATACTCTCCGATTTTATTGAAGAAACATTTACAATTAAATATATAGTTCCAAATACTGAAGCAGCAAATTATCTACGCATCATAAACTAGATTTAAAGCAGGCCATAAACCCCGTAAATAATCACAATTCTCGTTACAGGATGTTCCGGATAAGAGAACACAGGCCCCTTTTAAATCTTCCAGAAATATATAGTATCCATACAAAAATTAAAAAATGGAGTTAAAGTATAGGACGATTGTAGCTATTTTAAGGATATTTTTTTAAACATAATCTTATATTTTTTTTTGCTGAAACACAACGATTAGAAAGTGTCAAAGCGTTTTTCGAACTGAATGACACTGACGTATGCTCAATATATAGAAAAAGGAACGGACAAAATATTTTCAAAAAATTATCTATAAGAATTCGATAATATTATCAATAATTACCTATCTTTAATATATTTTAGGAAAAGAATGTGAACTTTCCTATTTAAGTTAAAATATTTTCTGATAAAAAACAGATATTGCATTGCTAATGAGTCTATAATTTTAAATGCGAAATTCCTACTTAAGAAAATCAAGGTGTCACTATACAAGCATCTATATCAATGCAGTAATACTGTAACGGGTCTATTTGCGTACTGCCTACTAATCCCGTGGGGAATATAATGGTTCTTTAAATATTATTCTATTGAAAACTTTCCTCTGAAGAAGAAGACGCGAATTATTACAATCTCATGGCTTGTATTTAAAGATTAACTTTCAAGTTCGAAAAGCTAGGCGAGCGCGCTTCGTAGATTATTTGATTAATATTCAGATTGATGATTTGGTCAATTAGCTGTTTAAATTGGATTAGTGTCGGCTTGAATAAGATTAAATTAGAACTTATCTTTAAATATTTAGAAGGTGTATTGCCAGGACGTGCTATGAGTAAGTGATTCGATTTATAATTAAATCTTCAATTATCTCGTCTACCTCGCTATTGCTCCCATTTTTATCTATTGGTTTATTTCTTAACTTGGGTTGTTGAAATTTGTGACGTTGTTGAGAATTGTTAATAAATTGAGTTTGTTTTGACACTATGGCTAATCTTCCTTCTGACCCTCGTACACTAATGAATGGGACCGGCCATCCATTACACTACCCCGACTTACGCTACTCTGACTTACGCGAACTAGAGTTAAGAGATTTTTAAACCTCGTAGATTCGTCTTTTGTTAGAGGGGAAAAAATTGGTAAAACAGGTGAAATGAAGAAGATGTCTATCTTGCGAAACAATATATTTAGAAGTGGATAGTGACGACGTTCAAGAACTGCTGGATTCCCACAATCAGGATCTCACAATTAGGAACTCATATCAGTGCATGAGCAAGAGCAAGGCATTGAAGAGGCTGTGACGGGCTTTCATCGCGATTTTCATTAATGTCCTCTTGGTATTCTTTGGGGCCAAAATGACAATTCTTTCCAACCAACTCGAGAAGAACGTGAAAATGCAAATTAGGAATCTTATATATAGTAGAAGTTTAGCGTTCGCGGGGTGGCTATGGGAAGTTGCTATATGAGGTCTATTATGTCTATCATTAGAACATTAGAACAAGTTAAGTTAAAGTTAGAGGAAATGTGCCAAGTTCAAGAATTAACCTACCCGTACCTGTGTATTCAAGCTAAAGATGGATACCATTCCACAAGGAGTAAAGTCACGTCAGTTAGGACCAGTCAGTTTCTTAGATTTTATGAAACCTTCTACATCAAAGTAACTTCGGTTTGAGATTTCGTATGTGTGTTATCTAATATTTTATGGAACATTTATTTCTAAACTATTATTTTCTTTCATCCCCGGCGTCAACCACAAATAATTTTTTTGTATTGATATGCGAAATCATATCCTACTAACGCATTTGTCACTCAGTCCCACCTATTGCATAAGTTCGGGGTATTACTGTACTACACTGTCTCAAAAAATTAGCGACAAAATAAAATGAAAACAATTTATTGGAACGAAATGAAATTTTCACAGATGGATGAACTAGGTTGTTGAAACAGGTGGATTGACAGGTACAGCCGCGCAAAATAACAAAGAAAACAACAATTCAGAAAAGCAGCATAAACCTTAATGTCCCTAAAATGAGTGGAAATGTTTTTGGTTGCAAACATTTAACAATAAAAGCGCGTGACCACATCTGTTGGACCTATTGGTGAAACAGGTTCAACAGAGATGATTCATACATCAATCACGCTTTGTGAAATCTGTACCCATTCTCGAAGAGAGAAGCAGTGTTAAGTCATTAAGGCTTGCACATTACGTTCAAGTCGGGTGAATGTGCTGGTTATTCTACACAAAGTCGTTCGCACTTTATAGAACCAATTTTTATAATTAATTTTTATCTATAAGTGACGTATTTTTTATGGTGTGTGTGTGTGTGAGAGAGAGAGAGTTCCTTCTCTATCTGATAGCCATGATTCTTAATAATAGTTTTAAGACGAAATTTTCATGAAAGTAAACTTTTTCTTAATACTCTATCATGCCGATTTCATTCCATTCCGTTCAATGTTCTTGGATGCCGTTTTCCTAAAGCTCGTATTAATAAAGCAAAAGCACAGTCCATTGCAGAACCGTCAGGTGATTTTAAAGGTATTTCATTGAATGGGATACACTTTATCCTTGTTTCTGATTCTTTCTTTGCTAAATAAGTGCAGTTGACTTAGACGTGTGACTAGAAGCTTTGTCCATCTGAAGCTCAATTTTATCAACGTTCTTTTCCATACAACGCCGGAATTTCTAGTACAAAAATATATTCCAAAATATTCTGCTGATAGTAGAGGGAATTAATTTTGGCTTTATTTGAGACTTTTTTTCTACTCTTACTATTAGTACTTACTACTCCCTATAATCTTGTTCAAATTTTCAATCGTGAATAAAATACTTTTGATTGATCCATTCCAAGTTCAAATACATTTTCTCAAACTTGTAGTGGATGACACTTGATGTTAATACAGTTATTCCAAATATTTTAATTCATTAATTAAATTAAAAAATGAGTAAATAGTAACAAAAAAAAAATAATTGCCCAACAGGATATATAAGAAAAAAAATCGTTCGTTGTGTCCCTGTAGCGCAATGAATAGCGCGTTGGACTTCTAATCCAGAGGTCGTGCGTTCGAATCCCACCTGAGATGGCCTAATTTCTAAGAATGTAATTTCTTCTTTACAATACTATTTTATTAGAATAATTAAATTTTTGCATGAATAAAGAGCAAAAAAAAAGAAAGAAAAGAAAAGTCCAACACTCTATATAGAAAGGAAAATGGAAAATTGCAAGGAAAATCGCTTTCTCTATTTTGCCACTTAGTATTGGGACTCTGTCATATGTATGTACATATTTATATTAATTGTAACTACAGTAAGACCCCGCTTAACGCTGTTTCGTTTAGAGCTGATCCGGTTTAACGCTCTTTTATTTGAATTGTGGGATTCCCCGAAATTACACACACAGCGGTAGAGTTCCCAATATCCGAAGCAGTTTATCTGTGTTTCTTCTTTCCAGCGGTGGTATACGAACGTATTTTTAATCGTTTCAAACATTTGTTAACGTTATTGTAAGTATAAGTTTATATAACATAACGATTGCTATAGTGACAAATATTATGATTTTTAGTTTTTATCATGGGTGATAATAAAAAACACGAAAATAAAGCAGCAAGAAAAAGCAGGAGCAAATTTTGACAGGAGTTCAAAGGCAAGGCTTTTCTTACAGAGTGCAAAAGGAAAACGCAAATTACATTAGATGCCTTCTTGATAAAAAGGCAGAAAATTTAAAATACAGAAGATACTGTATGATCTGAAATGTAAACATACTGACTTAGAATTTTATTTATTTTTATATGTATATTCATTTATTATGTTTCTATATTTGTAAGAAATACATTTTTGTTTTATTGTTATAAAACACATAATAAATTTAATGGTAAGATACCTGACCAATTTTCTACCCCATTTTCCCCTAACCCCATTATTTATATGATGAGATAACCTCGTTTAACGCTGTTTCATATTACGCTCTACTTTGTTGGAACGTATACCCAGCATTAAGCGGGGTCTTACTGTACATATTTATATTAATTGTAACTATTTAATAAAAAGTAATTAAAATAAAATTATTTTTTGTTGACCTAAGTAGGAATTGACTAAATTTTTTTATACAACTTATTACCATTACAGCCCTAGTACATACCACGAGAGCTGGTATCACTTTTTTAGTGCGGCACCCTATAGGAGGTATAGCAATTGCCGCAAGTAATTTTGACGCCCAGTTTCCTCCCTAGATAGAGGCACCTGGGCTCTGACAAATTTGAAACAAAGAAATGAAAAAAAAAAAAAATGTGATCAAAACAAACTTAACAACATCCGACGCAACAAAAGAAATGAAACTGTTTTTATATCTATCGAATTGCAAAGCCCTACGTGTGATTATGCAAATGTTTTATTGCGGAACTGCTTTCGTATTTCGCTGCAACTTACATGAGCAAATTTTGTTGCTAAAACTTTTCTTCTTCTTGAGTTATGCTATGTTCATTGGTTACTTTCTAAAACAGAGAATAGTCTCTTTATATGTAAAAAAATTCGATGACATTCTCTGCCTTCGGGGAATCAATTACAGGCATTCTAAACAACAACAAAAAAGGTGGGGGGGGGGGGTGTTGGGTTGGTCTCTTCGTATTGAATGGGAGGAAGGAGCGATGCAGATGGTAAATATGTTTTTTATACAACTGATTTTTCGCAAAGCCAACCTTACTTCAATCACTTCTGACGTTAATAATAATTTTTCTTTTAAATGAATATGCTTAGAACTTCTTCCATTTTATGACTTTCTTAGAAGAAGAAAGATTAGAACAAAGAATTCAGTTTTTTACTGCCTTTGTCATAAAGATAAAACTATTGAATATTTTAATCTTCAAAGCATAAAAGAAAAGCGTTTAGTTTCGCTATTTTACAGGTATCATAAAAGTAATTTTTAAGCATAAAAGCTGGAAAGTGGAAAATAGATTTTCCCTAAATTGGAATTAATATGGAAAACCGCTCTTTTTTTGCACTTTTGGATTTAACGCAGATGAAAAAAAAATGCAAAATTTAAGCAATAAAAACAGATGATTTTTCAAATAATTTGAATATTTCAATTTACAGTATTTAATTTTAAGATTATCGTTTATGCTCGCTGCATAGATTATATGAAGTTATTAAGTTTATTCAATAGTCACTGGACTTACGTATATTTCAAAGTTCTTTTTTTTAAAAAAAAAGATTTCAACGACCGTGATTTACAATAGTTAACAATTTTAAAATTATTGGAAAGACCCAAATTTCAGAGATCAGGTTTTTCCATTACGGTGTACATAACTGTGCTTCATCATTGTATGAATTATCAGACTTAAAATATCGTAATATACAATCAATTTTCAATCTTTCTTACATGTTTCCCATTTCCTGTTGAGTGAGTGAGAGTTAATTAACACCGCATTATAAAGGACGTTCATAACAAGACTAAGGCAGTTTCGGCGAGCAATTCTCTATTTATAGGTCTAAAGCATCTTTCGTGAAAATTTCACTTGTGTCAAACATCATGACATTCTAGATTTCTCCTGTAATTTCCAAAAGAATCCCTATGTGGTGTGGTCGCCAAAAATGGTCACCAAAAATGATGCCAACTTGGCTCTATCGCTAAGATTTCGCCAAGTTTCCATTGAATCGCCATTATAAAGTAAAGAACGGCATCGCTTGCGAATATTACAATTTCAACATAAAATAAATGCAACATAGAGCAATATAAACGTATTACACATCCAGATATAAATTATTTACGCTATTTTAAAAATTTATTACAGAAAAACTGTAAATATATTTTTACCTAAATCTGTTTATTGCTGTAGAAAAGGACAGTTATTTATTTCTACAATATAACTGTCCTCAAAAACATAACACAATATCCAATTATTTTCTAAGTACGAGTAGTTTCATGATTACCCTTGGACTAACGGGTGTGATGGGTAAGGGATTGCCTTGTTAAATATTGTTGCCCCAAGGAAGAATTTCTTTAGGGGTGCAATAAAATATTTTATTGCATTGTGGAATGAATTGTATTTATACCACTCGTGTTGTTGAAAACGCTACACCAATGCTCAAAAGAATTATTAGGAATTAAGAAAATGGTTTATAAATAAAATGTCAAGAATAAAAGTTTTCTAATCGTAAATTTTCTTTGTTTCGCGTCATTTTAATTATGACATAAATTTTTTGTTGTTTGAAATTTAAAATACTAGCTATGATAACCATTAAAGAGTTTGTTGCTTTGTGAATTATCTTTATGTGATTTTTCGAACTCTAAAACATTCATATCTCGTACGTAATTTGAGTGGTTTAAAAAAGTTTAAATGCAAGTAAATTACAATAATAATAATAAAAAAAAGTTTTTGAAAAATATTTAAACAATGAGATAAAAATTCCTAAAATATGTTTCATATTTTTTTTTCAAATCTATTTATATCTTGAATTTTCTTCTGGGAGGTGACTTCATACATGGACATTTAACTCAAAGTACTTCAATGAAAAAAATCAGTGTAATGATACGATGTTATGATGATACGATGCCAGATTTTGAACTTTATTTTATACTCTGTAATACAGTCCGCTATAATAAAATTCATATATTGAAAAATATACCAATTATTACTTTAAAAAAATCCGAAAGCAAACATTTGGCAATAGTATTACCTTCTCAATACCTTATGAACTTATTTACTGCAAATAAAATTCCGAAATCAACCTTATTTATCATATTTTTTATTCTACAAAAATGGTTTCAACAAGATGCAGATCACACAATCATAATACTAGTACGATAATTCCAAGTACTATAAATCGAATCAAAAAACTATTTTATTTCACAAATTCTGTTTTTAATCTGTTACAGAAACAGTTATCAGTTAAAAATCATTGCAAATGATTTATTTACTCAAAAAAAATTCTCTTGTAATTAAAGAATTATAACTGCAAAATGATTTATAAATTTTTTTCAATTAATCTATCAAATGATTCTTTAACAGTATATATATCTCTAGTATACTATGGACGATAATTCAACCAAAAAACATTATACAGTCGAACCTGTTTTTGTGCGGTCTTTTTTTATGCGATTTCCTTTTTGTGCGACTTTTTATGTGCGATGTTTTTTTTATGCGGTGTATGAATTTCAATGGCTTTGGCGCCACTGTAATGCTTTCTATCTATTTACTAGCGGCGTAACGGAGAATGTTAGGACCCCTCTCCCCCCTGAAAGTCAGGTTTCGCCTTTAATACTTTATAAATTGGGTAAATACGTATTTAGCGTAAGTCAGGCCTTGGGCCCCATAGAGTCCTGCTCCCCCCGTGATACGCCACTGAAATGTAGACACTTCAAGACGCTCTGTTCATTTGTTATAAAAAGTCTCCCGACAATGCGCATTCAGTTGCTTTCTCTGAACGCTCCAGCAGCCCGCGCTTGATTGAAGACGAAACTTTCAATGACAGCGATATCATCAATAATTTGATAAATTATGAAGACGGACAAGAAGCAGATTTTTTGAGAGTGGATAAAAATATGCAGGGATCCAGCTTTCCAACAAATTGAAAGAGCAATTTCTTAAAATAGATGCCAGTTAAGAAAGGAGCATAAAATTCCAAAAAGGGCTTCAATCATGTATAGCTGGTTATCGTGACATTTACAAGCAACTGTGTGTGTGTGACCACCCATCCTTCGTCACAAAAACTTATCTCTTACTTTATGTTGCCAAAAAATAAATCAATTGAAATTGCACCTTCAAGTGACGAAAGCGATTTTGAACTCATTCATTACAGGACTTAGGATTACGATGAGTACCGATGAATTATGTATGTGCATTTTAAAGACTTATCCGTGTATACAATGAGAAACTATATGTTTTTAAAATGTTTCCATGTGTAATATTTTTAATTATTTATTTTGTTATGGAAGTACTCTTCCATAAATTTCGTAAATAACTGGTATATTTTATAATTGCGACTTTTTTATGCGGTCCCTATTCACCGCATAAAAAAGTTTTTTGTAGTATTTGCATGAATTAGTTTGTTATATGTAAGAATTTATAAAATTTTTGAATATTTTTTTTGTGCGATTTTTTTTATGCGGTCTCTAACTACCTCACAAAAACAGGTTCAACTGTACAAGGAAACAATAGAATCCAGACTTTTCATACATTTGAACAGAATTAATTGAATATTATTTCAATGAAATATGAATCTATTAAAAATTTATGGACAGGATAATGATTCAAGTTTCTATGGACCATTAACAAATTAGAAAAAAAAAAATTATATTAGTACAATATCTCAAGCATCCTAAATAAGTAAAAAAGCCCCCAAATTTGTAGATACATTGAAAGTCGCTTAACATGAAACTGAAGAGACTGAAATATTTTTTCGTGTTAAAGGATATTGAAAAAAAACCCCATACATCAACAAAACTATTATTTATATATATATATATATATATATATATATATATATACATAGATATGTATATATGCATATATTTAATAAAATAAATAAAACAAAAACATTCAAAAGAACTTAAAGAAATTAATACAAAATTTTAAAATGTTTTGAAAAACAACACATTTAATTGAGTTTTTAGAAAATATTCTGATATTTTTCTTTGCATTGTTTTTTTTAGGATCAAATTGTTCGATGTCGTCCATTTTGTTATTCATTTGACCATTGAAATGCGCGTCTAAATAACTGCCCATACTTTTTACGACGTTCCTCATTTCGGATGATGTGGAAACCAGGAGCTGTCATTTTCATCATCAGAATTTGCATCAAAGATATTTTTTGAGATTTGATCAAACTCTAAAATGTCTTTGACTGTCATAATTGGGGCTATGCACACATTAACATCATCTACTGCAATGAATTCCTCCTATAATACAATAGGACAGTCCAATCCGGTTGGTGGTTTACGTATTTTGTTTCTTCTTAGGAAATATTTTCGTGTTAAGCGATTTTCGTTTCGTATTAATGGAAAAAAAAGCATGAAAATACGTAATAGTTTGTCGGGACCATTGTATTATTTCGTTTTAACCGATATTCTGTCTTAAGCGTTTTCGCGTTAAACGTATTTCAATGTATACATTTTTCTTTATTTGCCTACATTATTAGGAAGCGGACATGTTTAAAATACTTCAACTTTAATGTTTCCCAAACATAATTTTAGTTTTGAATGATCAAGCATTTCGATCAGGTATGACCATCAACTTAAACGTTAGCAAGAAACGGGCATCAACTTGAACTGATTTTTGACATTTATTGCAAACACAGACAAAGAACAGACATAAAAACATTTTCCAGCTGTCGCAACTGTCTCTTACAGAAAAAAACCGATCGAAAGTACTTCTGAAATGTTATTTTAATACTGCAGAAGCTAAAAACGCTAGGTTTTAAAGTTTGTTTTATGAGAGTACTTGGTGGTCTCTTTAAAGATTATGGTAATTGCTAAAAATGTATGGAAAAAAAATCCCTTGCATATTTATATAATCCATTTGGTGAAGAAATACAAAAGCGAATCTATAAGTGGAAAAAATTCATAAAAATAATCCCATTTATATTCTCAGTGAAAGAAGCAAACATATCACATAAATAAAATAAGGTAAAACTAGAAAGCATGTTTCAGAGAAACTTAATTTGTTATACTGGAGGAAATAAAACAGAGGATTCGCCTTTGAGATTTTTATTGCATTTGTTTCAAGAACTTAGAAAGCCATGGCTTCTTTTGTGTGTTTTTATATTAGAAGATACATTACGGTTGATAATTCAATTCCTACTATTAGCTCACATTCTCTATATATTTATTTATCTTCGTGGGATTTTCAATCGTTATTAAAATACATTTTAAAGCGCTCAATTGAGCTGAAAATTTATATACATGATTATTTGGGATGGCAATACAGTAATTTAATTGATTGAAACTAATTATTAAAAGAATTTCAAATACAGCTACGTTGGCATCATTTTTGGCGACTTGTGTCAAAACTTGAAAAGGTTTTTTCTTCACATTTTAAAGCACTCACTTGAGCTGAAATTTTCTATACACGATTGTTTTGGGTGATAATATGATAATTAAATTATAACTAATTAAAATTAATTGACTGGAACTAATTGTTTATAGAATTACAGATACAGTCACGTTGGTTTCATTTTTAGCGACTTGGGGGTCAAAACTTCAAAATATTTTTTTTATCACATTTTAAAGCATTCAGTTGAACTGGAATTTTATATACACGATTGCTTTCGGTGACAATACGATACTATAATGATAACTAATAAAAATAATTTGTCACTTAATAATGTGTTTCTGTCATATGTATATACATATTTATATTAATTGTAATTATTTATTATAAAAGTAACTAAAAATAAAAAAAAATTTGTTGATCTAAGTAGGAAAAGACTTAATTTTTTTTATTTATTACTTGTTAATAAACACATTACTTAAAAGTACATCTTTTTTAACGAAGGAATTAAAATTGTTACCAAATTTGTTAAATACTATTGAGATTAGCAAATTATAAAATATAAGAAAGTTTTTAATATCATACACGGGAAATTAAAAAATGAGAAAAACTTTTACTTGATTTTGATAATTTCTTGCTTTTTAAGGCAATTATTACTCACTAAAAATATCTACAGGAACTGGCTTATTTAACTGTTGAAAAAGGTAAATCCCTTCGAATCAATTCGAATTAAATTCTTGGACTTATTGAATATTGCTCCAATATTCTGCGAAAATGACAAGTTTAGTCATGGGAAATGCCATGTTCTTTTATTTCAAAAAAGATTCCATGATTCTAACTTTCTATTCCTTGATTCTAAAAAATAACCTTGAATCTAATAACTGCACCTAATTTTTATTTCTTTGCTAATGTTTCATTTTTCAATGGTTTATGTATAATGGTTTCCAATTTAAATATATTCTTATTTTTACCTGCATCGCATTTAAAAGGAAGTACCCTATAAAACATTAATCGAATATTGACAAGAAAGTTTTGCAAAGCAATTAAAGCGTTAGATGTACTTTAAAGCAAAAGCCCTTACGGCAGTGCTTCTCAAAAACTTTCAATGTTTGCCTCCCAATATTCAATCATAATTTGCATTAATAATTTAATTTGCTCCATACAATAACGATATTTTAAATTCAATAATACTATACTTTGACGCTAAACCCTCAATACGATTTTAACCTCTTAAGTCCCTCCGACGTATATAAACGTCTCATTCAGCCAGTGTGTTAATTGGCAAAGACGTATATATACGTCTTTCCGAAGTACTAACTTTTCTGTGAACTGCTATGCATAAAATTATTCCGAAGGCTTTGGAAAGTAATAAAATGACTTTGTGTTTGCGAAGGATTTACTTGTTTCAGAGGATTTGGATTTCTTATTCCTTTTCTACCCCCCCTCCCCATCAATACACCACATAAACTTACCTATGTGCTAAACGGCGACATTGGGGAACGAATCGCGTAATTTTTAATTGGCATTTATGGGATTAATTATATAAACCGTACAAATTATCCAGATAAGTAATGATGTTGGCATATAATTTTATATATGAGAACTCCATGGGGTCCCTGGTATTTATTAAACTTGTCCTTAATTTAGTATTGTTAAGAAAATTATAAAATACATTGTGCAGTACTAATATATTTATAAGTGTATTATACCCGTGTAAATGAGTATTTTGTTTTTATTATATCAGAATGTATTTGTTTACTTTCAGTAAATTATTAATTTGTTTAAATAATCTTTTGTTTTCGGCTTTTCAATATACTCGCGCCCCCTTGTAGGGTTAGCACACCCCCTAGGGGGGCGTGCCCCACAGTTTGAGAAACTCTGCCTTACGGTGACTCACTCATAATGACCACGGGCAAATTCTTTTTACCTAAGAGAAACTTTTTTACGCAGGAGAACCTTCCAACTACCAGATTGACCGTGTATATACATTGAACGCTTTTTACACAACAGATATGTTCCTCAGAAAATCGTGTGAAGAATATATGCGACGTATGTTCAATTTGGGGATATGTTCCACCACTTTAAAATTCGCGCAAGAGGAAAAATTTCTAAATATTTTCTCAAAAGACCGTGCAAAAAAAAGTAATAATAAATCCCATGTCTCATATTTATAAAAACAAAAGAAAATTTATTTATATTACAAAAAAAAAATTAAAATTAGTATATAAGTACGAACACAACTTGTAAAAACTTAATTTGAAATTAGCAATTAAATTACTAACTAACAACTAATCATCGCTACTTGATAATAAGCGTGCACGTTTATTACGAACTGGAACAAAAGTGTTATCATCAGTAAATGTATCAATGTGTAAGATATATCTTGCACTACTGTCGGTTTTAAATGAAGAATTTAGTTTAATATTAAAAGCTGTTTTGTTTTCGTTTCTCAAGATTCTTAAACAATTTTTGATATGCTGCTACACAAAACTTAATATAACACTGACATTTTATTGTACGTTCTGTGTCAGGATCATGAATAAGAAAATTTTGTCCCATACTTGTAGAAAATTTCAAGCCCTCACGAATTAAATCAGCTGTTTATAGTCGAACTTCATTCTCGACTTCGTCATTATAGACTTCTTTAATATCATAAACTGTTATAAATTTGATCATTTTAAATAAAAAAATAATTATAATGAACTAACTGAAGTAATTATAATGAACTAAGTGAAATAATTATAATTACAGCTGTTTCTTTTACTTTCTTACGCAGGGATTTTGTAATCTAGTGAATAAGTGATGATTATGTATAAGTATGAATAAGTGAATAAGTATGAATAAGTGAAAATTAAAATTATAAAACCATGTATTAGAAATTCAATCAAAGGGCACGAACCCCTATATTTTTTGGGGATTCATGCTAGAATGAAAAATTTGTGTTAAAAAAAATTTCGTTAGATTTGTGTACCGTATTATTTCAAAATAATTGTGTAAAAAAAAATAAAAGACTGTAAAAAAAAGGGGTGTACAAAAATTGCACAAGAATCTAAAGATAAAAATGCTTGTAGAGAGCTCATTAACCGTCTTCCGTAATAGTTTGATGGTGTATGAACTATGAATGCGTCTCAATGATTCATTTTTATCATAAAAAAAAATTTTTAAAAAAAAAAAAAAAAAAAAAAAAAAAAAAAGGAATGAGATCTACAGTAAAGTTTATATCAAGAATCTATTTTAGAGCCAACAGAAAAGCTCTTGAATGTAAACCTGCTGAATGGAAACGATTGAACTTTCTATGTGGACTCTCCTGCTGAATGAATGGTATGGAGAGAATGTTCAACATTTTCCTCTGCGACATATATAAATTTTCTTAAGTATCTGTATCACTATATTACAAAATTTCAGTGTAAAAAAAAAGTAAAAGAAATAGTTGTAATTGAGGTTTAAGGCTCATTACAATTACTTCTGTATCATTTATCACCACATAAATAAAATATTTATTGATTTCAAAGCTCTTATCTCTGTACCACTACGTCTCTCAAGCTACGTCAAGAATACACGTTCACTGTAAATGTTTTAAACTTTTGTTTGAAATTTGCTTTATCAGATTTCAAATTTCCTACATGGCTTACTTATTTTGTACATTATATTACTCGTAAAGAATATTAAATATGTGGGAAACAATCTTACCACATTATTGGAAGTTGTGGGAAAGTTACTATGATAATACGAAAAGAGCAACATTAGCATCTACATCGAGCTAGCCAAAACAACCTGAAGGGGATATGTTCGATTTTCTCTGAACCACCTGCACCTTTCGTTCTTTTTCGCTTAGAAAGCGGGGCTTCATTATAATTAATTTATTCTTCTTGAAAGAACATCCGATAAGAGCTTGTTAAACGATGCCGTTGAATTCTTTCACGTGTTATTTGCATCCGATAGTCTTTCCTGTGAACGGGTGGCTACGCATTTAGTATTATTAATGAGTGTGGTTATCTAAATTTAAGTGTATGCAGGTAAACGTTTTCATTAGAACCTTTTGTCGAACTTTTCGAGCGAGTATAATTTTACTCTTTTATCTTAAGTGGAGTGGCAACAACACGAAACATAGTAAAGTGATAAAATTCGGTTAGAGAACTTGTGGAAAAGTTATTTCAAATGAAGAAGTGGTTAATAGTAGAATGTGTGCTAATGTGAGCGCCATTTTTTTAATTAAATTTTCGGGAATTTTTGGTTTTTTTATCAAATTTATTTGGGTTTGGTGTTACTTTATGAATATAAATTCTTTCTTGCGAGTTTTATCAAGGATACTGTTCTCATTAATTAAACAAATCTTTTTTATTTTTGAAAGTATGAAAAAAAAATGTAACTATTTTTCTTTTGAAATTCATTAAAGTTGAAGGTTATCGTTTGATAGTGTCTATAGTACCAGTAATTCTTTGAGTTAATGTTCAAAGTTTTGAACGTAAGTTTTTAAAGGATTTTAATACTAGAATAAATGATTCCATATAAGTATAGAAATAACATAAAACGGTACAAGAATGTTTAATAAAATACAGTAAAACCTGTTTTTGAGCGGTTGCCAGGGACCGCATAAAAACAACCGTACAACAAAATATTTGAAAATTTCATAAATTCTTACATATTACAAACAACTTCGTCGAAATAGTAGAGAAAAATGTTTTTTGCGGTGGAGAGCGACTGCAAAAAAAAGTCGCACTTAGAAAATGCGTCATTTATTTACGAAATTTATGAGAAAATACTTCCATAACAAAATAAGTAATTAAACTATACATGGAAACATTTTAAAAACACATTTAGTTTTTCATTGTATACATGGAGAAAAGTTTTCACAATACACATACATAATTCACTGCTACTCATCGTAATCCAAAGCGCTCATCTTCCTGGGATCAAGATCAAAGTCGCTTTCGTCACTTGAAGATACAATTTCAATTGAGTTATTTTTTGGCAACATAAAGTAAGAGATAAGTTTTTGTGACGAAGGTCGGTTGGTCAGTTGCGTGTAAATGTCACGATAACCAGATAAATTCTCGAAGCTCTTTTTGAAATTTCATACTCCTTTCGGAATTGGTATCTATTTTAAGAAAATGCTTTTACAATTTGTTGCAAAGCTGTATCACTGTTTATATTTTACCCTCGCTCAAAGAATCCGGTTCTTCTTGTCCGTCTTCATAATCTATCAAATTATTGATAATGTCACTGTCATTGAAAGTTTCGTCTTCAATCAAACGCGGGCTGTTGACGCGTTGAGAGAAAGCAACTGAACGTGCATTATCTAGAGACCGTTTATAACAAATAGACAGAGCGTCTTGAAGTGTGTATATGTACATTGCAGTGGCGTAACGTACACCCCGTAACCCCTGCCTCGCGGAGAGGGGGCAGGACTCTAGGGGGCCTAAGTTTTGATTAACGCCAAGTACGTATTTAGCCAATTTAAAAAATGTTTAAGGTAAAATCTGACTTCGTAGGAGGGGCCTAAAATTCTCCATTACGCCACTCGTAAATTGATAGAAAACATTACAGTGACGCCAAAGCCGTTGAAATTCATATACCGCATAAAAAAAAGATCGCACAAAAATAAAATCGCATAAAAAGGACCGCACAGAAATAAGCTTTACTGTATTTTAAAGGCTTTTAATACTAGAATAAATGATTCATTATAAAAATGACATAAAACGCTACATATAATGTTTAATAAAATATTAAAACGTGTGTGTGATGAGTGTGTAAAATTTTGAAACCGCATCATTTAGTACAAGAGTAATGTTATCATTCATTGTAGCGATATGCTTTAGGCTAGGGGTCTTCAATCTTTCACGCTTGAGGGCGTATCTAATAAATTTAAACAAATATAGTATCCAGGTAATTTTATTTTAAAAAAAGGGAGGTTTGTTTTACAAGACTAAATTTATTCTAAGGGAAGAGATGGTGTTTGCAGATTTTTATACATATGTATATCGGTTTCAAAAAGGTTAAATGGAAGTTGAATTAAAATACTTTGCAAATCTGCTTAAGGTATACGACTACGTTCTGAACCGTGATCTTAAAAAAGCACATAAATGGATAATTTTCATGGTATTTAGTGTCACTTAGATTAGAATACATGAATAAAATTGTTTTAAGGACATTTTGACAAAAACTATTTAAATACAATATTTCAGCAAAAGATTAACTTAGAATAACCTTTTTTCAAACTGTTCTCCTTTTGTGAAAAATGCTTCTATTATAATATTTTACCTGTATATAGCTCAGACCTCTGTACAGAGGCTCAACTAGAATTTTTGAAATAAATAACTTAGGAGTGGGTTTATCCATGTTTCACGACAACAGAGGGGAGAAATTTTAAGAAAAAAAACGCCGATAATTATTTCAATGGGTTGTAACTTTGAAAATAATGTGAATTTTTCAAAAACCACAGTTGAGCCTCTGTACGGTGTTCTAAGCTATATACAGACAAAATATTATTTTAATAGAAGCATTTTTCACAAAAGGAGAACATTTTGAAAAAAAGGTTATTCTGAGTTAATTTTTTGCCGAAATATTGTTTTTAAATAATTCTTTTTGTCAAGATATCCTTAAAACAATTTTATACATGCATCCTAATCTAAGTGATACTAAATATCATGAAAATTATCTATTTATGCGCTTTTTTAAAATCACGATTCCGAACACAGTCGGATACCTTAAGATACAATGAAAATTTTGAAAAAGTCATCATTTTCATAAAATGTTATCTCAAATGTACATCAAACACATCAGTTAAATGTTTTAAATATCAATTACAACAGTAAAAATGCCTTTACGAAAAAAAGCAAACAAAGCAGTTTTTTTTTAAAATTGCCTCAAAAAAAAATAAGGGCCATTAAAAAGACTTCAGCGGACCACGGATTGAACACCCCTTCTTTAGGCAGTGCTTCTCAAACTTTCAATGTTTGCGACCCTGTTTTCGAACATAATTTTCATCTCACCCTTCCCATACAATAACAATGCATTGAATACAATAATGCTATACTTTGACGCTAATGTTACAATACCACTTTAATTATAAATCGTACAAATTATCAAAATAAGTATTAAATCTTGTACATATTATTTTTAAGGAATACATATTTTAAGTAAGTTGCTTTTAAGTAATAGGATAAGTATTATGTGTAACTTTTCTTTTCTAATTTTTAAATTGTAACAGACTGCCACGCGTATTTTATTTTTTTTTATTATGTCGAATGTATTTTGTTTTACCTCCTTTCAGTATAATTTAATAATTTTTTAAAAATAATCTTTTATATTTTCAGCTTTCCAATTAACTAAAACAATTTATTCGAAAAATATTTGGCGAGATTCAATGTGAAGATTCAATTCATCATTGCACCAAAGAGTACCTGGAGTAAAAAATTCTTAAGTTAGATTTTAAAAAAAATATTGCTAGTTTTAAAAAAAGTAATAGCTGGACAAAACCAATTCTGGAAAAATGATTTTTTTCCTCTGTTTTTCCCATCAGAGGTTTTCTTTCCTTTTCTTTATCCTACAACTCCTGATAATTTCCTTGAAGGTAATATTGAGAACTTAAAAATATGAATGGAGTCGGTGAGGGAGCTAAAGAAATAAACTTTAAAGCCCCTTTTTACTTCTCTAATGATGTGTAATTTAAAATAATATCGCACCAGAGCTATATGAGGACTAATAGCGATGCTCTAGCTAATTTTAAACCGGAATTAAGTATATGAAAAAGGGTGGAAAATTAACTAGTGCTTAACAGTGCTAATTCTCTTTGACACATCTCATGATAATTTGAAATTACGCTGCCTTTAACGTGCAGGAACTCTCATTATTATTCAAGAGGATTCTTAAAGGAATTATTCCTAAAATCCATAACCTGAACACGGACCTCACCCAGCCGCGAAATAGCGACATTTACAGCTAGATTTTCTTTTAGAGGAAAAAGAACTTGCACCTTTCTTTATTATGATATGGTTGAGGATCATTATATCAATAAAAACAAGACTTATTAAGACCCCCCCCCTTTCCAAAGTCGCTTTTTCATCATCTAAAACATAAATCCCTTTAATGAAACAGCAATGTTGCAAGGAAAAATGTACACAAACCTCATTGGAATTGCAGAGCTAATTTGATTTTGCTACACTGTGGCCTAACTGTGGGTCCCAAGTCATGTTGGGATCTCCGGCAACGAGAGAGCCGAACAAAAAAGCCAAGCAGGGAGCCGAGTCCTCTCAACCAGAAGTATCCTTGACCCTCAGAAGAGTAAAGAGAGTTATATCCACATACATTGATAAATGTACTGCTGTGACTTAAAAAAACCAAGAACCGAGGAAAGTCATGGGAAACCCTGGCCACTGTGGGTCCTATCCCGAAGCACCTGGAGAGAGCCGAGCCTGTTGCCCGCTTTTTGAGAGTTTACTTCCATTGGTTTGGCCTGGCTGCTGACGAGTTCTGCCTACTGTGCCAGGATGGATGGCGACCACCTGCTTCAATGCAATGGACGCGATGAATACCCGACTGACGACCGCGTCAGTCTGTACTGGAGAGGCTGAGCGCCAAATTGTTAAGAAGCCAAACACGGGCATTGGATAAATAAATAAATCAATTTTCCCTGCGGTATATTCCGGCATATTATACACGCGCACCGATACATTCAAATTCTATTTTTTAAATTGTTAGGAATTTTCACCGTAAAACACGCCCTATCCCCCATTTTTTTTTACGAAGGAACCTGAAATGTGTACTACACAATGTTCTTATCTTATGAAGTCATTTATTCGAAGTATTATGTAGTATTTGTGTGAACAACAGTATATATCTAGAGTTAAACTCTAAAGGGCAAGAAAAGATGTGTTAGAAGTTTTGTGGATGCTAGAAAGTGAAGAAACATTTACAAAATGAGGCTAAATGCGCCATGACTTCTAGAAAACGTGTGTGAGGGGATGATAAAAGCATGGGATGAGAAATTAAACCTGATATGATTCAAAAGTTATGGGAAAAAACTGTAGTTAACATAATTCATCTGTTTTTAAAACTCAATCACAAAGGTTGATGTGCGCGACTTTTGAGACACCCGCTGTATTCCATTCCTACTCCTTCACACCAAGCCTAACGGCTAGGGCATGCACAGTCCGGGAATATAACCCGGCACTTCACGTGGGAAAAAATCGAACTTAACTTTATGCGCAGGGTATCTCATACCCTAAGGGGTTTACGTTCTATTTCTACCGTAAAACTTGCATTTAAAGGTAAAAAAGGAAGAAAAGTAAGGAAATAAAATGTGTTTATTACACTTTTCACACGTAAATTTAGTTTTTCTGTTCTTTTTATTAGGGCATTTGGTACATTGTTTATATACTCCTTTAGTCTTCGTCGCGAGTGAGTGCAATGTTTTCACAGTACCTTATTATTATTTTTTTTAATTTCGTAGAAGCATTGCTTGCTGGTTTCTACATTCTTTACATTCTTCTGTATTCGAAATTCAAAACACTTCAGAAATCAGCGCGTTTAGTTCAACTTGTAGTAGGTGGTTTTTGAATACTTAACAAAATAATTTGCGCATTTACTGTCGCAACGTTCAACAACACAAAAAATATTGTCATGGGCTGACAATTACATTTCCTAGCTTTTGAATATGATGTGGTCATTTTACTAAGGACGATAATTGTTTCCTCATTTAAATTATCTGGATAGATTTCAGTAGAGGAATCATACTTGCTATTATACTCTTCATCATTCGATTCTTTCTTATCCGAAAATACTGTTGCACTCTCTCTCTCTCTCTCTATTAAACACTGTATCTATTAAATTACTTAAATATCATATTTAATCATAACTACAATAATGTACCGTTGCATAAAAAAAGATTTTAAAGCGTGCTCATGCATTTATAACTGTAACGTAGATTCTCGTGCAGGGTATTGTGATATGGTCGCTCTATAGTGACCATATCTTTGATTGTCAGCGTGAATTAGAGGTATGGTATTCTCAAAATGAATAGACATTTTAAAATTCTTAATATGACTTTATTAAGAATATAACTTAAATCTCTTATAATTTAGATAAATTTATATAAGTGAGAATCTAATGAACCAAACACACAGCGATAGTTAAGCCGAATCACGTAATTTAGACCACTTTATCTAAATAATTATACTATCCGCCTACTTTCAATTCTGATAATATTACAAGCCCTAATATCAAATAATCAGTCCTACCTTAATTCAAGCTAAGATTCTATCACGGTACAGAAACACCTGGGCGCGCGTGCAATGGTATGCACCTTGTAACAATGGCTCGATATCTTGGTAACTTTACGATAGGCCGTCAATTCACACTCGTATCTCTTCCAAACATAACTTTCCCTAAATTGCAATACTGCTTACTGAAATTTCTGTTCTTTTAAAAGCTATTTTATTTGCATTTCATAATCGTATTTCACTTCTTGGATTTTGGTTCAAAAAGATTTGCCATTAATCTTGGCCGTCAAAGAACCCAGAGGTTATGTTACAAAAAAGACGCGTGAGCCCGTCACAGTATGACATACCCGAAGAGGCGATATCGAAAAATATACATTTAGAATTCGCTACAAGCTAAGACCCCGCAATGGATATGACCTTAAAGTCTGCTACACGAGAAACTACTCATTTTACGGAAAAGGTTTGGATGGAGTCTTGAAAATGGCGGTGGGTATGACATACCCTGTGCATGAAGTACCGGGTTAATTGTCACACATTCTATATAGAAATCTAATATTAATGCACTCATGTGCTCTTTATTTCTTAAACTATCTCTTTTTATTACCGGATTATAAAGCCCACCTAAACATATCCATTCTTATTTTATGCATAGAAATATACGGTACTTCGATTCGAATTTCAATGTTGGACGGTTTTCAAGCAATTTGTGGAAAGTCCCTCTTTTTTTATACACTGAAACTTCGATGAAAGTAAATAGGCTGTAACTAAAAAGTGTCACAGCATCCTCACTCCCTTGTTGGTACTTCACTTCCGTTTTCCACAAGCAGAATCGAACTTTTTTAGAACAAATGGTAATTCTTTTTCCTAAGTCTCACTATGTCTCATGGAAGGTGCTCGACAATGTTCTTGTGATTGGATGTAAAGGGTAGAATTTAGTTCCCAAAGTATTAGGGAAGGCTGTACAAGAGTAATGGAAAGCAATTTTAGTTCTGTTTGGGGATAAGAAGCTCAAATAGCAGAAGACTGATATTACTTTGGAACCGAAATATAGAGTTGTTAGAGGGTAAATGTTTTGCTGCGCTTGATAAAGTGCGTTCTTTGAGCAGAAAACTATTTTTATTACTATATATTACTTTCATTCTACGAAATTTAGGCTTAGCGGACTACACATAAAGCGTTTAATATTTTTTTTTCTCTTTAAACTATTTATTAATCATCAAGGTGTTTATTAGCGTTTTGTCGAAGATCAAAGTAAGTAAAAATCTACTTTTTAAAGCTTGTATGCTTACTTTTTTTATAAAAAAAATAAAATATTATTTCTACTTAAAGAATATTGTTACGAGTTTTGAATATTAAAAATAGTGTAAATAATTTATATCTGTTGTTACTTATGCCACCTGATCCACAGTAATATCAGATCAAGGTTCATCAAATTCATCGCGGCAAAGGGCTAGACTTTTACACATTTCGTTATCCTTAGCTTTGAGTACTATACAGGTGACAGTACTATTGGAGGGGAGGGGGGAGGGTGTAGAGCTATTCTCCAGACAATAAGTGCACTGGTCTAATAACGTGCGATGCAGCATCGGTTAACGATACTGCACTGTGACTGACGAATAAAAGGCAGAAAAATTTATATTGTTAAAAATTAAAGAATTTTTATGAACGTTTGAATTTATTCAGAAGTTTGTGTACTGGATTATTCAAGAAGTAATACTGCACCTTTAAGCTGTTGGCATCTCGATCCTAATTTAATGCATATGTTACCATTATAATTCAGTTATTTCATTGAATAACTAGGCATTTAATGAAATAACTATACAAGTCAATTAAAGTACGCAATAGGTGAAAAATTTCAACAAAAGTAAACAATTTCAAAGTTATTTTATAAATTAATTGATCATAAATAGCTAAAATCTCTCGAAAAATACATTTTATTCCTATATATTGCGGATGATTAATTAATTAATAAGGAAAAGCAGATGATATAACTTATCATTGCTCGTATTGCTAACATTAGTTAAACAGAAAGAACATGTTTTGCATCTGTTACTGGCACAATAAACTTTTGTACTCCTTGAACTTCAAGGATATCTTAATGCAGAGTATCCAATAGTCACGTGGTACTTTTTCTGTACTGTTTTGGCACTTTTTACTTCTGTTACCAAAGTTAATTTTTTTTTCACGAGTAAGTGCAGCGTTTTTTTCCTTTGAACCAAGTTTATTCAATAAAGATTCAAATCTCTTGCATTGGATCCTTTTTTTTACAGGTTAGTTCTCCATTATAGCAGAAGTCATTGCTTGAAAACAAGTTGCAAAAATATTTGTTAATAATCCAAAATGTAAAACATTAACTTAATACACGGTATAAATTTTTCTTTTAAAAGCAACGGAATAAGGCGTACTCCCCACCCCCCGTCTTTGCAAAGCTGCTAGAATCGGTTCAAAGAACTTTCGATTGCCGTATTTCATACTTAAACGATCAAGTTGTAACAACCGACTAGCGGTTGTCAGTGTTTGGGGGTTTAAGCAAACATGAGCCATATCAAGTTTTGAATTAAGATTTATTTATCACTTTTACCTAATCAACACAACTAAAGGTAGGAAATGCACATAGTAAATAACTGGAAGAGCAATCCCACTGCTTAAGGCCTCTAACATATAAGTATAATTTACTCCACTTACTCTTGGAGCACTCTGGACTTCTACGCAAGACTTCACCTTAAATATCTTTCTTAATTGTACGACCTCCGGTCACAAATCTTATAATTACAATTTTATCACTTTTATTCTCCAATTATCAATAATTGACCATCCAGCGACTATCCGTCGACTGACATCACGTATCTAAATGTCAACGCTTAAGTAGAACAACTCATTTGAATATATCAAGTCTCCTTTTTCGAGAGAAAGTTTTCAGTAGAACATACAGTTAAAAGAATAATTTTACCCCAAGAGGATTACTAAGAGACTCGTAGATAGACCCGTTACAAAGTAATCGTTATTCTAAAGAACACCTAGCTACATCGCAGAATTCAATAATTTTATATACTTTAACTGATTTGTCCAGTTATCTCATGAAATACCTAGTTATTCTGTGAAATAACGGATTTCACTCTTTAACACTGTAACACATACACTTCTGAAAACATAAAAACACGTTCGGATAAATATCTCAATTTTATATCGCATGTCCACGAAAATACATTGCCATTAGAGAAACACATAACTCAATAAGGTTTAGAAAAGCAAGCACGAATTTCGCTGAGAAAGGTTCATTATCACGGGATGTTTTATCTAATTGTCAGCAAAAGAAGTCTCATCCTGTACGAGAAAGCAGCTAAAAATGATTTGTTTTCGAAAAATAATGGTCGAGAACCATACCAAACTAGTTTTATTGATAGCCCTTTTTTGCTGCACATTTAGGAGATATATGGCAATAATAATTGCAAAAGAAACACCGTAAGCAAGGTTTTTATTGCAGGTAAACTCCATAACTGTCACTCGTTCCCCGTGAACGAAGTGGTTGATCAGCAAAGTTTTAGTGTTTATCGACTGAGATAACCTGTACAGTCGAAATGTTCCAGAATTTGATGATCTGGACGTGGCGGCTGAAGGAATGTTTATGTTGCTAAGAATGGAATTTTATTTAGTCCAGCGTTTCTCAAACTGGGGGGTACCTCTCCCAGGGGGCGTGATAACTCTACGAGTGGAGATGCGAGCCTATTAAAAAGTCGAAAACAAAACATTATTTAAAAAAAAATATTCATTCGCTGAAAGTAAACTAAAAAAATACATTCTATATGTACAAGTACTGCACAAAATGTATTTTAAAATTAATTTAAAAATACTAAGTTAAGAACAACTGCGACATAGCCATCCTGTGATGACTATGTCTGGAGTGATTCGCGTAAGCTAGAGGTGTGGGATTATCTAATTGATGAGACATTTTGGATTCTTAACACAACTTTTATTAAGAATAACTTATATTACTTAATTCTAATTAACAACTTTCTTAAAGTGAAAATGAGCCCACACGTAAACCTTACATTCAAGTCAGATCGCGCAACTAGATCACTTATCTTAATTATATTTAATTAACTGTCTAATCTAACTTCTTATACAAAATATTACCTTTTATAGAGTCACCTTCCTTCATAGGTTGAAGTAATACCTATTACGTAATTTTAGATGAGAAGATTCAGACTTTCTTAATCTTTATTATATTTTAATTGAGATGAACGTATCCTTCTTCCAGAGCTATAGGACGACTAACACTTGTTCCGAATGATTCCACACTAAGTTATCTCTAGGTTTGCCGCTCTATCTCATCAAACTTTCTATCCTTTTAAAGTATACCTCTTTTGCATATTCGATTCGTTTCTCTTCTTGGTATTGGGTTGGAAAAGTTTTGCCATTAATCGTGGCCGTCAAAGAACTTAGGAGTTATGTTAGAAGAAGGACGCGAGAGACGTCACACAACATTAATAATTGCCAATGACCCCATGGGCTTGTTATATACAACAATTAAAACTTTTGATTATTTGCGAGGTTTATAATTAATCCCTTTATTGACGATTAAAAGTTACGTAATTCGCCCCCCNCAAAAGTTTTGCCATTAATCGTGGCCGTCAAAGAACTTAGGAGTTATGTTAGAAGAAGGACGCGAGAGACGTCACACAACATTAATAATTGCCAATGACCCCATGGGCTTGTTATATACAACAATTAAAACTTTTGATTATTTGCGAGGTTTATAATTAATCCCTTTATTGACGATTAAAAGTTACGTAATTCGCCCCCCAATTCCACCGTTTTACACGTAAGCATGCGCATGTGATGTATTGGGGGGGGGGAGAAAATGATTAAGAATAAGCAAATCCTCTGAAATTAGTAAATCCTTCGCAAATACTATCAAGGTCCTTTTATTACATTTCAAAGCCTTCAGAATAATTGTAAGGATAGCAGTGCTCAGAAATGATCATACTTCGGAAAGACGTACATATACGTCCGGGGCAATTAACGGTTTGGCCGAGTGAGACGTTTTTATACGCCGGTGGCACTTAAGAGGTTAAATTCGTATTGTAGCTTTGGCGTCAAAGTATAGTATTATTGAATTAAGGACATTGTTATTATATGGAGGGGTTGCGATGAATATTATGATTGAATATTGGGTCGCAAATCTTGAAACATTGAGAAGCTTTGATTTAGACTGTTCCAGAAGATTTTAAGGATACACCCAACTCTTTTATTTACACTACTTTGAAATAACACGGCGCATGGATTTAACTTATTATTTTTTTATACACGAATTTTTTTATTCTAGCCCGAATCCCCCCAAAATTTGGAGATTCGTGTCCATTGGATGAGGATGATTTGACAGTTTACGATAATATGAAAGTCGATACTGACGTAGCTGAAGTTCAGCTATTAGCTGATTTAATTCGCGAGGTTAATTTTTTGAAATGTTTTTTTTGAAATGTGCTGCAAATATGGAACAACATTTAGGACATAGAGCTTGAGTTAAAATTTCAACATAATCTTTTGGGTAGCAGGATAACAAACAAGCAAGCAAGCAAGCACATTATAAATCAACTTGTGTTACCAAAAAAAATTGCCGCTAATAACAGACTTCGATACAACAACAACAAAAAAAGCAAACAACTAACCGAGGCTGTCAAAACAAACGAAATCCTTCATTCGAATAAAAATCTACTGTTGTGCTAGACTTATCTGAGACATATACTGCTGATAGCATTTTTGATCCTGTACATAATAAACGTGCACGCTTGTTATCAAGTAGAGATGCATAGTTGTTAGTAAATAGTTAGTAATTCCTAATTTCAATCTGAATTTTTATGTATTGTATGTACTTAAAGAATTACTTTTCACTGTACACTAATTAAAAAAAATTGTGATAAAATGAATTGTTTATGTTTTATAAATATGTATGTATGTATTATTATCACTTTTTTTCCCACAGTTTTCTGGCAAAATATTTAGAGATTTTTCTTCTTACACGATATTTTAAAATTGTGGAACACATCCCTAAATTTACCATAGTTCGCATGTATTTTTTACACGACTTTTTTTGCACAGTTTTCTAAGAAACGTATCTAGTGTAAAAAAAAGTTGGATGTATATATATTTTTTTTTATTAAAATAGTCACAACTAAAAGGTACGGAACTGGAAAGGAAGTGTGTTTTGTTTAATTTTTCCACTATTTAAAATTCCGTCATGTTGAAATAATATTTCTCCCTTCAATATGTATGGTTTATTTTTGTTGTCCTTGACTACCATTTAATTTAGACTTATTTTTTGTTTGCTAGACAGAGTCTTGAATTATTTCTGAGCGAGGGATCGTGAAACATTTGGAAAGAAACACGTTTAACTCTTAAGAAAAATTCAAGAAAACTGAGATATAATTAATTGTTGATAGCGAAGCTCAAGATGTAGATAATATTACACACGATTTCACAGTACACTATATCATTTAAAGAACGACGAACCACACTTGTTTAGTTTCGAAAACTGTTTTATTTTTTTAGCCTAAATACTGGTATAAATTAAAACTTTTGACACAAATAATATTCTTTAGTTATTTATTTAAAAGCTTAGGTGAAAGTGAGTAAAACATTGCTAATTTATTAGATAATATTAATACGTTAAATCTTTCAAATAACACAATGTTAAAGCATTTACAACGCATTTAAGTTTATAATAACCTACACAAACTTAATTAAATTTTCGCGTAAAATATATATATATATATTGCGGTTAAGGGACTTCGTAGATACTGAGAAAATAGATTCTTTTATGGCTTCTAATAATGTATAATTACTCCATTAAAATTAAAAATTATTTAAGCACATCGCTGGACAATAGATTAGATTTTGACACTCTGTTGCGGGACTTAGTTGCTTAAATTCAGTTTTAGTTTTTCTTTTTATAAACATGTTAAATAAAACACAAAACTGAATGAAATTTTTAGAGTTAAATAAAGTTGAATTATACCGTATTTGGTATGCATATTAATAGATTGTTTTTTCTCGTATTGATAAATAAACAGTAACGTATTTTTACTATGACATTAACTAGGCAGAGAAATCTATACTAATTTGAAAAATGTGAAAGTGTTCTACAAGGGTAAAATTCTACAAGGGTAAAACAATTCTGTGAAGGGTGTTATTTGAGATATTGCTTGTTGTGATGGTTTATTTAAAGCAATTATCTTATTATTTTTCAACACTTTCTCTTCACAAATATACTCTATAACAAAAAATAAACGACGCACCAAAAAGGAGTTGCCCGATTCTAATAAAATTTCGTATGCAAAGACATTTGTACCGAACATGAAAATGATTAAAATTTGATGCCCAACGAATGAATAGCAGGAGCTACAGCGCATCGGAACTGCGCACTCAGTAGGTGTCCACAAGAAGCGATTTTCATTATGAATGTCAAAATTTCTGTTGCATTACGATTTAGGATACTTTCCAACGACTGAAAAAAAAGATTGGCGCAGGATTCGAGCTCATTACGAGTAACTGTCCGAGTTTGAAAGAGGTCGTATCATTGGATTTAAATAGGCAGGTTAGGCAAATCGGAGAATCTCTCGTCAAATGGGTGAAGCGATGTGGCCATAAGAAGATACTGACAAGAATGGGTGGTCAGTGGCAGATTTCAGCGTCATGATGGTAGCGGTCGACCTAGGGCCACAGCAGATCGGGAGGACAGATTGATTGTCAGATCAACTGTTACAGCACCTGATTTATTGTTATCAACGCATTACATATTATCGCAACCGATATTGGTGACATTGTATGAAACGAAGCATATGGTTGCCAATTCAGCACGGACGAAACGCTCGAAATCGGGGTTGCCTACTTGGTGAGTTATCTTGACATTGTTGCGACAGTACGTTATAAGTACCATTTCATTTCTAAAATATCCTTATTATTTCTCCAAATTCCTATAAATATTTTTGCCGGATCCTATTTTAGTCCACTCCTTTATTTCCCTCTTGGTGATTATCCTCATTCTGGATAGAAGTTTGAAAAATAAATTTGCTGGCACAGCAGTTCTTTGATCAAGGTGTGGGCCAAAATAGGATCTGACTAGTGATATTTTGTCATATAGAAAGAATTGAGTGTTGTTAGAAGCAAACTCCATAATCTAAAATAGAAATTTTTTTAACTCTATTACCTCAGTAAAAATAATATTTAGAAGTATGTAAAATTTTCCTCGCAACACCTACGCCACTATTGAGTTCCTAGAAGACAAATTGTGTGGTTTATTCTATTCAAAGAATACATTAGAATAATGATATGAATATCATATATTTCCCTTATTTATCATGCATATTTCATACTCTTCTATAAAATAGTGAACATTAGTCAAGCACAGACAAAAACGGAATTTTAAGGCTGTTAAAATTAAATATTTTACTAACCAAATTAGGTTACAATACTGAGACATTTTATCTATTTTTTGCCTATCCTTTATTTTCATTCTTTTATTCTTAGTAGAATGGCAACAATGTGTAATGTATAAGAAAGTGATAAAATTCTACTCCAAAAATACGAAAAGATTTTTTTATTGAACTTATTGATTTAAAGCGACGAAAGGATTTTAAAGAAAGTAATATAAATTGCAACGTGGCAGTGAGTGGAGCATTTGGGATTTTTTAAAAAGGATTTTGGAGTAACTTATTTAATATATTTTTTCCAAGTGTTTGTTAAATGTTCTATAAAATGCCCTGCGAAAATTAGCTTAAGATTCTTAGGAATGGTGATTAAAATTAATTAAAATTCTTATTCTAAACTGAAAATAATATATATATATATATATATATATATATATATATATATATA
>BMAV01000914.1:350740-383363 GCA_019973955.1 Trichonephila inaurata madagascariensis | reverse complement strand
ATATATATATATATATATATATACATATATTGAATCTGATTAAAATGTAGGGTAAAGTCTCAACTGGAACTATGATTCTTTTGGCGTTAAAAAATTTCGCCAGAAACCTTAAGGTATCCGACTGTTTTCGGCAATTTTTTTTTTTTTTTAAAAATAGAGATAAGGAGATTTTTTTTTGTGGTTTTTTAATTTTATTTAGTACATTTTAA
Organism: Trichonephila inaurata madagascariensis; assembly: GCA_019973955.1. Taxonomy (NCBI): domain Eukaryota; kingdom Metazoa; phylum Arthropoda; class Arachnida; order Araneae; family Nephilidae; genus Trichonephila; species Trichonephila inaurata. The sequence goes on along the minus strand of BMAV01000914.1, from coordinate 383,154 downwards.
GAAAAAAAAGCAAAAATTAAGAAGAGAAAATTAAATTATTAGTACTAAAATGGAAAAAAAAATGGGTAAAAATTGACAAAAAATTACATAAATGGGGCCAATTTTGTACAAAAAGTTTATGAAAAAATTTTCAATTTTGATGTGTTGCTTTGCTATTCATTTTTGAAATGACCTTCAGGATAAGAGATATTTTAATTTTTACCAAAACTAGAGAGCTTTATCTTAGTTATTATATGAAATTGCTTTAAAAAACAGTGGTTATATTCACATAAAGAATTGTAAATTTTGTAATAAAACAGTGATTGATAAATGTGAAGGTTAAAAAACTTCTACTGCTATGCAGAACATACACAAAAAATTTTAACAAATTATTTAAAAAGCTTTTTGATTAATCGCTGCCCCCTTTTGAGCTTTAAAAAAACACATTTTGAGTAAAACGCATTTTAAGGTTTGGCATCTTAAATAAAGTTATGGCATCTGCTTATACAAAACACTTGTAGTGCTTGTTCTTCTGAATGGAAAGTAAAATACTTGAAATTTTTATAAAGCTAATAAGATGATTTATAAAATAAAATCATACAAAAAAAGTCAGTTTTTTAAAAAATAATAATTTGAGGATAGTCGGATATCTTGAAGAAAAACTCCGATTTGTAAAAATGGCCAACTTGCGTTAAATCCTAAGCACGCAGCTTCTATACCTACTCAGCAGTGTCAATTTATGCTCCTTTTGGGCCCTGTGCGCAGATGTGCAGGCCCCTTGGCAATAGTAGATCGAAATTTATAACCAGAAAATCTGGTAAAATCAAGCTTATCCGGGCCCCTTGGTGTACGCCCCAAGGGCCCAACGCATTAACCGGCACTGCTACTCAGCGGTAAAATCCCAAGAGATTTTGCTTCAAATTTTATTGCCAAATTAGGGGTTTCAACTAGGAACTAACCAAAATGTAAAATTGTGTGAAATTAATGAACTAATTGCAAATCGGTACACTACTCGTTTTCGATGTGATTTTGAAATCACGTTAAATAGATCTTTATGGCCTGTTTAATGTTATCATACTGAAATGTTTATCGTCCTAGCATGACGAAATATTACAACTATTTGGTAAAAAATTCTGTGTACCGTACGAAAATTAATTTATTACACCCAATATTCTATTTTAACAATAATCTAAAAACAAAAAACACACTATCTTTAACACAAAATTCTTTATTTTTACTGCATTAAAAAAGTTGATGAGACAATATTAAAAGTTACTTAGATATTAATGTAATAATCATGAAATATTTGAACTTATTTTATGATATTAGTAAATAACTATGTATCATAAAGCTTTGAAAATAATTTTCTCAACTTATTCCGATATGAAAAATGAGTAAAGCTTAACCGGAATGGGATATATATTCGTATTCCTTCATATACAGTCGAGCCTCCATATTACTAACCTCTATATTACGAATTTTTCTATATAGCGAACTTTTTCCTGGAATCAAGAACATTTCACGATTTTCTTCGTAAAATAACCTCCCAATAGCGAAGTGAATTTTCTATATAACGAACTTTTTCTCTTGCGATTCCATTTTTTTTCTCGATATTTTGAAGTATTTCTGGACATTTCAAGTTATTCTCTGTTAACACATTTTTTAGCTGTCATACATCTTGCACTTTTGTGCCTAACTCGCCGAGAGCAAAAGAATTCTGTTGGTTTCAACCGTGCAACTTTTAACCCCCATTGTCCAGTTCACTAGAAACATCTTCTATACCCCCTTTCACCCTCAGTGGAGTTGTCTTGTGTTCCCATGTACTTGAACTAGTCCTTGAAAAGTCAAACATCAAGTTCTAGTTAGAAAATAATGTATGTTTAAAATTACTTGTATGCTTTAAATTAGAAAATGTCCTTAAAAATCATTAAATTTAATATAAAACTTTTTCTAAATGTTGAACATACAATGTGTTCCTCGATATTCTTTTTCTTGTTTTCCTTGAGTTTTTGATATGAAAAAATTAGATATTAATTTACAAAAGGTATGAATAATTATTTTTTCTAATATATAATGTTATTGAATTTAAAATTTCTTTTATGCGTTTTATAAAGTATATTGAAAGATGAACCTCTATATAACGAACATTTTTTCGGGATTTAGTGACTTCGTTACACAGAGGTCCGACTGTATATATTTTTAAAATATATTTCCTATGCATGTAATATTCTACCAAAACTTTTTTCATCTGTGAATTCTACAAGTATAACCTGTAGATTTTATCAAAGTGCTGTGAACGAGTTCATTTAAAAAAGATACCAAAGTATTTTTTCTCAAGAATAAGTTCATTTTCGTTGCATGTTCTCAATCCTTTTTAACCAAAAATGATGGGGGAAAAAGACCGTTGACGTCTATTTTTAGAAATTGGAATACGGATATTTCCAAATTCAATTAGGACTAAAACCTCATGCATATTGCATACACAAACAAATACGCAGCTTCCGTTTAGAATTTCTGTACGTAGTTTTTTCCATGTGCTTGTAAAATTTTGAAAGGAATGTGCTAAAAGTAGTCAGCATCTTGCAAATTCAAAAGAACTCATGGCTTGATTTAATATTTTTCAATATTTCTGTTTTAAACTATATTTACTTATAACCTGTATCAATGCAAAAAAAAAATTAAGATAACTGGAAAACAAATTCTTGATCTTTGCAACGTTTTTGGTAAAACATATCGATAAGAAATTCTGAAAGTTATAATGTAGTTTTTTATTGTAACTAATGTATCTATATACATATATCTCTAATAAACTTTCAACAAAGGCTCAAACTAATAAATTATATCGATTTGTTTTATATTTTATTTTTATGATAAAATATAGTTGCCAATACTTATCGGCAAAACTATACGCGAATTTTTTTCATTCGTATATTTACTTTTATTAAAATGATTCTTAGATATATCTTTACATGTTGTTTTATTCAAAAAAAAAATAAATCGATTATTAAATAAAAAAAACCCCAAGAAGTTAGTTGTAACATATACTAAAATTCTTCTATATTTGGATTTATCGCGACACAAAGCTCAAAATCTAACAATTAACGCAATTGTCTGCAATTATTCAGAATGTTTTCAGTCTTACTGATGTTGAAGTTAAAAGGCGAATAATATCAAGAAGTATAGATCTTTAAGGTATCCGACTACGTTCGGAACCATGATTTTAAAAAGGCGCGCAAATAAATAAATTTCATGATATTTAGTGTCACTTAGACTAGAATATATGTATAAAATTGTTTTATAAGGACATTTTGACAAAAAAAATATTTAAATACAATATTTTGGCACAAAATTAACTTAGAATAACCTCTTTTCAAAATGTTCTCCTTTCGTGAAAAATGTTTCTATTACAATAATATTTTACCTGTATATAGCTCAGATCTCTGTACAGAGGCTCAACTAGAATTTTTGAAATATGTAACTTAGAAGTGGGTTTATCCCTGTTTTACGACACACAACAGAGGGGAGAAATTTTAAGAAAAATACGCCGATAATTATTTCAAATGGTTGTAACTCTGAAAATAATGTGAATTTTTCAAAAATCATAGTTGAGCCTCTGTACAGAGGTCTGAGCTATAGACAGGCAAAATATTATTATAATAGAAGCATTTTTCACAAAAGGAGAACATTTTGAAAAAAAAAAGGTTATTCTGAGTTAATTTTTTGCCGAAATATTGTATTTAAATATTTTTTTTTTGTCAAAATGTCCTTAAAACAATTTTATATATGTATTCTAATCTAAGTGACATTAAATATCATGAAAATTATTCATTTACGCGCCTTTTTAAAATCACGGTTCCGAACGTAGTCGGATACCTTAAACTCTTAGAACCTTCTTTAGATCATCATACATAAAAAGAGATACAAAATTACTGCAATACAAAACTATTATATGTCCAGTCCTGACTTATGCTTCTGAGACTTAGAACCTCTTGAAGAAAGAAGAGACTAGTACCAGTGGTGTAACGGAGAATATTAGCCCCCCCCCCCACACCAAGTTAGGTTTTGTGACCCAAGCCGGATCTTAAAAGGGGTACTACTTGGCGACAGTCTGGTTTTTGGGCCCCTAGAATCTTGGTTCCCCCGCGATACGTAAGTTTTAGAGTTGTACATTAGACCATTGGCCAATATTGCCATTTGTGAGAGAAAGATCCTGAGAACCATTTTGGATGGAATTCAAAAGGGCGATTTTCGTAGAACAAATGCTGAAATTTTCAAAAATTATAAGGATATTGATGCAATAAAATTCATCAAATTAAGTTGAACTAGATTTACAGTAAATATTTGCCGCTTGGATACTATTAGTTCAACATATAAGATCTTTAAACATAAACCTGTGGGTTGTAGAACTAGTGGATGCCTAAGACTTCGATGGCTAGACTGCATCAAAAACATAAGTGTATAGAACTGGCATTAACTAGTGACAAGGAAAACTGCTTGGAAAAATGTTCTAGAGAAAATCAAGGCCCACCCTATAAAGCCTACGATGATGATGATGATGATTCAAAGTTTGGAAATGGTTTAATTGTAGTTTATATTTATAAGTAATATGAAAAGAATAAATTGTCGCCAAAATTTTTGAAATTTATAAATAATTTTAAAGCAGTAAAATATATCTCATTTCCCTTTATAATTTTAAGAATACTTTAATGATTCATCAGATAAATTAGCTGAAACAAAGTTAATTAAATTGTTTCATAAATGACATTTATCAGTTAATTTAAAGACACAGTGTGAGAAATTAAAAATAAACTTCTAAGATCTTATTTTATTTTCCATACATAAGATAGGTGTTACGAAGTATTAAAGTATCAAAAATATATCTTCAAGAATCAAATTACCAAATAAAGTAGGCGGAGATTTTAAAAAGAAAACAAACTATAAAAAAAATTTAATTAACTTTTTTGACAGAATACTGTGGCTTAGTAACTTCGGGCATCGGAAAAAAACCAGTTTTACATAATACATAATTTTACTTGACAAAAGCTAAAAAATTACTTCATTACATCGCGAGATAAAGGATAGTTTTAAAGGAACATTTTAATCTTTTCCACACTATTCCCACTCCTCCCCCCCCGCGTAAACACACATTAATTATTAGACGTTGAATTTTTTTGTTTCATTAACTTTGAAAGTACGATGTTTAGCTCATATTTTGTTAATGTTTTGTTAAGTGGTAAATCGTCTGCAGGAAAGCCCCACGCAATTAACAAGTAGGTTCTTTCGAAGTAAATCATGATTTATTCTAGAACTTTTTTATGATTACAACAGATTTTCCTCGAACAAGAAATAATTAACACATTAGTATAAATACACAAAACCACATATTCAAAAATCACACGTATACTAAATATAGTGATCAATTACAATGCCAGGAAAGGTATAAATGAATTGCACATTCAGTGTCGAATGTTTGACTTTACTGTCGTTTCTCTGCATGGTCCTTATTTAGGGTGGAAAGAATCTTTTATAGAAGATTCTAAGGTCTTATCATCAAATAATTGTCGTAGAATTTTTCAGATTTTTGTGTGGACAATGTTTACCGCCAAACGTGTGACTTAGCGACTTTCAGTGATAAAAAGTTTTGGGAAGTCTGTAGCCAAGGTAACTTCTAGACATTTAACATTACTGAAAGAGAATTTTCTATTGCTTTACAAACGATCTTTACCGCCGCAATATAATTTCAGTAGAGAAACGAATAAAATTTATATTCTACTAGACAATATCTGTATTGGTGAAAGAGGTAGTGTGCACAGTTTAATATTGCACGGACATGCATATTACAAACATCTAAATTGTTATTAACTATTTAAAGATGAATTCCTTTTTAAAGATTGATAATGGTATTAATTTTCGTGAAATTTTCGCAGTATCATATCTAATTCTCTTTGAAAGTCATATCAGAACAACTTAAAATCAAACCATACCAAAACTTAAAATATGAATCATGTTTATAACTACTTTACTCTAACCACAAGTCATCAAATTCTTGGAGAAATGTATTACCTTTAAGTGTTTTTAATTGCACAAGTCTAGTTTGAGATTAAAAAACTGTTACGTAAAAAACTATTTGAAACAGAAATTTAAGAGTAAAAACTTACATAATTTCGAATATTCAACAAATGAAATATATCTGAATTTAAAGAACTTGTTAAATGTAACTTGTAATATTTATTGTCTCAAGTTTGCGTGAGGGGGGGCAGCCGATTTATTAAGGGGTGTTGGAAAGTTAAAATCTTATTTTTGGGGCAGTTTGATATTTTTACATTTTCAAGTTGTATGGATTTTAACCTTTCTAAAAATACCTTACTTTAACATCTAGGGGAGTTAGACGCCCTTAAACCATAGGCTTAAATAATAGTTGAAACTGCGCCACGCCCATTTTAATGGCAAAAAATGTAAACAAAGTACTTCGTTTTTGTTTAAAAGTTGAACGTCTGATATAAGCCAAAACATGTATCTTTTATTGTAAATTGAGCCTTTAATTATTTTATTTCCTAGCTGATTAGAAGTCTCATTAAGGTATCCGACTACGTTCGGAACCGTGATTTTAAAAAGGCGCATAAATGGATAATTTTCATGATATTTAGTGTGACTTAGATTAGAATACATGTATAAAATTGTTTTAAGGAAATTTCGACAAAAATAATTTATTTAAATACAATATTTTGTCAAAAAATTAACTTAGAATAACCTTTTTTTAAAATCTCCTTTTTCGAAAAATGCTTCAATTTTAATAATATTTGCCTGTATATAGTTCAGACATCTGTACAGAAACTCAACTATGATTTTTGAAAAATTCACATTATTTTCAGTTACCACCGATTGAAATAATTATCGGCATTTTTTTCTTAAAATTTCTCCCCTCTGTTGTCGTAAAATATGGATAAGCCCACTGGTAAGTTATCTATTTCAAAAATTCTAGTTGAGCCTCTTTAGAGAGGTTTGAGCTATATACAGGCAAAATATTATTATATAATAGAAGCACTTTTCACAAAAGGAGAATATTTTGCAAATGGGTCATTCTATGTTCATTTTTTGTCAAAATATTGTACTTAAATAATTTTTTTATTGTAATACTATTCTTAAAACAATTTTATATACATTTTCTAATCTAAGTGACACTAAATATCATAAATATTATCCATTTATACGCTTTTGCAAAATCACGGTCCCGAACGTAGTCGGATACCTTAAAATCAATATATCTCAAACTGTGAACTTTGATGTTCGATGTACCTTTTCTGAGAAACTGCTGTTCACAGGTACGTAAATTTTTTATGATCTATTTATAATAATGTCTAATTTATACTGAATTGATTTTTTTTTGTAATAAACTCAAAAATTTACTTTTTACAAATTTTTTATGTGAGAAATGGGTCAAACTTTGCAATGTTTAATAAGAGATTTTATAAATTGTGAAAAAATTCAAAATTAGCTAAAAGCTCATTTCAGTATAATGAAAAAGGTCTACTTTAATTGCATGAAAAATTTCAGGCATGTACATATAACAGATTTTGAGAAAAAGTAAATTAAAAACAGCGAAGTTAACATTGACAGTATATATAGAAAGAGAGGTTTCCAACTCGACTTAATAGACAAGGACAAACAGATAACTACACGAATACAAATCAAGTGTATGTATATACATAAAGAAATATTACAACGGATTATTTACAGTAGCTGTAAATGCACACACTCGTTATAAATAAGATTTCCAGCTTTCCAGAAACGTCTCTCTGGAACAATTCCACTTACAGGAGCTCATACAGTTTCCCTTTCTTATAGCAGACTAGGCACAAACAGATTCTAATGTCGACTGAAAGACTCGAACTGTCTCAAAGGTCTCTTGTACATCCTCATGGAAACTTCCGGAAAGATCAATTCCAGAGACATCTCAAGGGTTCTTTGATGCTGTAATTTTTCACCAAATTTGTTACATAATCTATCGTTAAGGACGATAAAATTGCCAATTTGGTAACCTTGCACACATCATAACCTTATTCAAATTCTGTAAGGTTCGCCTGACTTCAAAAACTATATAGGCGCCGCTCCTTGCTGAATATATAAAAAAAGAGAACTTAACAGAACAAGAAGGAGGAAAGGTGGAAAAGCTGTTAACGATCGGTGGGACTGAGACAAAAATGGTGTGGAACAAACGTTAATGTTGTGATATGGTCGATCTTTGGCGACCATATCTTTGGTGGTGAGCGTGAATTAGAGGTGTGGGATTCTCGAAATGAATCGACATTTTAGAATTCTTAATATGACTTTATTAAGAGTTTAACTTAAATTTCTAATATATTGGACAAACTTATATTAAGTGAGAATAAACCAAAACATGTAACCGTAGCTAAAACAGATCGCGCAATTGGATCACTTATCTAAATAATTATATTATCCGTCTACTTTCAATTCTAATAATATTACGAATTCTGATATCAAATAATTTGTCCTACCTTGAATTACGCAACGGTTCAATCACTTTCAGATAGGCTGTTAGGCACGCGTGCAATAGTATGCACCTTGTAGAAATGGCTAGGTTTCCGTGAATCTTTGGTAAGCCATCAAATTACACTTCTATCATTTCCAAACAGAACTTTCTCTAAATTGCCATCCCACTGACTAAAACTTCTGCTCTTTTAAAGGCTATCTTATTTGCATCTACACTTGCATTTCACTTCTTGGATTTGGGTTGGAAAAGATTTGACATTAATCTTGGCCGTCAAAGAACCCAGAGGTTATGTTACAGAAAAGACGCGTGAGCCCGTCACAATGTATATAGTGTTAGCTATATTAACTCTTATCTTAGTTTTGTTGGATATGTGGCTGTGTATTGACCAAATAAAAAAATTGGTCACTAAAAATTCCTGGATTTTATTTGTATAGACAAGCAGAGAAAAACATTTCAAAACATCGAACCTACAAATAGTATTACTTCATTCTGGGAAGCGAATTTTTTCTGTAAAACTCAATTTTCCCCCAAGCAGTGCATCTCTGCAAGGAAAACATACATGACGTGTTTTATTATTAAAGTATCCGACTACGTTCGGAACCATGATTTTGCAAAAGTGCATAAATGGATAATTTTCATGATATTTAGTGTCACTTAGATTAGAATGCATGTATACAATTGTTTTAAGGACATTTTGACAAAAAAAATATTTAAATACAATATTTTGGCACAAAATTAACTTAGAATAATCTTTTTTCAAAATGTTCTCCTTTTGTTAAAAATGCTTCTATCATAATAATATTTCGCCTGTATAAAGATCAGACCTCTTTGCAGAGGCTCAACTATGATTTTTGAAAAATTCACATTATTTTCAGAGTTACTACCCATTGAAATAATTATCGGCATTTTTTTATTAAAATTTCTTCCCATTGTTGTCGTAAAACATGGATAAACCCACTCCTCAGTTATATATTTCAAAAATTCTACTTGAGCCTCTGTACAGAGGTCTGAGCTATAGACAGGCAAAATATTATTATAATAGAAGCATTTTTCACAAAAGGAGAACATTTTGAAAAAAAGGTTATTCTAAGTTAATTTTTTGCCAAAATATTGTATTTAAATAAATTTTTTTGTCAAAATGCCCTTAAAACAATTTTATGCATGTATTCTAATTTGAGTGACACTAAATATCATGAAAATTATCCATTTATGCGCTTTTGCAAAATCACGGTTCCGAACGTAGTCGGATACCTTAAAGATTATTTGTATGTAAAATCTCTATTTTTCTTTCACTTGCATCTCTTATAAGCGACTAATAGGTTCTACAGTCAAATTTGGAACTGAGTTAAAATATATTGGAATATTTTTATTTTAAGAATGGAACCACTCTTCTGTACGAAATCAGTATTGTGATAGCATAAGAATCCGGCATTATTACGGAAAAGAAGGAAACAGGATGTGAGCCAATTTCCTGGAATCAAAATATGGGAATGTCAAGAAGCCGAGTTGGGACAATACTTCATGCATATCACATGAGCAAGACAGATGCTTCTCGCCATCTTAAGATATACTTTTTTCCGCGCGAAATATTCGGAAAAAAAATACGTATTAATAAATGAAGTCAGTAGAATCTGTTTTAATTGTGGACTTTTTTCGTGCGATTTTTGGGCGTTCTTTTTTATGCGGTATATGAATTCTAACGGCTTTGGTGCCACTGTAATGTTTTTTTTTATCAATGTACATATATAGGGTGTCCCCGAATACAGTGTATAAACTTGGAGGAGAGGTAGAGGACATCTTGAGGATAAATAGGAAATAGGACATAGGAAAGCATTGGCAGAAAGTGATAGGTGGCGCTGTATGAGAGCTCGCAAGGTCGGAACATGTGGTTTCCTCATTTCAGATATGAACAGCGTGCGATGAACATGAATCGTTATACGAAAGTCGAGAGGGCGAATATCCACTTCATCTACGACCTAGCCAATGGAAATGAACGTGTTGCTGTTCGGTTGTATGGAGAAAGATATCTAAAGAGACAACAACCGAATAATCAAATGTTCACCCGGGTGCATCAGAACCTGGCGGAACATGGCTCTTTCAGAACCACGATTGACGACATGCCCGTCAAATCTGAAATGGATCTGGTGGCAAAAATATTCATCGCAGCTGATACCATTCGTGAAACGCTCGGTATTTTCGAACATATCCACCAATCCATGTCGCGTCGGTGTCATGCGTACATACATGCCAATGACAGCAATTTCAAACACCTCTTGGTTGCTTTAATGTCATATTTTTAATTTATTATTGTTTCTTTTTTTTTGTTTTTTGTACTACAGCGTTTTACACTGCATTCTGCATTATGACCTTAAGGTATCCGAGTACGTTCGGAACCGTGATTTTACAAAAGCACATAAATGAATAATTTTCATGATATTTAGTGTCACTTAGATTAGAATACATGCATAAAATTGTTTTAAAGACATTTTGACAAAAAAAGTTATTTAAATACAATATTTTGTGACAAAAAATTAACTTAGAATAATCTTTTTTCAAAATGTTCTCCTTTTGTGAAAAATGCTTCTATTACAATAATATTTTGCCTGTATATAGCTCAGACCTCTCTACAGAGGCTCAACTAGAATGTTTTAAAAATATAACTTAGAAGTGGGTTTAACCATATTTTACGACAACAGAGGGGAGCAATTTCAAGAAAAAAGCGCCAATAATTATTTCAATGGGTGGTAACTCTGAAAATAATGGGAATTTTTCAAAAATTCTAGTTGAGTCTCTGTAGAGAGGTTTGAGCTAAATACAGGCAAAATATCATTATAATAGAAACATTTTTCACAAAAGGAGTATATTTTGAAAAAAGATTATTCTAACTTAATTTTTTGCCAAAATGTATTTAAATAAATTTTTTTTGTCCAAATTCCCTTAAAACAATTTTATGCATGTATTCTAATTTGAGTGACACTAAATATCATGAAAATTATCCATTTATGCACTTTTTTAAAATCAAGGTTCCGAACGTTGTCGGATACCTTTAAGTCTTTGTGTCACTTTATCTCGTTAGGGTTGCGTTTCCACCTATGCTTTCATACACATCAAGACGTTCTGTTTATTGGTTATAAACAGTCTCTTGACAATGCATGTTCAATTGCTTTCTCTCAACAAATTAGCAGCACGCACTTGATTAAAGACGAAACTTTCAATGACAGTGGCATGATCACTAATTGAACAGATCATGAAGATGGACAAGAAGAACCGGATTCTTTGAGAGGAGGTACAATATATGCAGGGATACAGTTGTCCAACAAATTGGAAAAGCATTTTCTTAAAATGGATCCCAATTCCGAAAGAAGTTTGAAATTTTAAAAAGAGCTTCGATCATGCATATCTGGTTATAGTGACGTTCACAAACAACTGATCAACCGACCGTCGTCACAAAAACTAATCACTTACTTCATGGTGCCAATAAATAAATCAATTGAAATTGTATCTTCAAGTGATGAAAGCGATCTTGAACTTATTCATCACAGGATTATGCACGCTTTGGATTACGATGAGTAGTGGTGAATTATAAATGTGTATTTTGTGAAAATTTTCCATGTATACAATGAGAAATTAAATATTTTAAAAATGTTTCCGTGTGGAATTTAATTATTTACTTTGTTTGGAAATACTTTCTCATAAATTTTACAAGTAATTGACATATTTTTTTAAGTGCGACTTTTTTTATGTGATCCCTTTCCACCGCAATTTTTTTTTTTTAATCTAGTGTGTCGACACACTTGTTAGTTATAAGTAAGTATTTATGAAATTTTTGAATATTTTTTATGTGGTTTCTTTTTATGCGGTTCCTATCTACCGCACAAAAACAGGTTTGGCTGTACTCAAAATAATAATTTTCCATCTGATTTTTCGTCTTATAGAGACATGGTATCGAACAAGTAATATAAAAAAATAGTTTTTAAGTCAATTCCTACTTAGATCAACAACGAAAAATTTTATTTTAGCTACTTTTTATTAAATAGTTACAATTAATATAAATATGTATATACATGGGACAGAATCACAACATTAAAGGGCAATTAGTTTTTTTAATTATCATTAAAGTATCGTATTGTCCTTTTAATTTCAGTCCAACTGAATGCTTTAACAAGTGAGAAAAATACCTTTTCAAGTTTTGACACAAGTCGCCAAAAGGGTCGCTAAGTCGCCAACGTGGCTGTATTTGTAATTCTTTAAATAATCAGTTTTAATCAATCAATTTTTATTAATTATAATTAAATTATTGTATTGTCATCCAAAATGATCCTTATATAAAATTTCACCTCAATTCAGCGCTTTAAAATGTATTTTATGAACGATTGTAAATTCCACCAAGATAAATAAATAAATATACAAATTTATAAATAAATAAATATATAGAGAGGCAGTGCGAGCTAATAGTAGGAATTGAAAAAGATTATTCGTTACTTTCAGTTATGGTAGATAGAGTGCCTAATAACTATTAAGCGACGAAATATATTTTTGATGTCTGTTTTATACGTTGTAACAGCAGATATAAAAAAATATTTTATTCCAAGTCTTTTTATAGAACGTAGCATAAAAATACCCCTGATATATTTTCGCTATGAGATACACGTTAATAAAACTCAGCTCGTCTTTGGTTTATAGTTCATCTTTATAGTAGATTAGGGTTATATGTTCTTATAAGTAGATTATGGAGATCAACAAAAATCTGCAGTAAAATCTTTCAGTTTGTGTGGAATATTGTTAAAAAGTCGTATAACCTATATAATTTCATTTGTATTTCGTGTAGAAAGTAGCTTTACTTTGTAAAATAACTAAATGTGAACCTAGTTTTAGATGTTTTTTTTACACAAAGCGGAGATAAAAATAGCAGAGTGACTCTTCAGTTTTCTTTATTTGCTCTTGGGATTTAAATGTCGAGGGTATTTCATGTATAAACTTCTTTTATCGTGAGATTCGGGCAACGCGCGTTCTACAGATTTTAGATAGTTCCTACAAAAGGGAATTTTAAGCGCATCTTTTTTCCCTATCTAAAATTAAATCAGTTAAGAAAGAAGTAATTGATTAATTCGTTTGACACTGTGGCAACGATAATTTTTGTATTAATTAATTTTTTTTCAATTGATTGTTGTATGTAATGTTATTGTTTGATTTTATGCTTGTTGATCTAGTAGTTGTTAGATATATTACGTCGCTTGCCTTGTTAATAAACTAATGGAAGAAAAGTTTGCAATGTTTACTTGGAATTGGAACAACACGGACTTCACAATATGGAAGTATATTAGAGGATACACTACAAAGGGGAATTTTAAAGAGTTTTATAATTAAAAAGTTAGTCACCAATCTTTTAAGAATGTAACTCTAACTGAAAGGGATTTCTATTTATTTTCCAAATACTTTTTTTTACATGTATTGGCATATAATAAGTATATACAGAAAATAAGGCATAAGGAACGTTTTGACTATCATTTGTATATCATATGTATATTTTTGTATATCATTTCTCCCCAATTGTACAGGAAATATTTTCAAATGTGTGTGTGTGTGTTTTTCAAAAATATACGAAAACCCACAAACAAAGATTAAAGTATTAAGGTATTATAAGATTCTTCTCAAAAAGATTTTCAAAATTAAAAGAAATTCTTATACGTGTAATATTTTAATAAGAGGCATTTTATTCACCTATGGGGGCTATTACTGCTGTCAACTATGTACTTCAAAAAAGTTTCTGGAATAAGCAAAAGTTAACAAAAGCAAAGCTCACGAGCTGCTTGGGTGGAAACACGTGATCACAGTTATCATGCGACTATGACGTCCTATTAATTAAGCTCATTGGAGGATCCGTGTTTCAGATCACATTGAAAGTATAGACACATTAAAGAAAAAGGAATTTTTTCATGATAATTTACAATCATTAAATTTTGTAAATAAGCAAAGGTTTCTTCCGAAACATTTTGTATAATTCTCTAAGTATTTAACTGTGATTTTAGTCTTTTACAAATAGAAAGAGTGTGAGAGATAATGTTGGAGTGTGTCGATACTCAACAAGTTAAAACAACTTTCAACATCGCAGCAGATTCATGTGCAGTGGATTCCCTCCCACGTAGATCTAGAGAAATGAGATTGTGGACATAAAGGTCAAGGCTGGAGCTTGCGAGGTCCCAGAGCCCTCACCGTTTTGGAGATTTTCTCTAGAACTAAACACCAGAATAAAACCGCTTGAATTGTCCCCCCCCCCAGAGCACCATTGGTATCAATGTTCTCGTCATGGAGGCTCTCTGGCTCATGGTTTTAAAAGACAGGATCAAACTCTTCTAGCCCGCTTTCGAAGTGGTCATCTGAAAACAATGAAATTTTCCGAAGGATTCAAGAGCTTTGAAATGTGCACGAACTGTTCTTCTGAACCGGCCTCGCCTGCTCACATCCTCGAATGCCTATGGCTCACCAAGCAGGATTTAGCAGATGATCCCTTGCCGGTGTTGGATTTTAAAAATGTACGAAGTCATGGACCTGGTCTAGCACTACTGGCCAATGGGGGCGTGCAAAAACAACAACACAAATAGAAAACAAAGATATTGAATATAATCGTGGATGTAACTCCTGCACAAAATTTTACTTCGAATCAAATTTAAGATTTCATATTACAAAAAAGAAATTAGTTTTGAATTGGAGAATAAAATTTAATGTATTTTACCTAGCACCTTTGTGATACAGCCCCCCTTTGGTGACCGTATCTTTGATTGTCAGCGTGAGCTAGAGGTGTAGGGTTTTAAAATGAAATAGACATTTTAAATTCTTGACATGACTTTATTAACAATAGAACTTAAATGTCTAACAATTTAGATAAATTTAAATAGCGAAAATCTAGAATGAACAAACACATACAAAGATAGTTAAACCGAATCGCGTAACTTAGGCCACTTTCTCTAAATAATTATTCAATCCGCCAACTCTCACTTCTAATAATAATATAAGTCCTAATATCAAATAATCAGTCCTACCTTAATCCAACCTAAGATTCGATATCTATATGGAAACGTCTGGGCGCGCGTGCAATGGTATGCACCTTGTAGTAATAGCTGGGTTTCCAGGTAACTTCACGAGTGGCTGTCAATTCACGCGTGTGTCTCCTCCAAACATAACATTCCACAAATTGCCCTCCTGCTTACTGAAACTTCTGTTCTTTTAAAAGCTATCTTATTTGCATTTCTTGTTCACATTTCGCTTCTTGGGTTTTGGTTGGAAAAGAGTTGCCATTAATTTTTGACACCAAAGAACCCAGAGGTTATGTTAAAGAAAAGACGCGTGAGCCCGTCACACCTTGTCTAAGAGAAAGTAGGTAAATATAAAAAAACTAACCGTCATCCGCCCTCTTCCCTGGGTACTTTATAATGTACGACTGTATATTGTTTTTTTTTGTTGAGTTATTGATATCTAAGTCTTAGCATTATGCTTTCGATTGTGCAGAAAAATATTCTCATAGCCCTCGCCTGTTGATTTAATAAGGATCCGACATGAAATTCTAAGATGGATGCATATTTATTTTTAACATCCCCGCAACCTTCCCCCACCCCGAGTCCTCAACTCCATCAAAACCCATTTTTGGCACTTGCAGATCTGTACTCAGAAAAATAGACACACTTGACAAAGTTCATCTAAAGGTCTAAAAGTTAAAAAAAAAAAAGAAAGAAAATTTTACGTATAAACTCCCTTGGTGTCCTCAGAACATACTTTTAACGGATCTCAATCTACAAAAGAACTTATTTCCCAAAATTCAAGTTTGCAGGCCTGTTACGGTACTACCCGCGAATCTTTCACTAATCCTCTTGGGTAAAAATATTCCTTTTAAGTTATCCGATTATGATCGGAACGTGATTTTGCAAAAGCGTATAAATGGATGATATTTAGTGTCACTTGGATTAGAAAATGTTTATAAAATTGTTTTAAGAATAGTATTACAATACAAAATTATTTAAGTACACTATTTTGACAAAAAATGGACATAGAATGACCCCTTTTCAAAATATTCTCCTTTTGTGAAAAATGCTTCTATTATAATGATATTTTGCCTATATATAGCTCAGACCTGCACAGAGGCTCAACTAGAATTTTTGAAATGTATAACTTAGAAGTGGGTTTTTCTATGTTTTACGACTACAGAGGGGAGAAATTTTAAGAAAAAAACGCCGATAATTATTTCAAATGGGTGTAACTCTGAAAATAATGCGAATTTTTCAAAAATCATAGTTGAGCCTCTGTACAGAGGTCTGAGCTATATACAGGCAAAATATTATTATAATAGAAGCATTTTTCACGAAAGGAGAATATTTTGAATAAAGGTTATTCTGAGTTAATTTTTTTTCCGAAATATTGTATTTAAATAATTTTTTTTGTCAAAATGGCCTTAAAACAATTTTATGCGTGTATTCTATTCGAAGTGACACTAAATATCATGAAAATTATCCATTTATGCGCTTTTTTAAAATCACGGTTCTGAACGTAGTCGGATACCTTAACTGTGAGTTCAGTTGAACACCTTTCTGTGGGAAAAAGACGAGATTTAGGCAAATGAGTACTTTTATTTAAACGTTGGCATTAGAGTACGCGAGGATGGTCGATGGTTGATAGTTGGTGGTGGAAAGTTGAGATTAAATCGTAAATAAGTTTACGACTGGAGGTCGTATTAGTTAAGTTAGATATCCAGGGACGTCTTAAGGCATGAGCCCAGGGCCTTGGATAGAATGGGGGCCTCGTTTCGTTCTCGACTCAGTCTTAACAAGATCATAATTCGAATAATTTCAACGATTAAATGTTATTTCCGATTTTACTTTCCGAAAAAACTGGGAATTTCGGACGTTATATCAATTTATGATCTTCGTTCGTGTATAGGCCTATGCCTATCTCCATATACCATCGTTATTCCTTCAATCAAAAGGTGGCAGTTGGTGGAGCTGGCTTTTGCGATTATAAGTCATGCACATTAGTTTGTTTCTTGTTATTCTTTGTACGAGTATTTGGCAACGTATCCTATGTACTGTCTACTTTTAAGGGTCATAGGTGGGTCTTCTATTTGTGTATGGGATCAGAGCTTACTTTTGAGTAAGGGCTCAGGGCCTCAAAAAGTCTCAAGACGTCCCTGAAGATATCTGAAAAGAATTCGAACGTAAGAGTTAAGAGAGCGCGCTCTAGTTTCAGATAAGTAATTTTGCCTATATGTTATTTGAATTAAGGTATCAGACTACGTTCGGAACCGTGATTTTACCAAAGCATATAAATGGATGATATTTATGATATTCAGAGTCACTTAGATTAGAAAATGTACATAAAATTGTTTTAAGAATAGTATTAAAATACAAAATTATTTAAGTACACTATTTTGACAAAAAATGAACATAGAATGACCCATTTTCAAAATATTCTCCTTTTGTGAAAAAGGCTTCTATTATAATGATATTTTGCCTGTCTATAGCTCAGACCTCTGTACAGAGGCTCCACTAGAATTTTTGAAATGTATAACTTAGAAGTGGGTTTATCCATATTTTACGACAACAGAGTGGAGACATTTTAAGAAAAAAAACCGCCGATCATTATTTCAATGGGTCGTAACTCTGAAAATAATGTGAATATTTTTTAAAAAAAATAGTTGAGCCTCTGTACAGAGGTCTGAACTATATACGGGCAATATATTATTATAATAGAATCCTTTTTCACGAAAGAACATTTTGAATAAAGGTTATTCTGAGTTAATTGTTTGCTGAAATATTGTATTTAAATATTTTTTTGTTGCCAAAATGTCCTTAAAACAATTTTATGCATGTATTCTAATCTAAGTGACACTAAATATCATGAAAATTATCCATTTATGCGCTTTTTTAAAATCACGGTTCCGAACGGATACTTTAAGCCTATGCGATTGCTCTTCCGGGGTTATTATAGAGTGAATTCCCTACCTTTAGTTGTGTTGGTTGATTAAATAAAATTGTGTAAAGTTACTGAGGCTGATTTTTGCTCGAACCCCCAAACAATAACAATCCCAAGATTATTACAGACCTAATAGTTTAAAAGTAAAAAAAATCCCGTTTTTAAACTCCCCAAAACAGCCTCCTAACAGCTGATTTCCGTAAAACCCATTTTTAACGGATCTCACTCTACAAAAGAAGCTTGCTTTCCAAAATTAAAATCTGTAGGTCTAATAGTTCAAAAACGGGAATTGTTTACCTTGAAGCTCCCTAAAAACTCACTTTGGAGCTAATTTCCGTAAAACGCATTTTTACCGCATCTCATTCTACAAAAGAAGCTTACTTTCCAAAATTTAAGTCTGTAGGTCTAATAGTTCAAAAATGAGAATCTTTATTTTTAACACCCCTTTGACCCCTTAGTCAACTCCTCTTCTGATTCAATTTCTGTAAATCCCGTTCTTAATGGATCTCCATTCAACGGAAATAATATGCTTACTACATTTCAAATCTGTAAGAGTCAAAATGTTCAAAAACGTTGTTTTATCTGTAACATCCCTTTAACCCACCATGTGATTCGATTATCAAAAAAAGTGATCTCAAAACCTATTCTTAGTGGATCTATAATCAATAAAAGAAACATGTTTACAAAATTTCATGTCTAAGTCTGAAACTTCATATTTCCTTTTGTTTATTCATTATAACTAAAAGCATTATGCAGATATAGGCAGATTTTTCTATACTACTTTTATTTAAATTACATATAACAACATTTCAAGTGTAAAAAAATATATTCGTTAGGTTCAGTAATATACCTTTTTAAATATGTGATTGATACAAACTTTTGTAAAATTTATGAATATAATTTAATGCTGTATTATTTGTTTTGCTTATATTTAAATTTGTTCCATTTTTTTAAGAAGCATCTTCTAATGTTTTATTCGATCTTTAAATTTGTACAGAATAGTGTTTAAGTTTTTAAATGAGAAATAAATCAGTGCTTATATAGGACATTGATTTAATTTTTAATTTGTATTTCTAACAAGAAGCTTGCGAATAAATTTTAAAACAAAACAAAAAATTTCTATTTTTTATACATATTTACAAGAACTACCATTTTAAAAGAACTGGATTGTCAATCAGTTATTCTAATATTTTTTTTTATTTAATAGTTATTTTCTTATCATCGATCGTTTCTTTTGTGAGTGCAGTGACGAAATATTTCCTTTCTGAGAATGAACAAAATACGGAAAACACCAGCCGGATGGGCTGTCCTAATGTATCACCTGAAGAATTCGTTGCAATAGAGGATGATAATGTGTACAGCCACGATTATGGCAGACAAGGATATTTTAGAGTTTGTTCACAGCTCAAAAAATATCATTGATTCAAATTCCGACGATGAAAATGAGATGAATAATGCTGCTCCTGTTCCCACATCCTCCGAAATGAGGAACGTCATGAAAAGTATGGGCTGTTATTTAGTCGCACATTCCAATGGTCAAATGAAAAACAAAATGGACGACATCGAACTATTTGTTGATAATTTGATGCTAAAAAAGACGATGCAAAGAAAACTATCAGATTATTTTCCCATAACTCAATAAATGTTTTGTTTTTCAAAAAATTTGAAAATTTTGTATGTAATAGTCTTACCTTTGAAGTCGGTTCCTCATTATAATGTCTACCTAAAGCTATCGGAAAGAATGATGCATGACCAAGACTCTCCATGGTAAATTTAATTTATTATTACCAATTATAATATTCCACAATAAAGTAATCTATAAAAGGAAGCCATAGGAATAATATAAAGAAAGCAACTACCTTACGTGAATAAACGCACGAAATCAGATTAGTTAAACTTTAATCAATCCTATCCAATCAATTCTTGATTCATTAATTTAGTTTAGTAGCCAAAATCCGTCCTTTAGTCAAGATGCGAAATTCTAATTCTTACCATAGTAACAATGCATTCAGATGCTCCGCTCTCCTTCTGACCTACGATTATTAAACTCTAACTTTATATACTCTAACTAATTTGCATCTGAGGGTTTCTTCTTGAGAGGGATGGCTGTGAAATAAACTCGAATGCTAGCCCAAAGATTCCCCAAGAGGATTAGTTAATGAAGGTCGCGTAAAGACCCGCCACATGTGTGTGTGTGTGTATTAAATTCTTTTAAGTTCGTGCGAATGTTTTTATTTCATTGTATTTTAGTAAAAACATGTATACATGCATATCTACGTAGATAAAGTAAAATTTTTTTGATGAATGTCCCCCCCCCCTTTTTGCAATATCCTTTAACACGAAAAAATATTTCAGTTCCCTCTGTTTCATGTTAAGGTATCAGACTACATTCGGAACTATGATTTTAAAAAAGCGCATAAATGGATAATTTTCATATTATTTAGTGTCACTTAGATTAAAATACATGTATAAAATTGTTTTAAGGACAGTATGACAAAAAAAAATTATTTAAATACACTATTTTGGCAAAAAATGAACTTAGAATAACCTTTTTTCCAAATGTTCTCCTTTTGTACAAAATGCTTCTATTGTATTAATATTTTGCCTGTATACAGCTCAAACCTCTGTACAGAGGCTCAACTATGATTTTTGAAAAATTCACATTATTTTCAGAGTTACAACCATTTGAAATAATGATCGGCGTATTTTCTTAAAATTTCTCCCATCTGCTTTTGTAAAACATGGATAAAACGACTTCCAAGTTATGCATTTCAAAAATTCTAGTTGAGCCTCTGTACAGAGGTTTGAGCTGAATACAGGCAAAATATTAATACAATAGAAGCATTTTTTACAAAGAGAACATTTGGAAAAAAGGTTATTCTAAGTTAATTTTTTGCCAAAATAGTGTATTTAAATAGATTTTTTTTGTCATAAAGTCCTTAAAACAATTTTATACATGCATTCTAATCTAAGTGACACTAAATATCATAAATATCCATTTACACGCTTGTCCAAATTCACGGTTTCCGAACGTAGTCGGATATACCTTAAGCGATTTTCACTGTAAATATTTATAACGATTGAATAAATTGATGAATATTTAACAACTAGATTTTGAACATTTTATGCATCCGGCTTATTTTTTAGTTTTTTCATGAAAAAGGGAAAACCTTTTTCTCTTTAGAGTAAAAAAACCCGATACTCCTTTTTTTTAATGCTTTGTATTTTTATTTGTCTGTTCAAGGAAAAAGAATATAAATAAATTATTATAGATTGAAAAAGAATGAAATTATTTTTTAATACTCATTTTTTGATAAATTAAAATAATTATTCTGTATAAGTAGGGCATGGAAAAATCTTTAACTTAAACTTTTGTTCTCTTTGAAGAAATAATATTACTAAATTAAATTCAAAGAGTCTATATATTTTTGAATCTACTGCATTTTAAATTAGCAATTTCAGATTAAAGGGGACGAGAAAAAAAAATAGAATCTAATTACAAGCAGACGATTTTTGTTCTTTTTTGTGTGATCACTCATTGCCACTAAAATAATAATAATTATTATCATTATTATTTGATTTTTTTAATTCGGAGACAATAAAAAATATTTTATAGCTAAAATGCAGAGATTTTTTTTAAAAGGATTTTTAAACAAGTCTTGTCATAGGTACTGAAGAGTAAGTAAAGTACTTTTTATTAAGTACTTTATTGATTTAAATTTTGAGGTATAGGAGATTCTTATGCAGGGGTCGGCAACCTATGGCATGCGTGCTACATGGGGTAAGCGGTATAATTCTCAGTGGTACTCTGCACTACTCAACAAATTTGTTAATTTTTAAGTGGATAAAGTTTGATAAATTTGTAATGGACCTTATCTGGCAAACACCTTCAGAATTATGGACATTTATGGTATTACAAAAAATTCTGAAAAATAACTCAAATAAATTTGCTACCATTTTTGAAATTATTGAATGTCATTTCTGGAGAGATTTAATTGTTTGAAAAAAGAAAATTGCATGGTGTACTCTGCTTTCCGATACAAGTTCCACATATCTGAATAAAAAATTCTTTTCTCATACGAAAAATATTTCCAGTCCTCAAAGAAACACCGTACATTGCATTCACCGTGAAAGTAAAGTTCCTAGCTTCGATCTAAGTGGGGCTCTCTCCCACCACCACCACTACTACCTCATTCTACGCGACCGTCACCTCTTTCTAATCCTATTTGAAGCATGAAAATGAAACGTAATATTTTTTAAAAATAGGGTTAGAGAGGGGGGGGGGCCGAAATCCTACACTAAAATTAAACAAAATGTATAAAAAGGACAAATTTTTGTAGAACTAAGTAAATAATATAATTATCATTCGCAATATTGCAGTGAATTTAAGAATAAAAATCTATTTTTGTAAGCGATTCAGAATACCAAGGAACAAATAGTTCTATTAATCTTATTATTTAAGTATACTTTGAGTGAAAAAGAAAATGAAAACCATTAAAAATTTATAATAACAAAATTAAGAATACAGGTATTAAGAAAAGTTGTATTAAATAATTTAAATTGTAGAAAACAAAATATAATTAAGAAGCAGGGCCAGATATATTTGTGCAAAACTGCCATACAATGACAAAAGAGCTAGTATAAGCTAGAGATTATGTGATATAAATATTGTGATTAAATCCCTTTTTAAAGTTTTCGACCTAGATTCATCTCTTCCCAATCAACTACCTGTCTTACTATATCTTTGCTTAAATTAATTCATGGATGAAATTGGATATTGTTAAATTACAACCAAAATTCACAAAGCCGGATCGGGTCTTCTGAACAAATTACCTATGATTTTAAGTGGGAATTTTAAAGTAGATTTTTCAAGACAAATCAAACCTTTAGTCTATTTTTTTAAATCACAATTCAATTTAATTATGTCATATGATCCAAATGAAAGCACGAGGAAGTACGAAACAACGCTTGACGGAGTTCTTTTTTATAGATATTCAAATAAAATTCTGAATCTTAACTATTGAAAACCTATTTCAGTTACCATAAACCTATTGTTTCCTTCTTAGAATACAATTATTTCATAAATATGATTGTATATTTCGCACAAAAATATTACTTTATGAGTACCGACATATGAATGAATAATTTTATAGGACAATACTAATATCCCCTTGTTTTTTTATTCACTGAACTAATCCTTGAAATAACATTACAAAATTTGAAGTTATCACTTCTATCGTGTGGTCATAAACACACACTTTTTTTCTATTATATTTTTGGAAAGAGGGCAAGAGAAATAGTTCCCACGAACCATTACAGTGTATATATATATATATATATATGTCGCAGGGAAATGATTAAATAAGGGATTTCATCAAATTTCTAAGGGAGATAATTAATTCACGCAAGATGTTAAAATAAGAACTCTGTAAGGTGATTTCCCTAAGGAAAGTAAGTGATTTGATCAAATCCCTAACCTGTTTCAGTAAAATGATGAAATAATATTGTCAAGAGTTTAAAAGTGTTTATTTAGCAAATATGATGCATTGTTAAAAAAATAGAGTAATAAATACAATGATCATTGAATTTCAAATTTTTTATCCGAAATTAATTAACAAAATAATTCCATAATAAAGCTGGTATTTTTTTTTTAAAAAATGGATATTCGTAGTAGAATTTCAAACATTTTTTTTAAAAAAAATTATACATTAATGTAGTATTTCAGAAATATCCTGTTTTATTTGTATCATCTTTTTTTAGTTATTATTTCCCTTTGTAAAATAGCTTTTTTTTATTATTGTCAAAAAGCTTTTTTTATCAATAAAGAAGGCGTGGTCGAATTCCCTAATTTTTATTTGTTTACATTTTTCAATTGAAGTTTCATTTAGTTTCTAATTCTCAAGCATACAAAAGTGATATATCAATCGAAAGGTAATAATCCAAAGAATACAAGTAAATAAAACTACAAAATGATATTTTGGCCATTTTGTTTTGGTGCGTCACGTCAGAAGCCCGGCGCTGACATGACACGGACGAGGGGGGAGGGGTAAAAAGGAGTGGTAACAAGCGGAAAAGAGAGCTCTACAAATGCTGACTTGTTCAATTCATCATTTCACTAAAACAGTTTGGGGATTTGATCAAATCACTTGCTTACATCAGGGTGTGGCGGTAGGATATCTATATGAACTAGTACCAACATCACGCGAAGACGATCGTTTTGGCGTGATCGGTTAAGTACTCGCGTTCGGAACGGAAGGTACCCAGAACGAACCTTCCCTCCATCATTGGTGACCCTGGCCGTGCAAAGGAACCGCAATCTTCACACGCCGCAGTCGTGACGCCATCTATTTACCGCAAAAGCAACCAAGCCGTCAAACATTGACGCAAATAAGCCGTTACTTCTCAAAGTAGTCTCACACAAATGACGCAAGCCACCAAGTGACGCAACTGCTTACATGCTCGCCACGAAAATGGTATCGTTTGTTCGTCTATTCGCCGAAACACTGGCAGGGGAGTATGTGGCGGTGTGAATCTATATGAACTAGTACCAACATCACGCAAAGACGATCATTTTGGCGTGATGGGTTAAGTATTAGTGTTCGGAAAGGAAGGTAACCAGAACGAACCTTCCCTCCTTCAAGGGAAATGACCCCCAAAGCGACGTTATTTTAACATTATGCGTGAATGGATCATCTACCTTAGGGATTTGATGAAAGCCCTAATTTGATCATTTTCCTGCGATATATAGACTCTCACAGAGGGAAAAAAAATAACCGAAGGGACCCGAAATATGGCCAATAGGGGTGGTTAGAGAAGAAATCGGTAATAAAAGGGGAAGAGTCACCACAAGAGTACATCCACCCCAATCCCTTCTCCAATATCTTTGCTCCCCAGGGCAAATGAAGCAAAAGTCGGGATGGAATACTTGCTATCAGTCAAGTGATGAGGACGACACATGATCTGGTACCTCCAAATTTGCACACCACGCCAATAGAAGGATCTCAAACCTCGAAAGATTTAACATGATCCAGTCATTCTACAAGACAAGTCTTCATTGGTACAAGAACTCGACAACACCGATCAAGAGTTCGTGGCTATGACCACAAAATACTTAATGAGTTACAGTGTTGTAACGTCCCGGTGGACGCAGGTGTTAGGGGTTTGAGTAAAGGTCAGCCATATTAATTCAAACACAATTTTATTATCTATTTAGCTTAATAACATTAGACAACGTAAGAGGGAGAAAATGCACTTAAAGTATCCGACTACGTTCGGAACCATGATTTTAAAAAAGCGCATAAATGGATCATTTTCAGGATATTTAGTGTCACTTGGATTAGAATACATGTATAAAATTGTTTGAAGGACATTTGTGGACAAAACAAATTTATTTAAATACAATATTTTGGTAAAAAATTAAATTAGAATAATTTTTTTTCAAAATGTTCTCCTTTCGTGAAAAATGCTTCTATTATAATAATATTTTGCCTGTATATAGCTCAGTACTCTGTACAGAGGCTCAACTATTTTTTTTTAAATATTCACATTATTTTTAGAGTTATAACCCACTGAAATAATTATCGGCATTTTTTTCTTAAAATTTCTCTTCTCTGTTGTCGTAAAATATGGATAAACCCACTTCTAAGTTACATATTTCAAAAATTCTAGTTGAGCCTCTGTACAGAGGTCTGAGCCATAGACAGGCAAAATATTATTATAATAGAAGCCTTTTTCACAAAAGGAGAATGTTTTGAAAATGGATCATTATATGCTCATTTTTTGTCAAAATAGTGTACTTAAATAATTTTTTTATTGTAATATTATTCTTAAAACAATTTTATATACATTTTCTAGTCTAAGAGACTCTAAATGTCATATATATTATCTTTTTATATGCTTTTGCAAAATCACGGTTCCGAAAGTAGTCGGATACCTTAAAACATTAAACCCGAGGAACAATCACGTTGGATTAATTTACTTATCATAGAGCTAAACACACTTATCTTAATATGAGAGCGCTCTTGACTCCAAAGCTTGGATTATCTATGGACATCTCTTAACTTGATTAACTATACGACCTCCCGTCGTTATCTTATTCACCTTTCTATATATCCACTTGCAGCCATCCTGGCCTTTTCTACTGCAAACACTTAAATAGAAGTTCTAATTTGCATAAATACCGTCTTCTTCTCAGAGAAGTCACAGTTGAAAAAATTAATTTTCTCCAAGTGGTTTATTAGTAGAATCGAGGATAGACCCGTTACAATGTGACTAACAATGATAACATTGATATAAATATTTTAAAAGAATAGCAGTGTAATTTTTTGCCATGATTCATTTGATGTATTTCAATGAAATTTAAATTGAAGAAAGCAAGAAGAGAGAGAAATATATTAAGACTCGTATATTTTTAGTAAGGCATTAATTTGAAAACATGAAAGTTTTGTGAAAGGAAAAATAGTAAAACGTATAACTGATGTTAACTATTTTGTCGTTGGGAAGGATTATTCTTAGAAATTTATCATTCCTTTTAAAGAATTTTCTTTACTATGTAAATATCGGATAAATGGAATTCGAAATGGATTTTCTGATACATTTTGATAAAATTTCAATCCTATTTCTAGGAACGTAAGCATATTATTTTTATCCTCACTACAGATATTTCTTACTTTTTCACCTTACTCGCATGTTAAATTTTCAAAAATGTATCTTTTGCACCATTTTTTCAGCATGATCATGTCATTTAATTCCTGTACCGAATGCAACCGAAGTGTAATAGTGAGAAATTGATTGAAGTACGTTTTAACACTTTCTTTCGTTTTATAGTATCATCCAAATATAATAATTATATATTTATTTTGTTCCAAAATGGTTACTGTATAATCTTTACCATTAATCCATTTAATCCATTAGTTTCATAAATTAAAGAGAAATTTACTTGAATAACAATTGTTGCAAATGAACATGTTCATTTGCATTAATGCATAAATGTCATTTGAAAAGAAACCCAAATTTTCCTAATCTAAACTAATAAAATAATATTTTCAATAATTCGTTAATTCGGGGTTTGTTATTCGTTAAATAGGCTTTTTCGCCTCCATTTGAGTCTGGGAAAAGAAAAGATTCATTAAATCTTGAAATTCATTGAATACGGATTCGTTAAATCAGTGTCCGACTGTAATTGCCTCATAAGCTTCATATGACATCAGGGAGTAATTTTTCAAAATGATTTCAATGAAAAAAATTATTAAACTTAATTAAAAAGGTTAAGAACAGAGTATCTATTCGTTTCCATGAATGCAACATTTCTCAAACTGTGGGGTGCCCCCCCCCCTCCTCGGGGTGGGGGAGTGATAACAAGAGGCATAGCTACCGTCGTATCAGCCATATCAATGAGGTCCCCAATCTACAAGTTCCCCAACATGTGTAAGAAAAAATCGTAAATTATTAAGAAAGCCCCAAAAAGGCCCGCGAAAATTTTTTGATACGGGAGCCCACTACGTCAGTGGTGATAAATCTACGTGGGGGGCCTGAGCATATCGAAAAGTATAAAAATAAAAGATTTAAAAATATTAATTCCTTGAAATGAAGTAAAATAAAAAAACTAATATAATAAGAAATGAAATACATATTTACCCTGTTATAATACACTTATAAATGTATCAGTACTGCACATATATTGGATAATTCATTTTAAAAATATTAATTTAAGAACAAGTGTAAAAATTACCAGAGACCCCCAGGGGCTTGTTATGTATCGAGTTATATACAACATTTAAAACTTAACCTTGATAAATTATACTGTTTATAACAGCGTTTCTCAAACTGTGGGGCATGATAACTCTACGAGGGGGGCGCGAGCCTATTGAAAAGTCGAAAACAAAAGATTATTTAAAAAACTAATTTACTGAAAGTAAACAAACAAAATACTTTTTGATATAATAAAAAAATAAAGTACACATTTACCCTGATATAATACACTTATAAATATATCAGTAATATACAATGTGTGTATTTTATTATTAATTTAACAATAATAAGTTAAGAACAGATTCGATAATTATCGGTGACCCCATGGATTTGTATTAACACTTATCTTGATAATTTGTACGGTTTATAATTAGTTCCTTAACTGCCGATTAAAAGTTACGCGATTCACTCTCGAATGCCACCGTTTACCACGTAGACGCCCCTATGTGATGTATCTTTGGGGGAGGGGAGGGGAGAAAAGGAATAAATAAGCAAATCCTCTGAAATAAGTCAAACCTTCGCAAACACTGTCAAGGTCCTTTTATTGTATTTCAAAGCCTTCGGAATAATCTTATGGATAACAGTGCACAAAAAAGATCATACTTCGGAAAGACGTATATATGCGTCCAAAAATTAATATTTTGACTGAGCCAGACGTTTATATACGTCGGTGGCATATAGGAGGTTAAAGACGTACTGTAGCTTTAGTGTAAAAGTATAGTATTATTGAATTCAATAAATTATTATCGTGTGGAGGGGGGCGCAATGGAAATGATGATTAAATAGTGGGTCACATATAGTGAAAGTTTGAGAAGCACTGGTTTATAATTAAAGTCGCATTGTAGTTTTACATCCAAGTACATTATTACTGAGTTCAATACATTGTTATTGTTTGGAGCGGGTGCGTTGAAAATTATGACTGAAAATTGGGTCGCAAATATTGAAAGTTAGAGAAACACTGAATTATCGTTGTTATTAATACTGAATCTGTTTTCAAAATTTCCCCAGCATGTAATATGCATTCACATTTAAAGTCGTGATCAAAATACAATCAGATATTCCTGGACTGATTTTGTATGTATAACTACAGTACTTTTTTGGTATATGAATTGCTTTAGAAAATCGTAGACGTCAGAAAAGCAAAAGAGTTCAATTGAAAGACATTGAAGTACTTTTAAGAATTCCCAAACTCTTTGTAACCTTTTTTTCTCTTAATCTGGTTTCTACCAAAAATCATGGAAAGAACGTCGACGTCACTTTTTAAGAATAAAAATATATAAACTACTATAAATGAAAATGGAAAGGGCGAAAAAAACCTCATGTATAACACATAAGCAAAATCCCTGTTTTCGCGATTTGCAGATGCTGTTTTTTTCCTCGTGCTTTTGATATTCAGAATAGAATATGGAAATAAATTTCAGAACCTATTGAAATGAAAAAATTCTGCCATGATTTCATCCTCTTGAACATGTCTTTTTTTTATTATGAAACGGGTATCGGAAACCCCTACATCGATCAAAAATAATGCTGGGCAATTTGAACAGACTTTTTAATTTTACAACTTGTAGTAGAGTTAGTTGATAAGGAATGGATTCTAAAAGCTAAAAATGCAATTTTTTTAGAGGAAGAACCATGAAAAAGTTCAAAGAATGCATTGTAAAGGGTGCCTGCTAATAAAATCTTATCTATACGCATAATGTACATTTTATTATGAATGTTATGTTATGTTTTTAAGCAGATTACGGAAATCATAACAGATGTCTAAAATAAAAACATTCAAGAGCTTAGATGTTTCGTTCAGTATGAGGAAAAACTATAAATGTGGAGAAAAATTTGCCTGAAGAAAATCTTACTTCTAATCCATAAAGAAAGAATGCCTACAACATAAAATATGAGAATATAAATTTTACATTCAAGTTTCATAATAACTGTGTTTTAGTATGTATAGGTTATAAAAGTAAAAAACTCGATAGAGAGATTTTCATTTTATTTACAATGCAAGGGTAAAATGTGAAGCTAGCCTCTCATATCACTTTTCTTTAAAAAAAAAAATATTACATCATAAAACTTGATATTTTGTAACTAAATTACTCTAAAATTTGTTCTTTAGGGGATTTTTTTGTTTGATTGATAAATATTTCATAACTACAGAACTGTAAAAAAAGGAAAGTATTGTTAAAACAGAAAGATTTTTAATATGTTTTAGAAATAAATCTCGAAAAACAGTAAAAAAAAGTTTAAAACACAATAGAAAACGCAAAAGTACAGGAATATGCCCTCCTAGCGTAACAATAAAGGAAGTTGTCCTTTAGTGAAAATTGCATTCTAAAAAATTTTTTATTGATAAATGATTGAATAGTGGTACAATATTTTTTATAAGTAAACAATTGAAAATATTCGAAAAAAAATATTTAAAGCAATACGTGTATTTGTATGAGTTTGAATAAAATTTATCAATAATTTTTCTTTTATTTTTTTAAAGAATATATGTTTTATAATGATGACCATACTTGCTAAAAACCGAAATGGTCTAATTGACTAATTCAACAACAACAAAAAAATGTGTGTGTGCTTATGACCACACGATAGAAGTGAAAACTTCTGATTTGTTCTGGGCAAGGGAATCAATCCAATTGTTCGGATAAACTACGTTTTCTTTCACGACATTTTCGCATTCGGGCGTTAAGTAATTGTCTTTTGCATGCCTTTCCATCGGTGGATTTGTTTATTTCATCCATTTTCTGTAAAAGGCAATATTTAAAAAATTATGCATTCTTATATATTTATATATGAGTATATACGATATATATATATAAATGTCAGTTAGTCTAATTATTTAAAAATATTTATAAATTACTTATGTAGATTATATTTATATAATATATATGTTTACATGACATTTGTATTATTGTATTATTTGTAACTGCCACTACAAGACGTTTTTCACCTTGCAAATTGTATAGGAATTTTTTTTATATACATACTAGCCTAGAACTGAATAGGTCTGATTCAGAAACAAAAGAACATAAGACATACTTTTTGTTGTATATTTTCACTTTTTTCAACCAAAAACGATAAAAAGAACTGATGAAGATCAATTTTAGAAATCAGTTGAGAAAAATATCCAAATCCAATTTGGGCCCTCTAGGTGTAATATATGCGTTCCTTGAAATTTCAACTGCAGTCATCCTATGTTTGAAAAATTTCGAATGTACTATGTAAAAAATATCCCAATACTGCATAAATTCAAAACAAAAATCCTAACACCATTTCGTTTTTTTTATATTCAGTATTTATATTCCATGAAAAATACTTATTGTACACCTGAAAAAAAATTCTTGATCTTTGCAACTTCTGGTGGAGCAGATATTGAAGAATCTTCTAAATCTGAAAGTGGGGCATTTTTACAGCTAGATTCACAAAGAAGATTATAACCTGTGTGTTAAAGTGGGATATCTATGATAATAAAATTGAATCATTGCGTTTTATATTTTATTTTTATGATCGAGTTTCGTGTTACGGCTCTAAATATGTTACAGAAATCTCTAGTAAAAGCATTTTCGTGTTTGTTTTAATGCTTTGTTTTATATCAGAAAGCAAACTATATTTGGAAAAAAAATCCGTTGTAAGCGTATTTTCTTATTTAGGCATGACTTTTACAAGAACTTTTATTTGGTACAATGTTGTAGAGAACAAAAGAGCAAGAAATCACCTCTTGGGATTTCTATTCTATTCGTAGTAGGAAAGAAAAATGGCCCCCTTATACAGTAATATTCCTTATACTGTTATTCATAAGAAATTTATCATACAAAATTTAAGTTTCTGCACTCGAAAAATGTGTAAATTTTTCATTTGCATTTTTTTTCGCCTTATAAACTAGATTACTATTGCAGAGTTTAAAAAAAATGATAGTATTCTCAAAAAGATGATTTTAACATCTTTTAGAGATATGTATTGGATAAAATACATATCGACGATATTTTTACAATCATATCTGTAAAAAAATCGTAGTGTATCCTATTAGGATTGATCAATAAGTCAATCCTAATAGGATATACTGATAGGATTAATCATCTATGAAAAAAGAAGGTAGCAGTAAAAAAGGAATTTTCGATGGCGGAAATGAAATGTCTCAAAAGAAATTTCTAAAAGTAGTAAATGTTACAAGTTAAAATGTAGTTTTAAAATATATATCTATATGTATGAAAAAAAA
>BMAV01000914.1:324479-345740 GCA_019973955.1 Trichonephila inaurata madagascariensis | reverse complement strand
TATTTAGTAAAAACTAATAAAATACAAATATAAAATCTCAAGTCTGAGTTACTTTAAGGTATCCGACTACTTTCGGAGCGGTGATTTTAAAAAAGCGCTTAAATGGGTAATTTTCATGATATTTAGTGTCACTTAGAATAGAATATATGTATAAAACCGTTTTAAGGACATTTTGACAAAAAAATTTAATTAAATACAATATTTCGGCAAAAAAGTAACTTAGAATAACCTTTTTTTTTTTCAAATTGTTCATCTTTTGTGAAAAATTCTTCTATTATAATAATATAGCTCAGACCTCTGTACAGAGGCTCAACTATTTTTGAAAAATTCACATTATTTTCAGAGTTACCACCCATTGAAATAATTATCGGCGTTTTTTTCTTAAAATTACTTTCCTCTGTTGTAGTAAAATATGGATAAATCCACTTCTAAGTATTATATTTCAAAAATTCTAGTTGAGCCTCTGTACAGATATCTGAGCTTTATATAGGCGAAATATTATTATAATAGAAGCATTTTTCACAAAAGGAGAATATTTTGAAAATGGGTCATTCTATATTCCGTTTTTGTCCAAATAGTATACTTAAATAATTTTTTATTGTAGTACTATTCTTAAAACAACTTTATGGTATTTAGTGTCACTTAAATTAGAAAATGTATATAAATATTATTCATTTATACACTTTTGTAAAATCATGGTTCCGAACATACCTTAATGTAGAAGGTTTTATAAAATGTAACAAAGTAGTCTGCTGGCTCAAAGAGTTTTTTTTCTCTTTGAAAATTTCCTCGAAGCATGCTAATAGTTTTTTTTTATTTTTGTTCTGTTGAAAAAATACGCTCTTCGTTGGAGTCTGTATTTTCTAAAAAAAAATATTTTGTAACTCCTTTTCAATTAAACTGAGGCCTTCTGTTAAATTCATACCGTTATTCAATCTTCTGATTGAACTGGGTCTAAGGACTCAATGTATCTGAAGACTAAAGTTCTTCCATGTCTCACCTTGCTCATGCATTTCTATGAGCTGATCCATTGTCAACATCTGACTGTGAGAATCCAGCAGTTCTTGAACGTCATCACTTTACACCAGTGCTTCTCAAACTTTCAATACTTGCGACCCAATTTTCAATCATAAACTTATGGCGCCCCCTCCATACGAAAAAAAAAACAATAATTTGAATTTAATAATAATATATTTCATGTAAATATACAATACGATTTTAATTATATATACCCTTTAAACTATCAAGTTAAGTATTAAGTTTTGTATATGACAAGTCCATGGGAGTCACTAGTAATTATTAATCTAGTTCTTAACTTATTAAATACATTGTGCAGTATTGATGAATCTTTAAGTGTATTATATCAGTTTTACTTTTATTATGTCAGAATGTATTTTGCTTTGCTTCTTTTCAGTAAAATTGTAATTTTTTTAAATCTTTTGTTCTCAACTTTTAGATGTGCTCACGCCCCCTTGTAAGGTTATCACGTCCCCCTAGGGGGCGCGCCCCACAGTTTGAGACGCTGCTTTACACTTCTAAATTTAATCGCTTTTGCAAGATCGACAACTTCTTCGATCATCAAACAGTTTGTCGTAAAAGTGTTTCCTTTTTCTAATGACGTGTGAAACAATTTATTATTAATACTAGTGAGGCGAATTATTATGAGTTTCTCTTATTTTATGACAATCACCGAAGAAATCTTTCTGAGAAAATAAAGAAACAATTCTAGTGAAACATTTCCGGAACTGTAAGACGGAGAATCTTGTCCATTCAGTCCGTTTCTGTTATCCTTTCGATATATCGCAACAGCAACCACTGGATAAATATTACTGAGACGGTTATTTTATCTGAAGCAAACACAAAGGCTGTCGTACTCAAATACAATGTAAATACATCACCAAATTCTTATCTACGGAATAAGATGATACAGATGCTGATAACTTGTGGCACGGAGATTGACACAACGATAATTTATAAGCGTCGATTGATATAATTAGAATTTGTACTGCTTATTGCAAGGATTTGGGAAGCTGGACAGTTCCCTAGATTTCTAAAATGAATGTTCTCAAAGAACGTAAAAAATATATAAATATATATTTACTTTTGTGTTTTATTCCGCATAATTCCGAGATTGTAAGAAAGCACATTTGATTTTTCGATAAAAACTCTTTTGTGAAGTTTTTCCTTTTCATTTTTCAATTTTGTTTTGTATTAAAATATGGAATAAAAGTATCTTTATTGAAGAAAGCATATCAGAGGTGTTAACTCGTCTCGAGGGCGGTGGGGGGGATTCAAATAATTTTCAAATGGATAAAATTCTTTGAAATTAAAATTAAATGTATTAGAATCTCTTACATATTATTTATAAAGGAATGAAGTTTCAAAAAAAGTACAAAATGTTTAAAATATAA
Organism: Trichonephila inaurata madagascariensis; assembly: GCA_019973955.1. Lineage (NCBI taxonomy): Eukaryota > Metazoa > Arthropoda > Arachnida > Araneae > Nephilidae > Trichonephila > Trichonephila inaurata. The sequence continues at coordinate 343,329 of BMAV01000914.1, read as the reverse complement.
TCATAATTTTAAAAATTATAAGCATATGAAATTAAGAAACATTTCTGTAATAAATATTAAGTAAATTTTACGTTTCTCATGCTATTTTCTAAAATAGTGGACTTTGATGTGTAAAAGTGTATAGAACTATAAAATGTACCAGACTCTTCAAACTCTAATTGTAGTATTATATATCTTTTGTATTTAAAATATTTAAAAAATACTAAAATTTTAATATTTTATATTTTTTTAAAAATATAATTTATTACTCTATTTTTATGAAAATAGCTACAGTGTATAATAAGGATATTTTTAACTTTATAAATCTTCTTATTGCTAGTAATTTAAGCTAGTATTTTAGAAAACATGATGCGCAACGTAAAACTTAATATTTCTTACAGAAATAATTCCTCTATCTTCATATGCTTATAATCTTTTAAATTATGATTACACATTTTAAACATTTAAAATTTTTGTAACCCTCATTCCTTAATAAATAATGCGTAAAAGATTTGAATTATTCAATTTTAATTTCAAAGAATTATATCAATTTGAAATTTGTTTATATTTTCAGCACCCCCCTCCCTCGGAACGAAGTTAACACCCCCGAGACTTCTTTAAGAAAACAATGAAATAATTGGTTTGAAATTATTGAAATTTAATTTCAGAGATGAACAAAAATAAAAAAAAAACAAAACAAAACAAAACAAGCACAAAGGGAGAAAAAAAATATATTATAATTTCTCAAGTTCTCTTTCTTAAAATAATTAATCGGAATTAATTTCACATAATTTAGCAAACTAATTATTTCAAACTATCATTCATTCATAAAATTTTCTTTGACAGTCAATTTAAAAATAATGACCAGATTTAAATAATCTTCAAAGAACTTATATTATTTTACTTATTTACTCATACAATAGATTAAGAAGTACTACCTTCCCCAGTACGTAAACAATGCCCTCAGAAAGCAAATTACCACACCTACGGACAAAGGCTTTAAACGGGCTATGCACACTACATAAAAAGAAGCTTAATTAACTTTCTTTTAGTATGTTCTGGCGTATGAAGGGAGAATAGATTCCTTTTAAGCCGTTCGAAAACACATAATTACTTAATTAAAAAAAGCTAAAAATTTCTGAGGTACGTCAAAGGATAATAAGATAGTTTTAAGGCAGTTATTTTTAATCATGCCATTTTTTTGTATTACACACACGTGCCCTAATAACAAAGCTAATAGAGAATGTTTTGTGTGTTCGCGAGCTTTAAAATATACGACTTTTCGCACAATTTTTTTTCCAAATTTCTACTCTAAATATTGAAAATAAAGTTTAAATAAAGGTAATATGTTTATATGAGCTGTTTTACGATGCACTAATAATGCGTTCTGGTGTATTTTAGAGCTGCCTCGGACAAATCAAAAAGGTCTCACGGGCCACTTAAATCACGTGTTTCGTTACAGCGGGCATTTTCAATAATCGTGCTTTTAAAATAATGTAAGACAGATAAAAAAATGAATAAATTTATTATTATGCACTATGATTAAATGTAATTAACGTCCGAATCTTAATAAGATTTTTAAGTATTTTTTCTTTCATGCAATTTTTGAAAATCTATATTTGTATAGATCATTTTATTATTGTACATCTTAGCCCGTTTACTAAATTGGCATCATTTAATGAAACACAAAATGAACTCTTCGTAAATTTAATCTTCGGAAAAAAATATTTTACGTAGTAGGATTCAAAAAATACCGGAATGAGACTATAACGTGAGAGCTTTTTGCAGCGCGACTATGATTACGTTTATGTGTTACTGCATCCTTCCCCCCTCCCCCAAATCTGGGGGTTGGTGTTTCGGTGCTTATGGTGCGATAACTGGGTATATGGGCCTCTTGCGGCCCTCAATCTCATACCTGGAGACAGGAGATGGAGGTTCCTAATCGGCTGAGCTAATCGTTCGAAAAAATTCAACTTGATCGAGAAATTTTGGGTACATGGGAGAGAGCTGAGTGGTCACTCTCTGATTGGATCTTGACATGTGAGGAAAGTGACTCTCATTGGCTGCTCAAAAGTCTAATAAAGTAGCATATGATAGAGAGGGTGGAGCTTGTCCAGTAGTGAGAGATACAGATACAAAAATTTAAAGTTAAAGATTTAGCGAACTAAATGTGCAATAAATAAAAATTGCCCTATTAAATTAAAAATTATGGTGGATTATATGTTTCGAGAAGTATTCTTCTCGGTCTTTTAGTGGTAGTATTAGAAGTATAGTCATGAAGATTTAAGATATTTACATTGTTAAAGTATGAGGTAGAGAATTAAAGTTTTGAGCTATTTTTTTTTGAATGTGAGATTTAAAACTATTAATTTTAATGGCTATCCGGATATCCTTTCTTATATGTTGAGTACTTTTTAAAATCATCCGAATAGAAGAATTTTGAAGAGTATCTAGAATATTAATATTAGTTTTAGCGGCGTATCCCCATACTGGACAAGATTAGGCTATGATGGGACGCATAACGGCTGTATAGAGAAGCACTTTGTTTTTATACATAAGGTATCCGACTTCGTTCGGAACCCTGCTTTTAAAAAAGCGCATAAATGGATAATTTCCATGATATTTAGTGTCACTTAGATTAGAATACATGTATAAAATTGTTTTAAGGACATTTTGACAAAAAAAATTATTTAAAGACAATATTTCAACAAAAAATTTACTTAAAATAACCTTTTTTCTAAATGTTCTCCTTTTATGAAAAATGCTTCTACTATAATAATATTTTGCCTGTATATAGCTCAAACCTCTGTATAGAGGCTCAACTATGAGTTTTTAAAAATTCGCATTATTTTCAGAGTTACCACCAAATGAAATATTTATCGGCGTTTTTTTCTTAGAATTTCTCCCCTCTGTTGTCCTAAAACATAGATAAACCCACTTCTAAGTTATATATTTCTAAAATTCTAGTTGAGCCTCTGTACAGAGGTCTGAGCAATTTACAGGCAAAATATTATTAAAATAGAAGCAGTTTTCACAAAAGGAGAACATTTTGAAAATGGGTCATTCTATGTTCATTTTTTGTCAAAATATTGTACTTACATAATTTTTTATTGTAATACTATTCTTAAAACAATTTTATATACATTTTCTAATCTAAGTGACACTAAATATCATAAATATTATCCATTTACACGCTTTTGCAAAATCACGGTTCCGAACGTAGTCGGATACCTTAATTCAGAATTCAGGCTAATTAAGGGGGATAATTTAAACATTATTCTCCGAAATTTCTCGCGCGTATGTATAGAATTTGTGGTTTCCAAGTGAGCTACTTATCAAAAATAATACCAAGGTATTTAGTGTTTTGAAACCATTGCATGGGTGTATTGTACATGGTAGTTGGAGGTGAATTTGTGCGTTTTTTTGGTGAAAATTACTGCGTTGCTTGGTGGCTCACCACGGTGTCGTATTTTGTAGGTGGATGCATTTAGTACTCGGCAATTAAGAGAAATGGCGTTTGTTGAGCAGAAAATGAATATCAATTTTTGTGTTCGAAGACTTACGAAAAATTGAAGCATGTGTACGGTAGTGACACATAATCACGGACGCAAGCTTTTGAAAGGCATCAATGTTTCAGATAAGAAAGGGAGTCTAAGACGATGAACATCTCCATATGGCAGAAATGTTTTTGGAGACGAGAAACGGTTTTTTTATACGACCTGCAATCAAAGAAAGCATCGACAAAGTGGAAATCGCCACAATCTCTATGAAAGCAGAAATTCCGCCAAGTTCGTTCGAAACAGAAGATCATGCTCGAGGTGTTTTTCGATATCCAGAGCATTGTGCATCTGGAAATCATCATTGAAGGATGTACTCTGAACAAAAAACTCTATGTGGACATCCTGCGTCGTTTGCGTGAATCGATCCGAACGAAGAGGCCAAAATTGTGAGAAGAGCCGAGATGGATCCTTTTGCCCCACAACGCTTCTGCACCTCGATCCCTCCTCGTCACTTACTTTCTTGCGAAGACTAATACATTTTTTGTGTGAATCTTTCTTACTCTCCTGATCTCGCCCCCCTGTGATTTCAGCTTATTTTTGAACTAACGCGTTGCTTTCAAAGTCGCTAATTTCAATCTGTAGATGATGTAAAAAGTGCGTCGAAGGCTGAATTAAGGGACGTGGCTAAAAATGGATTCCAGAAAAGCTTCTATGACATTTACAATCGATGGCAAATGTATGTTGTTTCTCAAGGGTCTTATTTTGAAGGAGAATGTGTTTCAGTTTTTAATTCATAATATTTTTTAAGTTATAGACACAGTCAGGAAACTTTGGAATCCTACCTCATACATACATATGAGATACAAAAGGACTTACCTGTCTTTGTGCAAAATGTCTTAAGCAGGAATATCCTTTGGATGTGTGTAATCTCAGTAAATTGTAAAAACTCATTTTTGATGTGGACGCACATTCTGTTTTATTTCAATATAACTGTAATTAAATTAACTCCCTTTGCAGATTTTTATCAATGCTATTCACGTAAACATAGCATGAAAATATTTCAAATACTTTTACAAACATATTCTGCTAATACAGTAGAACCTGTTTTTGTGAGGTCCTTTTTTATGCGATGTTTTCTGTGCGATCTTTTTAATGCGGTATAAGAATTTTAACGGCTTTGACACCACTGTAATGTTTTCTATTAAGGTACCAGTGGAGATCGGAGAATATTTGGGCTCCCCTATAAGATCATATTTTTCCTTTAATATTAAATAAATACGTAAATACGTACTTGGCGTTGATCAGGCCTTGAGCCCCCGTGAGGCAGAGGTTGTGGGGATGTACGTTACGCCACTACAATGCACATATACACACTTATAAACCCTTTGTTCATTTGTTATAAACAGTCTCCCGATAATGCACGTTCGGTTGCTTTCTCTCAACGCGCCAACAGCCCGCGCTTGATCGAAGACAAAACTTTCAATATCAGTGACATTATCAATAGTTTGATAGATTATGAAGATGGACAAGAACCGGATTCTTTGAGAGCGGATAAAATATATGCAGAGATACAGCTTTCCAACAAACGGAAAAGCATTCTCTTAAAATTGATACCAATTCCGAAAGGAGTATGAAATTTCAAAAAAGAGCTTCGAGAGCATATCTGGTTATCGTGACATTTAGAAGAAACTGACCAACCGACCTTCGTCGAAAAACTTATATCATACTTTATGACACCAAAAAATAAATCAGTTGAAATTGTATCTTCAAGTGACGAAATGGATTTTTTGAGCTAATTCATCACATGATCGCTTTGGATTACGATGATGTATATATATTTTGAAAACTTCTCCATTAATACAATGAGAAACTAAATGTTTTTAAAATGTTTCCATGTGTATAATATAATTATTTATTTTGTTATGGAAGTACTTTCTCATAAATTTCGTAAATAATTGGTGTATTTTCTAAGTGCGACTTTTTTTTATGCGGTTCCTTCTCCATCCCATAAAATTTTTTTTGTAGTATTTCGACGAAGTTGTTTGTTATATGTAAGAATTTATGAAATTTTTTAATATTTTTTTTGTGCGTTTATTTTTTGTGCTGTCCCTATCTACCGCACAAAAACAGGTTTCACTGTACTGAAAATGTTAAAACGTTTGAAATATTTTCAATCTCATGCTCGAAAAGCGTTCCTAAGAATCTGCAAACGTAGTTCATTGAGTTATGGTGTTACACTGAAAGGAAACATTTTTAATAAACTGCTTCAAATGAAAATAATCATTTTGGAAATAAATTATCAAATACATCTGGCACTGAAATAATAGTATTTTTTTTATTCAAAGTTTTGATGAAATTGTGCACATCGATTATTAAATTATCTTTTCCTTGCGAGTCCTTACTTATTTGATTAATTTTTTCTGTTACATTTACTAAAAACGTAAATCTACATCAGTGGTTCTCAAAGTTGTCCCCGATATTATTCAGGGGGTCCGTGGAAAATTGATTTGGGGGTCCCTAAGCAATGTCAGGAGCTCCCTTAAAATTTAATATAAAATAAAACACCATTTCTTCTGGAAATTTAAATAAATAACGATAATTCACTTGGATATTCCAGACAGGGTGTTGTATCCTTTTGCGCGTGGACCAACTCAGATGCCAAGCACAGATGAATCCATACGAATACAGGAGCATCTTATTGAAATATCCATAAATAAGGGACCTAAGCCAATGTTTGAACAAAGGTACCACAAATTCTGGTTAAGAAAACAGATCTCAATTTTATAGCCTGCATTATGTGTTATTGTACAGAAGTTGTTGACTATTTTCAGGTCTTCTAATTTGGTAGAACGTGGATTCAGTGCCGTTTTAAACCTCATCACAAAAAAAGGTAAAAAACCGACTGAAATTTGTGCTTGTGAGGATTTGCGGTTGCTACTCACAAACATTGAGCCGGACATAAATACACTCATAACATCTCATCTAGTTCACCCAAATCTTTTTTTTTAAAGTTTATTTTAAACAAAATTTATTATTTCTATAAATACTTCTTCAACAAAATGTTTTTTTTTATTTTAAATTTGTAATTTTTATATTTTGCATTAATTTTCGCTGCCAGAATTAAATTATAGCCGAGAAATTACGACAACAATAACTAGATTAAGAACAAGGCATTTTAAGGGCATGAACATTCTGCCCGATGGTTCCAGATCATATGTGGAATGCAGGCACTGCCCAGACACGCAACTGGATCTTAAACACCTTTTTAGATGTCCTTCCATTGTTGGTGTTCTTTTTAAAATGGACAATAACTGCAGCATGGACATTCTATATTTGGATCATGACATGGATGTTGCCACGGCAATTATTCCCGCCTTCGGCAATATTAGACTATATCTTTATATTTTGTTATTACCATCTTTGCACTTTGTCATACACGACAACAACATATTATGCATTTATATAGCTTTTTTAATTGGAAAGTTTTAACTTTAAAAAGGGGGTCCATGGACAGGTTTTAACTATAAAAAGGGGTCTATATGTTAAAAAAGTTTGCAAACCACTGATATAAATCATCATGCTTGCCTTTCGATATTAATTCTTTCAATATTACGTGGGCTTCCTGAATATCAAATATTAAACTGGAGTTCACAATTCCCTGGATTTACGTGTTATAAAAATAAAATATGCAAATTTTCAATTATTTAATATTTTTATTTGAATACATTCAAAGAGAAGCAAAAGTTTCAATGGAAATATTGTGACATCTCTCGCGTTCTTCTTCTAACATAACTCCTACGTTCTTTGACGGCCACGATTAATGGCAACACTTTTCCAACCCAATACCAAGAAGAGAAACAAAGCAACAATGCAAATAAGATATACTTTAAAAGGATAGAAAGTTTAGTGAGAATGATGGCAATCTTAGAGAAAGCTTAGTGTGGAACAGTTCGGAACAAGTGTTTAGACGGCCTACTCACAAGGAAGAAGGAAACGCCCACCTTCGAGAATAATATTTATAAGGAAGAGTAATTGTACATGAGTACATCTATCTATCTACAAGTAGCAGAATAGATGAGTCTTCAACCAAGGTAGGAAGGTTACTTTCTAAACGATAATATAATATAGAAAGTGAGATTAGGTAGATAATCAATAATATTTAGGATAAGTGATCTAGTTGTGCGTTCTGACTTAAATATTCGGCCTACTTTGTGGTCTATTCTCACTTAATATAAGTTGTTCATTATATATAAGTAATTTAAGTTATATTCTTAATAAAAGTTGTATTAAGAATTATAAAATGTCTCATCCTTCCGATAATTCCACACCTCTAACTTGAGCGGATCCACCACGTCATAGCTATCGACAGATGGCTATGTCACAATATAAATCGCCCTGGAAGATCACACAATTTAACGTGCTAGACCACATGCGACCTGCGTGTTGTCCAGGTTTGTGTTAGCCTTAAAATATAAGCTTAGTATATAATTATTTATTTTAGCTTAGCTTAGTAAATAATTAATGTAATTCAGGGGAAGACGCTAGTTTGTTAATAACACTTTTATGCATCGATAGATGGAAATTTTGAACCATTTGAGTGAAGAATCTGATACAACATTGAGTGTGGCTTGTGAGCATTTGAAGTGAAGAGTACAAATTTTATAATATTCCGCGTTCCCCATATTTAAAGTACATAAATGTTGTTTTAAATATGATATTAGCAATATAAGTGAGTTGCGCATAATGTTACACATACCATGCATGTAGAAACGGCCCTAACTCTGCAGCAATAAGGACATAAGCGTATGAGGCATCTGCCCCCTATACTTGAGGAAGAAAGGCGCCACATGGTTCAGAAATAAATGAAATGAACTTAAATTTTTCTTCTTTTTATAACACTGTATATTATCGTATAAAATATAACTACAATTAATAATTAGGCTCTGAGGATGACATAGATAATCTTCATAGGACGAGGATGTGCAGGGCTGAAGTCGATTACTACTTCAGCCTGCTGTAGACCGTTCTGCAGGAAAATTCGTTTTTAGCGAACTGATTATGAAAGAATTTAATTTTTCTACAGTTATTGTTTGTTCACACATTTAATTTGGTAATGTTTGTCTTATTTTTTTTATTTACTGTGGTGTTGTTGCATCTTACTCCATGCCTGGTGGCATCTTCCCCATATATATGGGGGAGGTGTCACGATTAAATCAATTTTTTAACATTAAATTTCTTATTTATTTTCATACTAAGAAGAGAATTAATTTGTATACATAACCAATTAAATATTGAAAAATAAAGTGTATTTTTTTTTTCATGGTCTTGTTATTTCAATTTTCAATGTGCTAATCGAAAATCCTTAAATTTTTTTTTTGGCAACTTCCCCCCCGATTTACCTTATAAAATATTTTTATAATTTTTTAAATCAATTTGTATCATTCCCTACCATTTAGTGTGTGTAGCTTAGCATGTGCTTTGGGTTTTTTTTAAAATATCCATGAATTTATTCAATTCGTTGGTTGACATGGCCGAATACTTCTCCACAACCAATTCACCCTTATACGTAGTACAAAACAGTCGTGAAATTAAGTTAAAATATAAAGCAGCATCATATTTACTAACTGGATCTTTCCCCAACCAATTCGCTTTTATTTTTAAACATTTAGAACAGTTTTTACGGGCTTAACAGTGTGAAAATGAAGATAGTCTGAAAAATTACATATCCAAGTTTAAGAAATTCCGATCTTTTAGAATTAAGAAAGACAGGCATCTATACATTACATTCACGTTGGGAAAGGTACATTGAAGCAAATGGAACCAATTTTGATTACATAAGCAGCTTTTGAAAAAGGATATGAAGTTTTATATAATTACTTAAGGTATCCGGCTACTTGCTACAACTTTTTTCTAAAAAAAAATATAGATATGGGGATTTTTTTGTGGTTTTTAGATTTATTTAGTGCATTTTAAGAAAAAGCATACTAAAATTAAGAACAGGAAAAGAAATTATTATTACTAAAATGAGAAAAAAAGGGTACAAATTTACAAAAATTACATAAATAAGGCCCATTTTGTACAAAAAGTTTATGAACAAATTTTCAATTTTGATGTGTTGCTTTACTATTCATTTTTGATTTTAAGATATATTTTAACTTTTACCAAAACTAGAGCGTTTATCTTAGTTATTATATGAAATTGCTTAAAAAATATTGATTGTAAATTTTGTAATAAAACAGTGATTGATAAATCTGAAAGTTAGAACACTTCTACTATTATACAGAACTTACTCAAAAAATTTCAGTTATTTTCAAAAATTTTTGAGCAATCACTCTGTCCCCGTTTGAGTATTTTCAAAAAAACACATTTCAAGTAAAACGCATTAGTAACGCATTGCTTAAAGTAGTGGTATCTGCTTTTATAAAACACTTGTAGTTTTTATTCCAGCGAATGGAAAATAATATACTTGGTATTTTTATAAAGCTATAAAATAAAATCATAAAAAATTGTAAAATTTTGGCAAAAATTTATGTTTTTAGTGTAGTCGGTTACCTTAAAAATCCGATATTTCATTCGCACCAACCTAATAATTCTTAAATTCTAAAAAAGGGCCAGATTAATTCAAAAGATATAACAATATTTCTCAAGCATTGGTACACTCCTCAAAACAATTTGAGAACTCTGTTCGAATAAAAACCCGCATTATTAAGAAAAAGCTGGAAATGATATTCATGTCCATTATCTGGAATCACAATACAAATTCTCCTGAGCCAGAGTTAAGGACAATACTTCATGCATATCTCATAAGCAGAACAGATGCTCCTTGCCATCTTTAGGAACACTCTTTTGTTCGTACGTACAATATTTGGGAAACAAATCTACAAAAATTGTTGCAATTTTGGTAAGCTTCTCAAACTGATTTCATTTTATGAATACATGGTATCAAAAAGGAATACTCGTAGCTTTCAGCTTTCGGGACAGGATGCACAATAACTGACGAAATGGAATCTAGATCTTTCTTTCATGCAGCAGATACGAAATGGATGATGTAGCCGACAGCGAAGTTCTTTTTTACCAGGAAACATAAAAATGCCTCTGGTGTATTAGCATAAAAGGATGCATGTTAATAAAACTTGCTGGAACTGGTTTATAGATATTTTTTAAGGGAAATTTTGGTAATATGATCATAAGCATATTATGAAGATTACTAAATATTTTATGGGTTTAAAAAAGAAATGCTGGGTCGTAAAGTGGAAAATAAAATCATAATCATTAAAAACATGTAGAAAGTGAATGAACCGGATAAAAAGTTCGCCAATATGTTTCTGAATTTTTTGTACAACGAGTGATGATAAATTCACCCTTGGATTTTTTTCTTAGTGTCTGTAGGAGTTAAATGACAGTGCATGTGTGCTTTTATTTTATCTGATAGTATCTTAAAATCTAAAATTTTAAAGTTTTTTGTTTTAAAATAAATATGTATTAATCTCTTATGATTACGGATTACCTATCAATTCAAATTCTTCAGAAGACTGGTTCGTTGATTTTATAGGCTCAAAAACCATTGTGACATCTCACGCGTCCTTTCTCTAACATAACCTCTGTGTTCTTTGACGGCCACGATTAATGGCAAATCTTTTCCAACCCAAATCCAAGAAGTGAAACGAAGCATAGATGCAAATAAGATAACCTTTAAAAGGACAGAAGTTTTAGTGAGCGCGATGGCAATTTAGAGAAAGTTCAGTTCATAGAAGATAGAAGTGTACATTGACGGCTTATCTAAGAATCACGAAAATCTAGCCATTCATCCAAGGAACATACCATTGTACGCCAGCTTAGAGAAACATCTGAAGTGGATGGGACGTTGCGTAGAAACCAAGGTAGGAAGATTATATTCTAAATGCGAATATATTATTAAGATTAAGAGTAGGCGGATATAGTATAATTATATTGATAAGTGATCTAATTGCGCGATCTGTGTTAATTAAGGCTACGTGTTTTGGTTAATTCTCACTTAATATAAGTTGTTCGATATATAAGTAATTTAAGTTAAATTCTTAATAAAAGTCATATTAAGAATTCTAAAATATCTCATCATTTCGAGAATCCCACACCTCTAACTTACGCTGAAACCCCATGATATGGTCAACGAAGATCGACCATGTCGCACCATTTTTGGTCAAATTGCGCCTGTAATACACTAGGCTGGAACTCAAGTATATCAGAATAATTGCAATGAATGTATGTACATGTTAGTTTATAAGGAAAGGGGTTCAAGAACCGGGGAAAATTTGTGAAAGCCTCATGGGAGTGCGTTATCGGTGCTTATCAAAGATGGTACATTCCATGAGAGAGAGAAAAGATCCCTCACTTATTATGGGCTCTCAACTCTTGTATCTGCTTAAAGAAGATAAATCCCTTAAGGCTCTCCTCTAGAGGTTGTTCCGTGTTCGTGAACGTAACGTTAATCTTAAGGAATATCTAAAGCTAAATTAGTGTATTAATTGAATGCCTCAAAACTAATATGAAGAAACAGAAAATAATGAATTTCTGTAATAAACCTTTGCGACATAGCAATCGTTCGATAGCCATGTCGTGGGGTGTCGGCGTAAGTTAGAGGTGTGGGATTCTCGGAATGATGAGACATTCTATAATTCTTAATATGACTTTTATTAAGAATTTAACTTAAATTACTTATATATCGAACAACTTATATTAAGTGAGAATAAACCAAAACACGTAGTCTTAACTAACTCAGATCGCGCAATTAGATCACTTATCAATATAAATATATTATATCCGCGCCTAATCTCGATCTCAATAATATACTAGCGTTCAGAATATAATCTTCCTACCTTGGTTGAATACTCAACGTCCAAGCTATTTCAAATCTTTCTCCTAAGGTTGTACAATGTTATGTACCTTGGTATAGTTGGCGGGGTGGCGTCTTGATTCTAAGTAAGCCGTCGGTCATTACTTCTATCTTCTCTACACTCAACTTTCTCTAAATTGCCCTTTTTCTCACTAAAATTTCTAACCTTTTAAAGGTTATCTTATTTGCATCTATGCTTCGTTTCACTTCTTGGATTTGGGTTGGAAAAGTTTTGCCATTAATCGTGGCCGTCAAAGAACATAGAGGTTATGTTAGAGGAAGAACGCGAGAAATGTCATAAAGGTAGTGACCATTGGCTATTTAAATTGTCGTTTTTCAGAAAAGCAAAACATTTTCTCAAATTTCAAGATGTTTAGAATATTTTTAGGCCGGCCGGAATAATGCAAATAAAAAAATAAAAATAAAACTATATAAAATTTAAAATGAATTCATGCATCTCCATACACAGGCTGAAACAACGTATAAGTTCGCATAACGAATTTATTTATGTGCAATGATGATGTTTTTTAGATGTCAGCCTAAAAGGAGAAAAGGCAAAAGTCGGAATGTCGATTCATAATAGGGTTCCTTCGGTATGTTCAGTCATGGGACAAATGCGTGACGCCGACCAAGTGCTGAGCCCATTGATAGCTGTTGGCCCGAAGTTATCCAGCTATGGAGTGGAGTAAATGCCAATTGTTTGATGTTACAACCAAGTGCTTCCTGAAGAACAGTTATTTTATTGGGGTGGGAAATACAAGGATGCTTTCTGGTAAGTGAACTGGGATCAACCCTACAGCACCAACACCAGAATTTCTTTAGTGTCAAGACAGGTAGAAATATTTTGTCAGTAAAGAAGGAAGTAAATCCTTTCATCACAAGAAGATGAACGCTTTGGATTACGATGAGTAGCAGGGAATTATGTATGAATTTTGAAAACTTCTCCACGTATACAATGCGAAACTAAACGTTTTAAAAATGTTTCCATGTGTCCTTTAATTATTTATTTTGTCATGGAAGTACTTTCCCATTAATTTCGTAAATGATTGACGTCTTTTCTAAGTGCGACTTTTTTTTATACGGTCCCTTTCCACAGCATAAAAAAATTCTGTAATATTTCGACGAATTTGTTTGTTATATATAAGAATTTATGAATTTTTCGAATATTTTCTTTTGTGCGCTTACTTTCTATGCGGTCCCTATTTGCCGCACAAAAACAGGTTAAACTGTATTTCGAACCGATTGAATTAATTTCTGAACATTAAATGAAATAAGCATCTTTGCATTAATTTTACACCTTTTTGCTTACGCAAAAAGGTTTCTTAAAAAAAATGGTACAAAATTTGTTTCCAACTCTTATTTTGTAGTAATTAATATCACTGCTTTGTATAAGTTGTACAACAACAACAACAACAAAATACAACCCACGCTTTTGACAAAAAGTATACTTATGATTCATTCATAAAAAAAATCAGCTCTTTCTCGCAATCTCTTTTTATATTTAATAAAATAATTCAATAAGAATAAGTATTTTATGTGCATGGGGTAAAAATTTACCATTTGACATTCAACGTATTCAGAAAAATAAAATAATCAGATTACCAGCTGAAGATCGGGCTGTTTTTTATAATCATTCGTTGCCGTAAAAATAAATAAATTATTTCATTTCTGCTTTTTTCTTCCGAAGACAGGGAACAAACTAATTTTGAAAGAGTAGAAAAAGAGAGGTTTACTATAAAAAGATTTTTTTAAAAAATGAAGTTCCAAATAAGTCACGCGGAAGAAAACTTCAAAGAAAACGACTTGGAAAATAACTTTTTTTACAGAGCACTCGGATGAACTAGATTCTTTTCTGACTTTTACGTATTCATTTCGAATATTTTCTCCCTTGAGGACTTATTAAATGGAAAATATTGTGCACAAAATTGAATTCAGAATCATTTTTTTTCTTTGTAATGTTCTTTAGACACTTGATAAATAAGTAAAAAAATGCCCAAAAGAAGGAACTGTTGAATAACTATTACTGAAAGATATGTGTACTTTCAAATGAACTGAATTGAATGGAGAGAAACATGTCGACTGCTACACAACTTTAGTAGTACGGTTAATATTTAGGAAAACTACTCTAAATATGCAATAAAAAATTTGGGGATTATTCGATTTCTATTCTTAGTAATAAACAATGAATGCATAATGATTGTAAGATTATAGTAGGCTAAGATAATGTGACGTCATAGTCACATGATAAATGAAATAAAGCTTTTCCAGCCAATCAATGTTGTCAATTTTTGCTTCTTGCAGAAACTTATTTTTAAAAAGTACATATTTGTTAACAATAATAATGCAGTTAAGTAAGAAAATGTATTTGATTCAAAATTACACGTACAATATATAAGAATATTTTTAATCTTAAAAGCTTTTTGATGAAGTTTTTTTTTTTATTAATACTTGAACATCTTTACCCAACTATAAAATATGAAATTTTATCTAAGTGTTACAAACAGAATAGCAAATACAAGTTTTAATTCAGTTTTTAATTCAATGCAGAACATGCGATTGCCTTTACCGTCACATGTTTTGCCTATTTAACTTATTGTAATATCCGGCGTATAACGCACACTTTGAACACAAAAAATAAGATCGAAATTTATGGGTGTGCGTTATACGCCTGGTATAAAAACAAGAGCTTTAAAAAAAGATGAGTTTAGAAAAAAATTAAACTTCTACATATATCGAAATACTGTTTATTTAAAAGAAATGACATTCCATATGAATTTTAAGGGTTGCAGTGCTAAAAATATACTATTTTTTTTCTAAAGCTTGGAGCGGTCCCTCGAGAAAGTGAGAGTGAAAGAACATTAACGTCGCACTATTCAACCACTCGAGGGCTTCCGGCGACGGACCTTGTAATTCTGAACCCCGGTAAAGTGACGAGGACGACACCTGAGTTGGCTACCCCGTCTCCTAATTTCCACACCACACCAATAGGAGGACGTTTTAGCTCTCGACAGATTTGATGTGAATCGCTCCCCTCTTCAGCGGTACAAGGCGAGTAACACTTCAAAATAATAGCTTCAAAATTTATGTTTGAAATAAAATGACCTGAATGGACATTTACCCGAAATGCATGTGCTCTGCTTAAGTACATTTCAGGTTTCTTCATAAGAAACAAGGTGTGCGTTATACGGCGAATATACCTAAAAATTGAAATTCGCAGCTTGAAAGTATGGGTGCTCGTTATACGCCGATTTTATGGTAAGTTGATTATGTATACAGGGTGTCCTAGGATCATTGGGACAGACTTTAAGGGGAGTGAGGGGACATCACAAGCATTTAGATTTGCCTAGCAACCCTGTGGCCCTAAACGTCTTCGTTCGGCGCTAGGTGGCGTTGTTCATAAGAGCGTTCGGTGGAGATAAAAATGTATTTCCTCAGTTATTTGAGCTATCATCGTCCACATAGGAATACGGAATATTTTACAAGCACCAAGCTGGCAGATATGCACCTGATTTACGAATTGGCAGAAGGAAATGCACGAGCAGTACCCCCAAAGAGATGCACCGGATATTTGTTAATTTGCCTGACTGTGTGAATACGGTTCATTGCGATGTAATAGGCATAGTGAGGGGGCTACGAGTGATTCGAAATCTCACAATATGGTACTCTTAATTCAGTCCAACGTTTTCCAACATATTTTTTTTCATGCATGGAACAAAATGTGTTGGATACAGTGGATTGGTTCAAAACGGATTTTCAGACTGTCTTGGCTGCATGTGGCCTGTGGAAAGTTAGTTGCCCACCTCCGATGAAAAGTATCTGGTATAAAAATTTTTTTTTTTTTTTTTTTTTCGTAAGCTTATCTCAGTTTACGTTGGAAAATCTTCAGTCCATGCTTGGATCTGGAGAGAATAAGGTATCATTTAGTGCCAATCCAACATTGTAGAATCATGGTTCGAAGTGGAATGTTTTAAGGCGTTCCATTGACCTTCATGTGCTCCAAAGAAGACTTTGAGTGTTGTGAAAATCGCTGTAGAGATTCCTTGCACTACATGCCACCCCACGCACTGGTGCTTCATTTCTCACAATATAAATGATAATGTGCAACATTAATCTAGACTGAATGATGAACATTTTGAGGATCAAATGGTATGAGCAGCTCATTCTTCGGAATTTAATCTATCAGAGCATCTTTGGAAGCGCTTTGGTATACAGATAGCTGTCAAGTCTTCGTTCGGGGTTATCAAATGGGCTGGTGTAAGAGCAGTTTTCATATCTGGCATAATAAAAGGTCGGTAATACACGACAATGTATTACAAGTAAAGGGAAAAAACTCCCTATTAAAATCCTTTGTTCAATTTCATCAGAAAAATTTGCAATTTATTTTTTTACAAAACGGTGTATTTTTATTAAAAAAAACCGCAATTATATATATTTGTAGATTTAATTTGATAATAGAGTTTTGTGAAATATAATAAGTGACTGTTTAAGGTTTACCAATGTGTCACTTTTACATGCTTATTTTCAAATTAGACGCAAAAAGTTGACTGATTGCACTTTACTATTTATATAGGTCAGTTTTTAACCCTTTATCTACAGACAGTTCTTATAAGTACCACTCCCTTGAAAGTTACATAGAAGAACCATTTTCACGAATACTCTCACGATACTTAGCAGGAATATTCTTTTAAATCCACTCTTCCAAGATACATGGCAGTACGGGTTCTATGATGAGTATTTTAGCGGGGAAGGCAAATAGATTTACAGCAGAAATTGCGTTTTCAGCGGATTGCGAAGATTGTCATTTTTGTTCCGAAAAAACAGTTAATGTCAAAAGAAAAGTGTGTAATTTTTTTTGTATGTTAATGAAGACCTTAGAAAACGATTTGACTATTTGTTTTAAGTGAACAGTGTGCATAATTAATTTTACAGTTGAATATGTTTAATTAATTAATTAGTTCTAACGGATTAAATTTTCCAAAGTTGAGCATTTTGTTTATGTATATCCCTTAATTTTCAATGTAGTGATTCGAAAAAAAAAAAAAAAAACGTTGCATGAAAAAACTGCAGTTAATCATAATGCGGTAGATAAATGATTAAGTAATGTTGATTTTTAGAATATAATACATATCACATATTAAAAGGATAATACACACACACTCAGTTACGCAACAGCCCATGAGGGCCAAGGTCTACTGTGCTCATCGCAGTATTCGTGACCTTGGGTGCTGAGGTGCATGAGCAGATGTTCCGATCACGTGGTCTATCTGACGCGAACTTAAATTTTTTTTGTAATAAAAATGAATTGTTGAAATTTTATAAGTATGTAAAATGGATTTTATTATTACTTTTTTTGTACCGTTTTTTGGGAAATTGACTAGTTTTTTCATCTCACACGATTTTTTGAAGTCCCGAAATGTACCGTATGTCACATGTATTTTTTAAACGATTTTTTTTGCACGGTTTATCAAGTAACGTATCAATTGTGTAAAAAAAAAAAAAGAGTTAGGAGTATATTCATTCAATATTTATGACAAGTGTTTTTCCCTCTAAAGCTTTTAAAAAGAAAAATTTTAATGGTTTTATTTCTCAGCTTTTAAAAATTGTCCCTCCATACCTTTATGTCTAGATTTTAAATCTCAAACAATAATGGAGGAAAATGTTTGAGACACTTCATCAAAGTATATAACTTTGTCTAAAAATATTATCGTTTAACTGTAGGTGACAGATCACAATCCATCTTTTACAAATGGCTCAGATCAATAATAAAAACAAATAATCTCTGACCTACTTAAATAAATGCTGAAAATCTATGTACAGTAAACTTTTTGAAATAGATAAGCTTCAAAACCTAACGATCTGTATAAAGAAAAGAATGAATGCGAAGTATTTTATTATAGTGTTACTCCCTATTTTTATAGAAAAAAAAATTGCTTCTCACAATATCGAATTTTTTTTTAATCATGTTATCCATCATCTTAATATTGAAACAAGGAAGCAACTCTATTCTCATCAGGATCAATAAATCATTTTAAAGGAAAAAATATATAAAGAAAAATAATGACATTTCGATCATGCATTTTTGCCCGGAAGACATTGTTTTATATTACATTTTATAATAAAATGGAATTTTGTGTTATAATGTGTGCAATATAGATATTTCTACAATTTTTCAAGGATATGTAGCCAGATATTTCCTTCATTTACGTATGAATGAGTGCGGGAATGCATACATGCACGCACACGTATTTTATATAATCTAATTAAGAGACATAAACTATTTGAATAAAGTGATGAATACTGTAGTATTGTAAGCATTTCAGACTGATGATTGCTTTTTCAATTCCTACTATTAGCTCGCACTGTCTCTATATATTTATTTATTTATATATTTGTATATTTATTTATTTATCTTGGCGGAATTTTCAATCGTTAATAAAATACATTTTAAAGCGCTGAATTGAGCTGAAATTTTATATACAGGATCATTTTGGATGACAAT
>BMAV01000914.1:302918-324079 GCA_019973955.1 Trichonephila inaurata madagascariensis | reverse complement strand
TGCACACGAGTACATCAATCTACCTGCAAGTATCAGAATCGTTGAGTCTTCAACAAAGGTAGGAGGATTATATTCCGAAAGCTAGTATAATATAGAAAGCGAGATTAGGCAGATAATTAGTTATATTTTGATAAGTGACCTAGTTGTGCGATCTGACTTAAATAAATCGGCATACTTTGGTTTATTCTCACTTAATATAAGTTTGTTCGTTATATAAGTAATTTAAGTTAAATTCTTAATAAAAGTCGTATTAAGAATTATAGAATGTCTCATCCTTCCGATAATCCCACACCTCTAACTTACGCGGAACCCCCACGTCATAGCTATCGACAGATGGCTATGTCACATGTTTAATTTTATCAGAAAAATTTGCAATTTATTTTTTTACAAACGGTGTATTTTTACTTTAAAAAACCGCAGTTATATATATTTGTAGATTTACTTTGATAATAGAGTTTTATTAAATATAATAAGTAACTGTTTAAGGTTACCAATGTGTCACTTTTACATGTTTATTTTCAAATTAGACGCAAAAAGTTGACTGATTCCACTTTACCATTTATAGGTCTCAGTTTAACCCTTTATCTACAGAGGGTTCTTATAAGTACCACTCACTTTAAAGTTACATAGAATAATCATTTTCACGAATACTCTCACGATACTTAGCAGGAATATTCTTTTAAATCCACTCTTCCAAGATATATGGCAGCACGGGTTCTATGATGAGTATTTTAGCGGTGAAGGTGAATAGTTTTATAGCAGAAATTGCGTTTTCAGCGGATTGCCAGGATTGTCATTTTTGTTCCGAAAAATAGTTAATGTCAAAAGAAAAATGTCTAATTATTTTTTGTATGTTAATGAAGACCTTAGAAAACGATTTGACTATTTATTTTAAGTGAACAGTGTATAAAATTAATTTTACAGTTGAATATCTTTAATTAATTAATTAGCTCTAACGGATTAAATTTCCCAAAGTTGAGCATTTTGTTTATGTATATCCCTTAATTTTCAATGTAGTGATTCGAAAAAAAAAAAAAAAACATTGCATGAAAAAACTGGAGCTTATCATAATGCGGTAGATAAAGGATTAAGTAATGTTGATTTTTCGAATATAATACATATCACATATTAAAAGGATAATACACACATACTCAGTTGCACAACAGACCATGAGGGCCAAGGTCTACTGTGCTCATCTCAGTATTCGTGACCTTGGGCGCTGAGGTGCATGAGCAGATGTTCCGATCAGGTGATCAATCTGACGCGAACTTTAACTTTTTTTGTAATAAAAATGAATTGTTGAAATTTTATAATATGTAAAATGGATTTTATTATTACTTCTTTTGTACCTTTTTTTGGGAAAGTGACTTGTTTTTTCATCTCACACGATTTTTTAAAGTCCCGAATTCACGACATATAGCGAAATGTACCGTATGTCACATGTATTTTTTTACACGATTTTTTTTGCACGGTTTATTAAGTAACGTATCAATTGTTCAAAAAAAAAGAGTTAGGAGTATATTCATTCAATATTTATGACAAGTGTTTTCCCCTCTATAGCTTTTAAAAAGAAATATTTTAATGGTTTTATTTCTCAGCTTTTCAAAGTGTCCCTTCATACCTTTATGTCTAGATTTTAAATCTAAAACAATAATGGAGGAAAAGGTTTGAGACACTTCATCAAAGTATATAACTTTGTCTAAAAATATTATCGTTTAACTGTAGGTGACAGATCACAATCCATCTTTTACAAATGGCTCAGATCAATAAAAAAAAAAAACAATCTCTGACCTACTTAAATAAATGCTGAAAATCTATGTACAGTAAACTTTTTGAAATAGATTAATTTCAAAACCTAACGATCTGTATAAAGAAAAGAATGAATTTGAAGTGTTTTATCATTTTATTCGATTTCCTTTCAAGACAATTTTACTCCCTATTTTTATAAAAAAAAAATTATTTCTCAGAATATCGAATTTTTTTTAATCATGTTATCCATCATCTTAATATTGAAACAAGGAAGCAACTCTATTCTCATCAGGATCAATAAATCATTTTAACGGAAAAAAATATATGCAGAAAAATAATGACATTTCGATCATGCATTTTTGCCCGGAAGACATTGTTTTATATTAAATTGTATTATATTATTTTTATAATAAAATGGAAAATTTTGTGTTATAATGTGTGCAATATAGATATTTCTACAATTTTTCAAGGATATGTAGCCAGATATTTCCTTCATTTACGTATGAATGAGTGAGGGAATGCATACATGCACGCACACGTATTTTATATAATCTAATTAAGAGACATAAACTATTTGAATAAAGTGATGAATGCTGTAGTATTGTAAGCATTTCAGACTGATGATTGCTTTTTCAATTCCTACTATTAGCTCGCACTCTCTCTCTATATATTTATTTATTTATATATTTGTATATTTATTTATTTATCTTGGTGGAATTTTCAATCGTTAATAAAATACATTTTAAAGCGCTGAATTGAGCTGAAATTTTATATACATGATCATTTTGGATGACAATATACAATAATTTAATTATAATTAATAAAAATGAATGGATAAAAACTAATTATTTAAAGAATTACAAATACAGCCACGTTGGCGACTTAACGACATTTTTGGCGACTTGTGTCAAAACTTGAAAAGGTTTTTTTTCTCACATGTTAAAGCATTCAGTTGAACTGAAATTAAAAGGACAATACGATACTTTAATGATAATTAAAAAACCTAATGACCACTTAAGGTTGTGATTCTGTCCTATGTATATACATATTTATATTAATTGTAACTATTTAATAAAAAGTAGCTAAAATAAAAATTTTCGTTGTTGATCTAAGTAGGAATTGACTCAAAAACTATTTTTTTATATTACTTGTTTTTAAAAAAGAAGTGGAGTTCAACTAAATGCACAGAAGATTTAAATTCCTTACCAATAAAAAAAGTTACAAAACTAAACCAGCATTCGAAAATGTGCACACCAATTCGAAGCTTGCCGGCATGCATTTAATGCACGCCATCACCATTTCCCTTATAAAATCGTACGTCTGTTGGAACTGCCTTTTTTGGCGTTAGCTTGGCCTTCAATGCTATTGCACTTTCCTGATAGACATGAAAGAATTTCCGCAATAGGATTTCCCCGGTAGAAATAACTCACACAGCACGATATAACACCGATTATATATAACGTGATATATCGTGATTATCGATATATCATCGATTCTGAGAGTTCCTTTCCTTAATATGCTTTTCGACATTTGTCGGAGATTGGGCATTTTACATCATTTTAATATTTCGATGAGTTGTGAATACCCTGAAAACTGCGGCATTTTTTTAACCACTCTTTCTTGGTGTTACATTTTCAATGTCTTGTATGCATTAAAGAAATTTTAATTACGTTATTTAGCACGTGCGTAAAATCCCTCTCGATCATTCTCGCCAAAATAGAAAAATGTAGCCAAATGATTTGATATTCCGTCAATAATATATTCTTAAAGTGTATTTTGATTGGTGTAAGTGTGACTGAAATTGTATCAATTTTCGTGATCGGTAAATAATTAATATTCATATTTTAAAGGCAACACTAACGTATCGATTAAGTTTATTGAGATTTGTCAAATTGTTTAGAATATATAAGGATTCATTTCTTCAGAAATAAGATTCGCTCTCGGAATTCAAAATTGGTAATCTATGTTTTATAAAGGCGAAAAAAAAATCCTTCATTTATTGTACGGACTATTTTTTCAGCTCATTCTTTAAAAATACTTGGTACTTACGTATTATCGCAATCGTATTGGCGACATTATACGATATGAAGCAAATGGTTGCCAATTCACCTCATACGAAACATGCGAAATCGGGGTTGCCAACTTGAAGAGTTATACTAAGCGTTGGCATTGTTGCGATAGTGCGTAGGTTATCATGTCTTCAGCGTGTTTATTTTTGGATTAATTCATGGCATCTATACTTGTGCGTATTCATTGCAACCTAATGTATATATTAAGCAAAAGTTTTGTATCTGTATTTTGGCAATAGTTAGTTTTTTGTTTTGTTTTTGTGGAATAAACGTGTTTTGATTTTTAAAATAGCTGGATATTTTATCGTTTTCGGAATCCAGAATTATTTTTAATGTTATGATTTCTTAAAAGCTATTTGACCTCGTATTCAATTGCAGAGCCAGATACGCTGCTAGCGTAATAGAGTTATTTCTTTACAAAAAGGATAACGTAATATAGGTATCAAATACTTTATTGAATACGTACTTGAATTTTAAATAAAACATGCTTGATATAAATTGAAGCTTCTAAATAGTACCAATATGACATTTAAAAAGTTTCGGTCAATTATGATAATGCGCGTGAATACCTTTTTTTTTTTGTGCCTTATCAGTTTATTAATGTTACTAGATATATTTTATTCACAATATATTTTCCCAAACAAAATTATAAAACATTTTTTATCAATTGGAAGTTTGTGCTTGGTTTGAAAAAGCTAAATTTTCTACAACTTTTCAAAGTTTAAAATTACTTACATTTCTTATGTTTTTAAGTTTGGAAAGTTTTAATCTTTTTTCGGTATTTACGCAATTATAGCAATCTATTGGCGACAATATATGAAACGAAACGCATGGTTGTCAATTCAGCTCGTACGACACATAGGGAAATAGTGGTTGCCAACTAGGCGAGTTATTAAAAGTTCCTATAATGCGTAAGTACCCTTTATTCCAACACAGAGATATTTTCCTTTTAAGAATTAGAGAGAAATTAATTATCTAAAAGCCTTCGCTGAAAGCAACACATAACTTTTTCTTGTATTTTCATTTATAGTATTAATAGGTAAAATTTTCCCACAACAGATCGTATATTTAAAGGAAATTAAATTTTTAAGCAATTAAAGGTAGAGTTTACGTAGAAAACAATATGAACTAAACCAAATTACAAGAAATAAACCATTCTTTTTAACATCTTTAAAAGATATTTTTATAGTAATTCGTGTAATTTCAAAAGTGTATGAAACAGAAAAAATGTGTTTTTTAATTTAGGTTTTGTTAGACTGAGATATCATTTGAAAACATTAAATTCAAAAATAGTCTCTATATGGGTCCATAAAATGATTAAATATTTTTTTTACTTAGTACAAATGCGATAAAAAAAATATTTTACAAGATAATATTTTTGGTACTTTTTCTTTTCGCAGGCGTAGGCGATAAATTCGTCAAAAATGACACAACCGACGACTAAAGAAATATTCCCTCTGGTAACCATTTACCACACCATTTTTAAAACATGTCGTGGTCTTTTCTAATCAGTAATGTCTTTTACATAATCCATCAAAAAATGGAGGAAAAAACAATGAGAACAAACATTTATTAAAATTTTTTTTATGTGTATATTGCGTAATTTCGTCAATAACGCCAACATGGCAAGGCTTGGTGACAAAATGACAGAGTACCACATTTTTTTGCATTTAATTTAGTAAAAAATTCAATTTACAATATTAAAAAAAATCACTAGCAAATGGATTTCCGTCTGTTTATTTTTTTATGTATTAAATTGTTTATTTCTAAAGGTAGAGAAAACATTAAATATTTTTTCACTTAATATAAAATTTCTCTCTATATAAAGACATGACAATCTTTATTTCAAAATTAAAAAAAAAAATGCTTAATACATATATATGTAATTCTTAAACATTTTGGGATACCTTATTTTTATTAAATGCAAGAAATTTTTATCGTTTGCTCTTACTAATAAAATAAAAATGAAACGCCTTGTCTTTCAAAATCTTTTTTTCTATGCACTTCTTCATCTTGTGAAGGCAAAAAATAGTTTGAAAAATAATCTGATGCCAGACAATAAAGAGAAATTAAAATGATTGCTTGGAAAATTTTCTTAATTATCTAATTTAGTAAAACGACATTGATGAGCGATTCAACAAAAAAAAAACTTTTTTAATGAAGGTATAAATAATTACTCGTACATACTGCCATATCAGAAATAAAAATAATTTAAAAAGTCCCGGAAACTAGCATACTGTATAGAAAAGAATTTAAATTCTAAAAAAAAGGCGGGAAAGCGCGGCCACCGGAAAAACATGTTTACAAGGAAGAGCTAATGACATAAAAATATTAATTGCAGAAAAAATATTAATTATGTGAAGAAGATTTGTAATTAATTTCAGTAAAATTGACAGATTATTTTTTTCTTGTATGGTTTTTTTACTATTCCCCCCCTTGTGTTAAACAAAAAGGGTACTTAAAACAGTGAAGTTTATCAATACATTTTAAGTTTGATCACTCTCTCTCTCTGATTTGACTCAGTTCAGTAAACACAACAAAAATAAATTATAATTTCCAGTAGATTAAAATGAAAAACAAAATTTGGTAATTTTCCGTTTCTTTGGCGCAGGTAATAAAGTCGCCAAAAGTGATACTATCGACGACAAACGGAATATTCCCGCTGGTAACCTTTTACCAGCGGGTTACGGTTGTAAACGCTGACCGCCTCATTTTTGATACAAGTCATGGTCTTTACGAATGTGTATCGTATTTTTCATAATACATCAAAAATGGATGGAAAACCAACGAGAACTAATATTTTTTATGTGTATATTGCGTGTGTTGTCGCCAATAACGCCAACTTGGCAAGATTTATTGTTAATTTTTTTTCATCCAACAGAAAAATCTAAATACCCCAAATTCAAATAGCGAAAAACAAAAAATATTATGAATAATTCATAAATTAATATAACAAAATAGATTACTGGTGTATTTTAGAATTAATATGATTTACTTAATTTATTTAAAAAAATGGTTGCACATTAAATAAAAAAAAATAATTGATAAAATATTGATACAGCTTTTGGGTAATAATTGCTTAATTGTACCTTAAAATAGTGTAATCTGCATGCTTAATAAGTTAATATTATTTTTTGCTCCCTTTATTTATGATGAAAACTAATATTCGCAAGCAACGTCCATCTCTTACATTAAAATGGTGGCGCTTCAATCGGAACTTGGCGAAATATTGGCGATAGAGGCCAAGTTGGCATAATTTTAGTCGAGTTAGCAACCATTTTCGATACCAATCCCGTCGCCCTTTTATGAAACGGGCGTGCTGTCATTTATAGTGGAAGAAGAGTATCTTTATTTTAAGGCAGGAAACTTGTAAGTACAGATGAATAGAAAGTTTGATGTAATGCCGAGCCTTGCACGCAACTTATGTATACAGTTTAATGAGACTGGATCCAAAGAGAGAAGACCACGATGATCCATGATGATCGATATTTGTACGAAGGAAAGTCAAAAAGTAAAGTGACTTTTACAATTTCTCTTTTCCAAGGTTTGGCAACAGTGCTGGTATCCAGAGCTAAATAAAGGGTACCCGGCAACACTTCTAAAGAACGAGTCACTCGTCTTATCGTGCAGTCGTTGCAGTGTAACCGTTCAACATGGTAGCTCCATTGTTGATCCAAACCAAAGAGGAAAGGGGATCTGGGACTCGTCTTTTATTTGCGAAAGGTATAATACCTGCGCTGAATACTAACTATCCCTTCCATTACTATCAATGACTTGCACATTGTCCTTAGTGGTTGACGTTGATGGCAGTCTCTTGTTGCCACATAAAGGAGCTCTTCCATGTTTAAAGTACTATCCATTCGTAGTTCTTGTTTCGTGATAAAATGCTGTCACCACTTCAATGTGATGGATAATTTCCGCAGGTTTCACACCTTCCCCAAACAAAAAGCGAATCACTACCCTCCTTTCTTTCTTGGTGTAGATCGACAATGGAGCTTCTATGTTGAACGGTCTGCTACACCCCAACGACTACGAGGGAAGGCGAGTGACACGTTGTACAGAAGTGTTGTACGATAGTTCTATTGCCAAACCTTGGAAAGGAAAATTGCCAAAGTCCCTTTACTTTTTGATTTTTCGTCGTATAAATCGTTCACGCCATAATGCATTCAATAGAACTAACTAAAGATATCCTTTTTTCCCTTCCATTTTAGTAACACCCAAAAGGAATGTATCACAGTCCTTGTTTTCTCCTACACCAGCGTTTCTCAAACTGTGGGGCGCGCCCCCCTTTGGGGGCGTGACAACTCTACGAGAAGGGGGCGAGCATATTAAAAGTCGAAAACAAAAGCTCATTTAAAAAATTATTAATTTATTGAAAGTAAACAAAATACTTTCTGATATAAAAAAATACAGAATACACATTTACACTGATATAATATACTTATCATATGTATCAGTACTGTGTGTATGTGTGTATAATGTATATTTTATTATTAAT
Source organism: Trichonephila inaurata madagascariensis (assembly GCA_019973955.1). NCBI lineage: Eukaryota > Metazoa > Arthropoda > Arachnida > Araneae > Nephilidae > Trichonephila > Trichonephila inaurata. The sequence continues at coordinate 315,763 of BMAV01000914.1, read as the reverse complement.
TTAACAATACTAAGTTAAGAACAAGTTTGATAATTGTCTGCGACCCCATGAGCTTGAATTAACACTTATCTTGATAATTTATATGGTTTATAAGTAAATTCCTTAACTGCCAATTAAAAGTTTCGTGATTCGCTCCCCAATGCCACCGTTTACCACGTAGACGAGTGTATTTTGATGTTTCCTTTTTAGGGAGAGGGGGAGGAAAAAAGAAATAAATAAGCAAATCCTTTCCAAACACTGTCAAGGTCCTTTTATTGCATTCCAAACAAAGCCTTCTGAACATTTTATGGATAGCACTGCACAGAAGAGATCGTACTTTGGGAAGACGTATATATACGATGAGGAAATTAATGCTTTGGCTGAGCGAGACGTTTATATACGTCGGCGGCATATAAGAGGTTAAAGTCGTATTGTAGCTTTAGTGTCAAAGTATAGTATTATTGAATTCAATACATTGTTATTGTATGGAGGGGGGGGGCGGGTGCGATGAAAATGATGATTGAATAGTGGGTCGCGTATAGTGAAAGTTTGAGAAGCACTGTCCTAAATCGATTATTTCCTGCTGGTCAATAGCTTCCCAAATTTCTTTTTTGAAATTCATTAACGCCTGACGACCACCGGAGTCCGAATCCGATTTTATCTTGTAAACTATTGGCGTCGCTATTCAAGGCAATTGGAATTCGAATTGTTCCATTTATTCATTCCCTTTGACCCGGATGCTTCATTTGGGTACGGTGTGGGGACTCTCTAGGGGAGATCCTCAAGGGGTCCTTCGTTTGGACACATTAAATTATATCGCTGGATGCTGTTACACTCCGCTTATGTTAATTAAAGGATTAATAACATCTAGAGGTTTTACTAAAACGGATGCAATTCAAGTTCGCTATCTTTTGACCTCAGGGTTTGAAGAGTAAATTAAAATAAGTATGTTAGCTAAAATTTAGTTATAGTCTCTATCTAAAAATAATTATTTTGAATGAACTTTCAGAGTGAAGATCTTTTCCATAATGTTGCATCATTACAAATAAAAAGATTATCTAATGGAAGATGATGAAATTTCAAAAGCAGTGTTATTCATAATGTTGTATTTAGTTTTATTGTTTACTGAAATATTATGTCATGTATTTGGAGGATCAATTTGTATGATTTAAAAAGTTACAAACTATTGATTAAATATATATACTTTGAGTAAATTATTGGTTTTGAAAATTTGAAAATTATTTTATTCATTAAGTATCGCAATTTTAGATACATCATAATTTATTACTAAATTTTAAAATTAAACATACTTATACTTCTCATTGATTACTTCGTACACATGTACTAAATTAAATTCTATAAAATTCCTTCTATAAACCCATTTCCATATCTTTAGTTATGAAAGTGCCATCACAAGAGCTTAAATACATGGTTTGGACAGAAAGTTTCAATTACAAATTTTAATCTTGAAGTTTTTGTAAATTTTACTTCCACCTACTTGTGTTTTATTAGTGATAGTTCAATGATCCTTGAACAAATCATGGAATATCATTTGCATGGAATAATATCGAAAAGTTGGATTGAGACCTATCAATACGGAGACAGACTAAGTATTTTTGAATAGCAGTAAATTAATGCCGATGGCAGAGCTCAAGTGGTCAGGATTAGCGTGAAAAATTGTTTGAGTATTGGTTTTACAAGATTCGTTGAACAATCGAGGGTGAGTCAGAAAGTAAGTTTCCCCTGTCGGCTGTAGTCAAAGTTGTGTATGAAAGTCAAAACATAGAATAAGGCATTTTAGATAAGACATAACTTTATTTTTCCATATAAGTACCAAGTACATTGAAACATTTTTCATATCGCTTGATAAGCTTCAAAAAGCCCTCCAAGGAAAATTCAGGGCTTTGCATACGGAAGAAGCGTTTAACGTTTCTTCCGTATTCGGGAGTGAAATAGTGGGCCTAATGCAGGAAAATGACGAAATTAGGAATTTCATGAAATCCCTAAGGGATAGGATCAATTAACGAGAGATGTTAAAATACGTCTCTTCAAGGTCATTTCCATGATGAAAGTAAGTGATTTTATCAAACTCTGAACTGTTTCAGTGAAATGATGAAATGGACTAGTCAGGATTTGCATTGGCAAAATGCTGTCCAGAGGGGGAGGGGGAGACTCCGGAGGGGTCGAGTCCTTGTACTTCCCAACCATACAGGTAGTACTATCTATCCTTTAAATATCAACCCCATATCTAAAAAAACAGCATAATAGGCTTAACATAGGAATTGATATTTTAGTATGTAAGCAACCAAGAGAAAAGATGTTAAACATAAAAAAAATACCAGCCTAATTTTCTAATTATTTTTTAATTAGTTTCGAATAAATAATTTGTATTTCATTGACTATTGTTGTATTACTTCTACGTTTAATAATGCACATAACTTTTAACGTTACTTAACTTTTAAACTCTTGACAATATTATTTCATCATTTCACTGAAACATGTCAAGGATTTGTTCAAATCTCTTACTTTTATCAGGGAAATGACCTTCAAGAGACGTCATTTTAGCATCTCCTGCCAATTGATATCCTCCCTTAGGGATTTGATGAAATTCCTAATTGCATCATTTTCCTCTGCGATAGGCCGATTATTCATCTCTCGTCACAATCCAAAACAGAAAGACATTGCCATCTTCATAGTAACGCATGAGATGTTCCAGGCTGACCACCATGCTTTATTCGATGAGTGTCGGGGTCAATTGTCAAGGCATCTATCGTGCTGACACTTTCCTGTATCCAAGAATGTTGTGGATGATCTTTTGAGAAAGGTGAATGACATGATTAAAGCAAGCCGCCGTATCGCCATCATTGGAGAAGCGGAAGAACTTGAAATCAGACATGAGAGCTCAAAAGGTGAAAAGCCCTGAATTTTTCTTGGAGGACTTTTTGAAGCTTATCAAGCGGTATGACAAATGCCCCAATTTACTTGGTACTTACGTTTAAAAATAAAGAGAGTTATACCTTATCTTTAATGTCTCATTCTAAGTTTTGATTTTCATACACAACTGAGACCATAGTCGACAGGGGAAACTTACTTTCCGTCTCTCCCTCATAATAATGGATGTTCTACAAGTCCTATGGAAGGTCTCAAAGCTGTGTAGTTTGGTAGAGGGATTGAGGTAACAGTTTATGTATCCTCTCTGTTCAAAGGTTTAAAGTCTGTTGTCAATAACTATCGAAGATGTGAATTGGAAATTAAAAGTGCAGCTAAATTTCGTTAAAATTGAGAGTTGAAAGAAGTTACGCTTGCGTTATGGAAAATAAATGTTTCAAGTGGACTTATAATCCCAATCGAGGAATAATTTAGTTGTCGAGAATGATTTTTGTTGAGTTGAGTGTTTGAATATTTAATAAAACCAGTAATATATAAAAACATTCCTTTTAAATCCATTCCTACTTAGGTGAACAAAGAAAAATTTTATTTTAGTTACTTTTTATCAAATAACTACAATTAATATAAATATGTATATACATATGACAGAATCCCACTATTAAGTGGCCAAACAGAAAGCGATTTTCCAATTTCCTTTCTATATATGGTGTTGTACTATTTTTTGTTTTTGTTTGTTACTATTTATTCATTAATTAAATTTAATTATTCTTATACAATAGTATAGTAAAAAAGAAATCACATTCCGGGAAATAAGGCCATCCCAGGTGGGATTCGAACTCACGACCTTTGGATTAGAAGTCCAACCGGCTATCCATTGCGCTACAGGGATACAACGAACGATTTTCCTTTCTAAACATGCAGTTGGACTATTATTTTTGTTTGTTACTTTTTATTCATTTTTAATTTATTTAATGAATTAGCATATTTGAAAAAACTGTTTGTGTATATATAAGATACTTCGGGAGAATGTGAACAGTAGGTATTGAAAAAAAAAAAAAAACTGTTCCACAAAATACGATGTCAACCTTTGAACGGAAAAGGCTATCTTGGGTAAAGGTTTCGAAGGCGAATCGTGCGCGATCTGCATAGCAATAAAGGAAATTGCCAATCTGTATTTCTCAGAAGATAATACAAACACATGCTATTACAAGGGCTAAATTTATGTCGGTCACGTGATTAATATAATCACGTGTTCTCCATTAAATTCAAAACTGTCATTAAACTTGCATTTGTTGTTTCACTAGTAAAACTTTGATCCCATTTCAAATTTCATAATTGTGTAAAGGTACTCAAGTATTAAAATCCTTTAAAAAGTTTTTCAAAATTAAAAAGAACTTTATGTCATACGTATATTTTTAAATCAAGAGCATTTTGTTCAACTATGGGCGTTATTATTGTTGTCGAATATTTACTTTTTAAAAGAAAGTCTCTGGAATAAGCAAAATTTAGCAACAATGAAGCTCATGAACTGATTGGCTGGAAACAAGCGATCGCAATTATCATGTGACTTTGATGTCACATGAATTTATGAATTGATTGTCTGGAATACAAGAGATTGTAATTATCATGTGACTATTACGTCACATGATTTCAGCCTATTCCATGCTTTAATGTTTAAACGTGCATCTTTGTCGTAGCTTTAATTATCTAATCTCGAGAATTGCATAAGGAGAGAGATTTATTATTATCACCACTGTTATTATTATCTAGAGAATCATACTTGCCAGAACAGGCTTAGAGTAAATGACTTGGATATTCTGGAGAAAATTTCTCGCCTGACAGCATTTGTTCAATTTGCTAAATCACTGTAATCTTAAAGGATAGGAAATTCGGCGATGGACGAATTGACTCAACAGACTTCGTTATCCCACTGGGCTTCTTAAGCTCATAATCTACTTCGTAGGACACTAAAGACGAAATGACTCGACTTTCACAACGGGGACATGAGTTAGAATGTGTGTTATTGGTTTGCCTTAAGTTTGCATGATTAAAAAGAGATTGCGTATAAGAGAATGTTTGTTACTTTTTTAATCGAACTTTGTAACTAGATATTCTTTAATATATTAAAATTATAAAATAAATTTTTTATTTAGTTTCAAAGAAAATAAATAGCTCACAGTATTTAATATTTGGAAAATTTGATTATAGATTGGTGAAAGAGAAAATTACTTTTGGAACTTTCTTAAAATTTGGTAAGTTTAACTTTCAACATTTATCAATTATTTCTAAACTTCAGAGTGAACTGTATATTTAACAGTGCTATTTATTTGAACTTATATGACCAGATTTCATCTGATTTTAATTAAATTTACTTTACACTCTAATTCAATACGAGGGATAATGGCAACAAACCACCTAATTTTGAACCACGGCTACGTGCTTATCACTAATGCTTATTCCAATTTGAATTTCTTCCATATGGAACGCATTTATTTAATTTAAATTCATAAATAAAAAATTTTAAATGACTTTATTTAACCGGGAAATGATATATTTACCGATAATTTTATAATGAACTCCATTTTCACTAAAATGAGATGAATATACCTGTTCCTTTCGTAACGACTCTACGTTAATTAAAACTTTCTTCAAGTTATGTACTACGGAAGGTTATCCGGGATTTAATTATTTTGGAATAATTATCAAAGTTAACGACGTAAGACTTTTGCCATTACAGAGTCACAATTTTTAGGAAGTAATGACATACCTTAATAAGAAAGAAAGCAGAAAGGCACGGGTCTTTTGATAATTTGATGAAGTTGATATAATTATGCAAAATAAATGAGAAAATAATGTCTTGTTCCATTTAATGCATGTGGATGCATCCTAATAGTTTTAAATTTTTAGCCTCATGTAAATATTCGAAGAAATTGAATTTAGAACTTTCTTTTAGAATATAAATCAAACTGAATTTTTAAAATTCATGACAATTTAATGCTCAAAGCAGTTTTTTTTAAACATTTCCTAAAGAGTTTAAAATATTAAATGAATATCAAATTCACATTATCATTTTAGTATTCAGGGTAAATGAATTTAAATTATTATTTTTTAAGGTTTCATGTTTCCAGCAATGATTAGAACAGATAAACACAGCTGGACGCTAAAATTGCAACACCTGGTAGCAAGGAATTATCTCGAGATCTGGTGGAGCCACGAGGGGGGATCAGAAATGAATTTGCTGTCTTTACAAGAGACATCAAATACTTGGTGCGAGTATATGGACAGAAATGGAGTATCGCCTAGATGTCTGCTGTGTCACGAAGGGCGCCCATATTGAATCTTTGTAAGGTACAACTTAGGTACAAAAAAAAAAAACACCTTTGATATATTACCTAACTTCTGATATAATAAAACATTCCAAAAGTACCTCAGAGAAACTAGAGAAAATTTTAAAAAAGGTACAATCTTTTTTCAGACACGCTGTATTTTTATTTTGTAAATTCTTTTGTTGTGGCAATTCAAAATTCTGGATATTAATCAAATCACCGTTTATTTAAATAGTTTTAACAACGGATCAGAGAATTGAGCCTCTTCTCTGTTCAAATGCCAGGCAAGCAAGCGCAAAAACTATCCCTTTTCTACCTTTAAACAAAAGGAAAAAAAAAAGAGAAAGATGTATAATAGACAAAACATAATTATATATTTATGTGAAGGGAAATATTAATTAGTTTTTAGAGAAAGTTTAAATCTCTCAGTAATGTAAGTGTAAGCGTTTAAGATATTTTGCTAAGAATCAGGAATATTAAGGTACTTCGGGGGAAGAACATTCATGGATTTTTCAATTAGTACACTGAAAATTGAAATGACAAGACGATGAAAAAAATACACCTTATTTTTCAATATTTAATTGGTTATGTGTAGAAGTTAATTCTCTTCTTAGTATAAAAATTAATAAGAAATTTAATGTTGAACAAATTCATTTAATTGTGACATCTTCCCCCATATAAGGTGGAAGATACCACCTGTCATGGAGTAAGATGCAACAACACCACACTAAATAAAAAATAAGAGAGACATTATAAAATTAAATGGGAAATAACAATAACTACAGAAAAACAAAACAAAAATTAAATTCTTTATTATTCGTTTGCTAAACACGAATTTTCCTGAAGAATGGTCTACAGCAGGCTGAAGTATTAGTCTACTTCAGCTCACTTATATTGCTAATATCTTAATAAACATAACAAGTATGTTTATGGACTTTAAATATGAGGAACGAAATACTATAAAAATTGTACTCCCCACTTTAAATGTTTAAAAAATCTAAAAATAAGGCTGATTAAAGACGATTAATTTAGATAAATTCACAAGCCACACTCTCAATGTCGGAACAAACTTTTCACACAAGTGGCTCAAAATTGCCATCTATCGACGCATAAAAGTATTATTAACAAACTGGCATTTTCCCCTGAATTACCTTATATAAAAGAATTTTATATTTCATTTTGTTTTCAGCCTGTTTTTATTTACTTTAAAACAACCTAGGTATTACATAGAGCTAAAAACATGATTAGAGGATTCTTTTAAAATTATGATCATTGCTAAATGTGAAATGCATTAATTTTTTTTTCCATTTTTTTCCCCTACGTATAATAAAACTAATAAGTAAAATCACTTTCTAGAAAAATATGAAAAGCACTAAAATATTTCAAACCTCTTAAGCATCTTAGTATAATGGAAAATAAATAACCAGGAAGTTTTATAAAAATGTCTTTAACTCGCAAATAATGCACACAGAATATGAAAGAATGACTCTTTTAAAAAGAAAGATTAAAGAAAATAAGAATAAAACTAAACAGTCTGCGAAGTTCTATACTGATTTTAAAATATATGTCCTATTCCTTTTATTTTATTATCACTTTTTCCAATTGTGAAGAAAAATACATTTTTAACGCATCTAGAACGAGCATTTTGAAGCTTTTACATCAAAGTAAGAAATAATTTCTTTTTTTTTTAAATAAAATTCAACTTTTTCGCCTTAACAAAAGGAATTCTTTTGAAAGGGGAATATAAAAACCCATTGGGGGAAAATTTTGAAAATCGTTTCTTCCTTAACTGAAGATAAGGAATATACACATTTTTTAAGAGTCTTATTACCTGAGGCGGAAGAAAAAAGTTTAGTACTTAAAAACTACAAAGCAATTTTTTCCAAGTACAAAGAAAAATAATTCATATTTAAAGTGGCTACGTTCGGAACCATGATTTTAAAAAAGGCTAAAATTGAATTCTTTTTAAATATTTACTGTACAGAATTGGAATATATGTGGAAAATCGTTTTTAAAAATATTATTACAGTAAAAAATTATCTAAAAAGCAATTATTATTATTATTTTTTTTTGGCAAAAAGTAAAGAAAAAATGACATGTTTTCAGAACATTCTCCTTTTATAAGAAATGCTTTTATAATAATATTTTCCCTGTATACTGCTAAGAATTCTCCACAGAGAATGAAAAAGTTTTAATAAGTTCACATTATTTTCAGTTACAATTAGTTGAAATAATAACCAAGGTTTTTTTGTTGTTGTTAAAGTTTCTCTACTTTGATATAATAAAATATAAATAATTATACTTCTAAATTATCTATTTCAAAAATCCTACTTCATTCTCTTTACAGAAGACTTAACTATATCTAGGCAAAATTTTATTATTATTGAAGCATTTTCCATAAAAGGAGAATGTTTTGAAAACGCTATATATTGCATTGATATACTCTTTTATTTTAACAGTTTTCTTGAAACAATTTTTTAATTTATTCTAATTCAAGTGAGGCTAAATTAAAAAAAAATATTCATTTACAAATATTTTTTAAATTACGGCTCCGAACGTTTACCTTAAAATATTTCAAACATTAATATATAAAGTTTGGAAATTAGCATGTAAACATTTAGGATATTAAGTTTTTGATTCATTTGTGCTCATATCAGGGAGCCTTCAGTCGTAAGTCCACTCAGCAGTAGAAACCAAATCCAACTTGGTTTGTAACACAGTTGTTTCAATTCTTGCTAATACAGTAGAAAGTCGTTTATCCGAAAGTTCATTATCCGGAGCGTCAAATATCAGTACTAGTTTTTTTTTCGTCAACTACATGTACTGTGTATGAATACGTTTTCGAACAGTGCAATGCTCAACAGTATTTCGCGAGAGGCCAAAATTGACGAGAAAACCCAAGGTCATGGATATTTGGAGAATATCAGTTGCGTGATTTGGTAAAAATCTGCGTGGAATATTAGGTCAGTTTGTTTCCAAGTGAAGGGGTGTATACGTGCTCTTTTGTTGAGTTGTGAACTGCCATGGCTTCGAATTCAGAACGGAAGCGCAACGACTTGAACATAGAGACTAAACTTGTAATATTGAACCGTGAGAAAGTGGAGCGTTTCTAACACAGTTTTATAATGTTGGACAGTCAACAATTTCTGACTTAAAAAGAAGACCATCCAATGCTGACGCGTTTTCTGCGTTAGGGACAACTATGGAGTGGTACTAACAACAATCAGAGCGCTGCCCTACTCAACAACTGTTGCTCAAGAGAATCAGTGACCTTGCAGCAAAAAAAACAAAGGTGTACAATGGTACCGCGAAAAATAAGTGATTATTTTCCGCAAATTGCGACATTTTTGCACCTATTTTGCTCTTTCTTAAAGCACATTTCCCGTATGTGATGATTTTCAATATTTGTACAGTGTCTGGTTTCATATACTGCATGGATCGCATTCGGGTTTCGGTTTTCCGAACAATCGTGAATCCGAACGGTGTCCGGTCCCAATTGATTCGGATAAGCGACGTTCTACTGTGCAGTATCTTTTACTTCAGATTTTAAGCAGAAAGTGTGAAGCAGGAAATAGAGTTCGAGCTATGATCGTAAAAGAAAATGTAAGAAGATTGGAATTGTTAGGTTAGATGATTAAACCTAAATGATTTGCTGAGAAAACATTAACTGTTGAACTACGTATTAAAATATTTTTTTTTCAATAAGGTTGTGGATTGGTGGATTGGTATTTACCATTGCAGCCCTAGGACATTCCCGGGAATTGGTAATACTTTTTAGTACGGCACTGTGTAGGTTAAATACCAATTGCTGCAATGTAATTTTGACGCCCAGGCACCTGAGCTCTGATGGTGTGAAACCGTACTAGGAATTTAATTTTGTCGAAAGCATCTAAGCCAAACATGCACTTTAGGGACCTTTAACATGTAGTTTAATCATACGGCATGGCTGCTGTCGATTTCCTGCATGATGAAAATCCCCCGCCTTGGACCGGAGTCGAACCCGCAACTTTGGGTGTACAAGGCTACTGCCAAATCAACTACGCCACCCAGCGGGGGCACATAAATATATAAAAGGTAGGAAAACAAAGATTAAATGGGAAACGAAATACACATATAAAAAATGGTTCTGAATGAGGGACCGTCCCCAAAATTCTTCAGAATAGGGGGGAGAATATAAAATTCAGTAAAAGTACTTTACAAAAGTGGCCCCTCACCGGTGCCAGATTGTGATTGTGTTATAAAAATAACAATGTGAATATTTAAAAAAAAGAAACACACGGATTTATATAGAGCAGAAAAACAACCCACTCACTTCTCATAAAATCTCTTGAACTATTAGACCTACAGACATGATATTTGGTGTTTCTTTCCTTGACTAGAGATCCACAAGAACGGGTTTTGTGGAAATTGACTTTTAAGGATAGTTGAGAGGAGTTAATGCACCGTGAGAGATAAAGATTCCCAATTTCAAACTATTATACCCACAAATTTGAAATTTGGAAAGTATGTTTCTTTTGTTGAGTATAGATGCAGTAAGAACAAATTTTGAGAAAATCGATTCCCAAGGAAGGGGGGGGGAGAGATTACGGAGGCATTTTATATTAAAAAAAAATTCAGTTTTTAAGCTATTAGATCTACCGACTTGAAATTTTGCAAGCATGTTTATTTCGTTGAGTAGAAATACGCTCAAAATGGGTTTTAAAAAAAAATCGATTCTGAAAGGGGCCTGTTACGGTGGCTTAGAAATTCAAATCCTGCCCTTTTTAAATCAACAGGCGAGGACTGTAAGAATGCTTTTCAATATAATTCGATAGCTTAATTCAAGGACTAAGATATCAATAACTTAAAAAAACAGGACATAGTCATACAATATCATGAAATCCCAATGAAGTGGATAGGAAAGACTAGTATATATACAGAGTGTCCGGGCTTAAAGTATCCAAAAGTTATGACTTATTATTCAGAATGTAATAATTTGTTCTTCCGTGGATTGGAAAACCCTCCGAGATTTTTTGGGTCTAGTCCGATCGGCCACACGTATGCGAATTATTCAGCAATCGTAGACGATAAACTTGTTACACTGACTTCATCAGTAAAGATGTGGAAGCCACAGCAATACGTACATTGTTTATAGGAATTTAAATCCGTCACGCGTGTACAGCGACGTGTTCGAACAGAATGAAGTGTCGACCTTCCAACATCAAACTTTATCCTCTAGTGGGATTGAACTTTAAAGGAGACGGGAACTTTGGTATCTCAAACTGGCAAGTATGCTGAAGTTTTCGTGATATAGGACTGTGCAAAGATGTGGACGCCACAGCAAAAGGCGCAGTGCTTACTTTGGTTAACGGAATTTAAATCAATCACGCGTGTACAGTGGAATGGAATGTCGTTCCTGGCTTGACCTATTGGGACCCGTACAAAATAAATCCCGAACACGATCAACAGTGTCCTGTATCACGATAACTTCAGCATACTTGCCAGTTTGAGATACCAAAGTTCCCGTCTGCTTTAAAGTTCAATCCCATTAATGGATAAAGTTTGATGTCGGAGGGTCGACATTCCATTCTGTTCGAACACGTCGCTGTACACGCGTGATCACGCATCTTTGCTAATGAAGTCAGTGTAACAAGTCTATCGTGTAAGATTGCCGAATAATAATCGGACTTGACCCAAAATATTTTCGAGGGTGTTCCAATCCCCGGATGAGCAGTTTATTACATTCTGATGGGTAGTTCCGTAATAATAAGCCATAACTTTTGGACACTTTAGGGCCGAACACTATGCATATATTTGCTATTAATTTCGTATTTATAAAATATAAAAATAAAGAGACGTGGAAGCTCAGGAAAAAGATATTCAGTTATATATATATATATATAAATATACTGCTAATATCCTGGTGTTAAGGTTCTTGTCTCCTTAGAGATTTCTTGAGATTCCACATAGTTTTAATAATTTCCTTTTTACAAATGTAATTTCGACAATGATTTTTTAAAATGTCAACAAATACCCATCACAATAAGTTCGAATTACATATTTAACTTATTAAAGTCTTCAGTACCTTTCAAATCTAATATATTTAAAAAAAATTTTTAAATAGAAATCCGATCACATCGTTTGACAGATTACGGTTTTTATTTTAAAATAACTTCATTCCTGAAATTTAAGCGAACGGGAATTAATTAAAAGGAACGATAAAGTTAAGAAATAATTCTATTCCGTTTTTTCCTCCCATGCTTTTGCTCACAAATAATTATTTTCCAATCATATTTTTAATGGACAAGAATTGGAATAAGATGTCGACATTTTCCGTCCATTTCCTTTCGTCGAATTTATTTTAACGGCGTGTTTATTCATTGTGGTTTTATTTTTCGGGGTTTTCATAGATGAATTAATACCGTTCATAAACCACGTCAAAAACATACGTTAACATTTCTCGAAAAATTAAATAAACAATTTTTTTGTCTTCGAATTTTTAGAAATATATAAAAGTGATTTAATTAAACCTTCATGCCAATGCCAAAATTTATAGTCGCAGTCGTATCGTAATCATCTCAGTAAACAAGAGAAACAGCATTACTTGAATCTCTTTTGTTGATCTGAAACAATAAAAATATTTAAACAAGCTAAAATGATTTTTATTAAAGT
>BMAV01000914.1:281936-297918 GCA_019973955.1 Trichonephila inaurata madagascariensis | reverse complement strand
AGCATAATTCATATTTTTGTAAAATAAGAAATGGTTCAATGGAAACCTAATTTTATTTTCGGCTTTAGAAGATTTGTTCCCTCATTTTTACTGTTTGTATTAATTTATTACTTAAAATATAGCACATATTGTAACGTACATCAGGATGGAGGATTTTATGCTACCAGTTTCAAATAACAAGACAGCTCTACAGGAGTGATGTATATTTAGTGTCGAAAAACAATCCTTAAAAAAGAGGAAAAAGTTCACAAACTCGCTTAATAAATGTCAGAAGACCTTCACACCCTCTACGGTGCTCAGACACAATAAAACTATCAGTGTCTAATATACAAGTATGTTTAAATATTATTCTCAAGCATTCATTTGTCTTATTCAACAACCGAAGTAATCACTAATCGTTATTCAACTATTCCTGGTCAAAACAATACAACTCTGCAATGGTCGAAACAAGACAAACTCAGTTTCGGCGAGCAACTCCCTATTTCCAGTCTACACGGATTTTTCTCGAAAAATCTGCTTTCGTCATATATCGTGATATTAGTAGATTTTTCTTGTAATTTCCAGAAGAATTCATATGGTAGCGAACACGACAAAAAAAAAGTCGCCATGTTCTTAAAATTGTTGCCAAAAAGTATGCCAACTTGGCTCTATCGCTAAGATATCGCCAAGTTTCGCTTTAATCGCCTTAATAATGTAAGGAACGGTGTTGCTTACGAATATTATAATTTTAATGTAAAATAAATGTAACACAGTAATATAAACGCATTACAAATGCAGATATAAATTATTTACAGTATTTTAAAAATTCATTAAACTAAATTCGTAACAATACGCTTAGGTAATTATATTTGTCTCTTACAGAGTTTAAAGGCACTCAGGAAATGTTCGAAATTGTTGAAAAATTGTCCTCATGATCTAATCTTTTTTAAAGAGTTATAATTTGAAATAAAGTAATCGAATCTTTTATTTTAAATTTTTTCTAAATTTACTTCTATGAAAAAAAACTTAACTATAAGATCAGTCCTTATCCATTTAAAGAAATCCAATTATGGCAGAGAAAGGCATTTTGAAATTTGTTCAAAGCTCGAAATACATCATTAATACAGATTTCAACGACGAAAATGAAATGAATAATGCAGCTCTCATTCTCGCGTCATCCGAAATGAGGAACATCATGAAAAGTATGCGCAGTTATTGAGAAGCACGTTCCGATGGTGTAGTGAATAATAAAAACGGAACGACTTCGAACAATTTCTTGACACAGTTTGGTGCTAAAAAGGACACAATGCAAAGAAAAATATCAGATTATTTTCCAAAAACTCAAAAAATATTTTGTTTTTCAAAACACTAAAAAATTTCGTATTCAATTTCTTTAAGTTCTTGTGAATGTTTTTATTTCATTAATTTTTATTAAATACATGCATATCTTTGTAAATAAAATGTTTTCTAATAAACTTAATTCTATTAATTATATGTTATTGTTTTTTTTTTTTTTTGCATTATTTTTTTACCCCGAAATTCGCTTAACGCGAAAAAATACTTCAGTCTCCTTAGTTTCGTGTTAAACGATTTTCCCTATAGATACTTTCCCTAACATATATACGAGTAAATGTAATTATTTATCTATGTAACTGAATTATATATACCCAGTCCCTTACTTGAATGAGTTATCCCAAATTACGAATTCCTTATTACGCACCTAACACTGCGAATAAATGTGGTAGTTTACGTAGTTTTATTTTCCATTTATTGCCGCAGTAATCAGATGTAAGATACTTTCTGTTTATTTTCGCTGTTGTACTTCTTTCTCACGAAAGTTCTTGATGAGATCTAATCGAATCACAGCCGATTCCTCCTTCTTATAGGAATCGTTTAAGAGTTGCGCAAAGAAAGCCACTGAATCAAAGGAAATATGAGTAAAAATTGAATTCTGATTCGGAAATTTAAATCGAACAGGTGGATGTGTGACGCAACAAAACCGAATTTCTTATTTTCTACATAATACAGGGTAGGGTAATACAGGGGCTGGAACTTTATATTTGGAACATGTTCCAGTGATGTTTGTAGGGAAGGGAGGGGTTTGGGGGGAAGGGGTGGAGTGGGATATTTGTGTTCCCACCCGTCTCAATCTCAAACATGTTGTGGTCGAGGCAGCAGTGAACTTTTGCCGTGGAGGCGCATTTCTTTGATGGTGGGTCCGTGATTGCAATTCTATGTGCCTTTCAACATCACTTCGATATTCCTCCACGAGGTCTAGTTCGCTATCGGAAATGTATTTTAATGTGGATGGATACCTTCTGAGCAACTTAGAATGTCTCTAAAGAAAGGAAAGGACCTCAAAAGATCGTTAGAATACCTGAAAATGTGCAATGAGTTCGTGTGTCAATTCAGGCCTGTATGTAACAGTGATCCAACAATTCATCTTAACCGCTTTCTAAGAAAGGGATCTTGATAACGTGTCAAGCACATCATTTGAATAATCTATTGTCCAAATTCTATGTCATTTGGACCAATAGGATGGATTCTAGAGCCCTCTGAAGAGGGAAACTTATTTCTTGCTTACCCTGTAGTTCAAGGCTTCTCAAACTTTCAATATTTGTGACCCTATATTCAATCACAATTTTCATCGCGCCCCCTTCCTGACAATAACAATGTATTGAACTAAATATACTATACTTTGACACTGAAGCTGCAATACGATTTTAACCTCTTAAGCGCCACCGGCGTATATAAACGTCGCACTCAGCCAAAGCTTTAATTGCCCCAGACGTATATATACGTCTTTCCGATGTATAAATACGTCCATAAAATATCCATAAAGTTACTTCGAAGACTTTGAAATGCAATGAAAGTACCTTGACAGTGTTTGCGAAGGATTTACTTATTTCAGAGGATTTGCTTATTTATTCCTTTCCCCCTCCCCAATATAACACATACAAACGGTGCCTGCGTAATCGGAGACATGGGGAAGTGAATCATGTAAACTTTAATCGGCAGTTAATTGATCAATTATAAACCGTACAAATTATCAAGGTCAGTGGTAACTTTCGTATGTAATTTTATATGTGACAAGCCCATTGGGTCACTTATAATTCTTAAACTTGTTTTTAATTTATATAGTAATGTTACATTCATAATCAAATACATTATGTTGTACTGATATATTTGTAAGTGTATTATATCAAGGCGAATATGTGATTTTATTTTATTATGTCAGAATGTATTTTGTTTGCTTACTTTCAGTATATTAATTTTTTTAAATATTTTGCTTTCGACTTTTCAATATGCTCACGCCCTCCTTGAAGAGTTATCACGCCCCCCTAGGGGGGCACTCCCAACAGTTTGAGAAACACTGCTGTAGGTTTAATATTTCAAAAATGGGAGCTTCACTCTCAGACCCTCAAAAGTCACCTTTTGCTGTCGATTTCAGCAAGATCCGTTCTTAAGCGTTTACCAAATCAAATATCTCGCCAAATCCAGTTATCATTTTTTAAGCATAAACGGTGACTGATTTCCTGTTATTGGATGCTTATCACGATACTTGGCGACTTTGTACATTCACACACATTTTCTTAAGCAAGGTGGTTAAGAAAAAAATTAAAAATAAATTTGAAAAAAATGGGTTGTGTGTGCGTGTGAAATATTCTTTTGGCTCTTTTGAAACATCAGCGTAGTTCCCTGCAAAATGGTAGAACGATACGATCAACGTCAAGGATATGTGTATATATATAAGTTTCAAACAAATATACAAACAACCAAATTTATTTATAAGATAAGTAATGTGCGTTTACAACATCAAAAGATTTTAAGATACTATAGAATCACTAATTCCAGATTAAACTTCTGAACAATTTTATGGAAACTATGATAAATAAGGCTACTAAAATAAGAAGGGATTATAATTAAAGTTCTTCGGTCAAAATGCCTTAAAAAAAGAACAATGGTCAGAGTGACCTCAAATTTCAATTGAATAAATATACTGGAAAAGAAGGAAATGGCATGGCATAAGAGAAAAAGTTCCAAAGTGTATCAACAGATAGCGCTGTAAGTGGCATTCCGGAAGTGGATTCGGTTACCAGTGGTATTTTAAATCTAATTACGATGGTTTTGATATGAGTTGCACATTAAGTCAAATATGCACTTCAATGTGCATGTTTGTTTTGGTTTCTTGACGGAAAAAATGACTTCCAAGTCATTGAAAGTCAGTTGTTGAACTGTTAGCGGAAAGCCCATCTATCATGGTAAGGTCGTACTAAACTGCAAGATAAAAGTCGGTTTTCAACTGTCCTTGGGCCAAAAACCACATATAAAGCAACAATGATACAGTTTCTTCTCTTCAAGTACATCCAGTTCAAATTTGAATTCATTTTGATCAGTGGTTCTTTTTTTACATTCTTTTGAAAGGAGAACTTTAATTATAATCACCCTGTATGCTCTGAAATATTATAGTATTTTATTTTATTTTACAAATAACACATTATACATATTTATGAATGCATGATGAAAGGAATATAATTAAATAAAATAAACCAAAGCAAAATGATTCAAAGTAATTATTCCAAAGATTATATAGCTTATTTGGTATCAGATGCATCCATCGGCATATTAATTCAATCATAGGGTAAATAATGTAGACAAAGAGTATGTCTCTGTAATGGAATCAAAGACCGTAAAAGCATTATAATTGAAGTCGAATAATCGGTTCGCTTTGAAGGAAACATCGCTTAAAAGGTTTGTCGGTTGCTATACCCAGTGTCAATAAGAAAGCATTATTAATGGTTTACAATATGGAAAAAATTAGTGAACGTTAAAAGATATTCCCCAAAATAGAAAGAGAACGAGTCAGTTTAATTTATGTACGAACTCATTTTCTCCAAGTTTTTGACATTAAAGATAAATCGAAAAGATAAATGCTTTTATTTCATTTCAGTCCTGATGGAAATAATCATTTATATCCTATTACATTAGCTTTGTCTCGTAACAAAGTAATTACGCACAAAATTAGAATATTTGCGGATTTAATGCTTGACTGTTCTTAAAAACAATCCATTCTAGAACAATTTTTCCTCTGTTTCATTCTGTTTATTTCTCGCATTGGAAAAATATTTCTTGTATGGCAATACATTTACCTAAGCCGATCTGTTAAGCCTAATGGAATGATGAAATCAAAGTTAGAAAGAACACGATTACTTTGTACGATTAATGCTCTATTTTTGATCGTAGGAAATATGTTGCTCAAGTAGATACACTCTTTGCTTTTGTGTTTCCAATCAACTGGATTATTAGGAGGGGAGCTTCAATTTAGGGAGGAGTTACGAAAGTAAAATGAACCATTTCTACATTTCCACAAAGTCAAATACATCAATCATATACCGTCCATATTATCATATTCAGTCGAATCAGCACGATGAAAAACGTAACAACTTAAGTAAGTTACATAATCAAAGTTCCAAAGGGAAGTGATATGATGAACTTTCGTGAAGATTAAAAATCATTAAAAGAATCTCCCATACCCTTCCTGGAAAGAGTATAAAGCCGAAATTCACAAATCCTCTTATAGAAGAATTCGATCAACGTGAAGCAATAAGATCGCTTTTCTCTTATTTATTGAAGAAAATCAATTTTTCACCAAGAGGGGAATATTCCGCTGGAAGGTATCTCACCACTTCTCAGCAAAGGAGTAAATACATTCCAAAACACCGGTAAAGAGAGAGTTAAGAGTAAAGAGACCGGTTCAATCACAGTTAATTTCTACTGACTACGTTGGGAACCGTGATTTTGAAAAGGCTTATAAATGGATGATATTTGTGTCAGTGAAATCAGAATAAAAATTAAAAATCTTCTACGAAGATTATTACAAGAAAAAATGTAAATGTAAATTTTTGGCAAAAAATGAAGGGAATGAAATGAACTGAATTCAGTTGTGTGCTACAGTCCATGAGGACTAAGGCCTATTGTACCTATCTCAGTGTACACTACCCCCATGCCAGTGATTCGGCGAATAGGCGTACGAACGATACCATATTCGTGGCAAGCGTGGGAGCAGTTACGTCACTTTGTGGGTTGCATCATTCGTACGTGACGGCTTAATTGCGTCCAGTGTGAGACGGCTTTGTGTGACGACTTAATTGCGGCATGTGTCAGACGGCTTGGTTGCTTTTGAGGTGGATAGATGGCGCCACGACTGCTGTGCGCGTGAAGGGTGCGGTTCTGTTTGCCCGGCAGGGTCACCAATGAAGGAAGGAAGACCTGAGCACCTTGTGCTCCAAAAATGAGTATCTTAGCGATCACGCCAAAATGATCGTCTTCACATGCTGGCTACAACTGGTTTTATATCGATATCACACCACAAAATAACAAACCTTGTTTCGGGATTTAGCGACTTCATTACTTAGAGGTCTGACTGTATTTCAAAAATCCTAGTTAAAGTTCTGTACAGAAGTCATAGATACGTATATAGATAAAATATTATTATATATAAGTATTTTTTATAAAAGGAGAATGTTTTGAAATCTGTTAATTTTTTCTTCGTTCTTTGCCCCGTAAAATTGTGTTTAACTAATTTTATTTTGTAATAACATTCTAAAAACAATTTTATATGCTATCTATAACAATTTTATACTACTACAGTCAAAAAGTTCCGGAAATGGTTCCCTACATTTATACAGTAAAGATGAATTCATACAGTGAGGTGAAATATCTGTTTCGGGGGTTGGCAGCACTAATAAGGAAAACACACCGCCATCTGGAATTCATTTCCTGTATTGTTGCCGTTAGCTGCAAACCAATTATGACAAAGCGAATTTTTCATTCGTCGAATTTCGCAATACCGTCTTTAGAGCAGTGCGCAGACATCAAATTCTGTGTTTTGGTGGAGAAACCACCTGAGACGGTCGAGATACTGAAAGAATCATACGGAAACGAATTCAATACCAGAGGATTTTTTTTAATTCGTTTCCATGGCTCATAATGAAACTGAAGGGACATCGTTTTGTGGACTCAGATGAGGTGATCCAAAATGTGATAAAGCAACTAAAGGATCTATCAGAAATGGATACCAGGAGTGTTTTAAACAGCTATACGAACGCTGGAACAAGTGTGGGGATACAGGAGGGTTGTACCTCAGTGCTTCTCAAACTTTCAATACTTGCGACCTAATATTCAATCATAGTTTTCATTGCGCCCCACCTTCCATATAATATCAATGAATTGAATTCAATAATACTATACTTTGACGTTAAAGCTACAATGCTACTTTAACCTCTTAAGTGCCACGAACTTATATAAACGTCTCCATCAGCCAAAGCATTAATTGCCCTGACGTATATATACGTCTTTCCGAAGTATGATCTTTTCTGTGCTCTGCTATCCATAGAGTTATTCCGAAGGCTCTGGAATGCAATAAAAGGAAGGCTGTAAAAGATAAATATATTCCGTTTTAGAAATTCAAATCCTGCTATTTTTAAATCAAGAGGTAAGATCCACAAACACATTTTTGAATACAATCGAATGCTTAATGCTCCGAGAAACTCACAAGAGGGCACGACTAAGGAAATTCATTTTGGGTCGAGACTTAGTGTGGTAATAGTACTGCTTCAGGGTGTTCAATCCTCAATGTAACTCCACCGAATGGCCAGTCAATTCGGAGAAAATAGCCTCCGAAATTTATGCTTAGCTTATATACAATTAAGTTTCAATTTCCTTCACCAGCCCAGTGGCTCGATTGGTAAGTCGTCTGCCTTCAATGCGGGAGGACCCGAGTTCGAATCACGGGGAAAACTTTTTTCTTTCAATTCCTTTAAATATTTTTTAAAAATTTGATTTTTTAGGATTTTGACAGCGTTTGAGAAGGATTTACTTATTTCAGAGGATTCGCTGATTTATTCCTTTTCTCCCCCTCCCCCAATACATCACATACGCGTGCCTACGGGGAAAACACGAGGAACGAACAGCGTAACTTTCAAACAGCAGTTAAGGGGTTAATTACAAACCGAACAAATTATCAAGATAAGAATTAATGTTTGTATATAGTTTTATATGGGGGTCACTGGTAATCTTAATAATCTAATTAATCTCGTTTCTTTAACTCGGTACTGTTAAATTAATTATAAAGTATATTAGGCCTTACTAATACATTAATAAGTTTATTATATTAGTCTAAATTTGCATTTTATGTTTTATAATATAGGATTGTATTTAGGTTT
This sequence comes from Trichonephila inaurata madagascariensis, assembly GCA_019973955.1. Taxonomy (NCBI): domain Eukaryota; kingdom Metazoa; phylum Arthropoda; class Arachnida; order Araneae; family Nephilidae; genus Trichonephila; species Trichonephila inaurata. The sequence continues at coordinate 289,714 of BMAV01000914.1, read as the reverse complement.
TGCTTCCTTTCAGTAAATTAATAATTTTGTTAAATAATCTTTTGTTTTCGACTTTTCAATAGGCTCGCGTCCCCTCGTAATGTTATCACACCTTCTAGGGAGGCGCGCTCCATAGCTTGAGAAACGCTGCAGTATCTTGAAGGACAATATGATTAAATTATTGCTCTATTTTTTGATAATTTGTAATTGACCTATTCCAGGAACCTAGCGTGTATTCTAATTCAACAGACACTAAACATAAAAAAAATTAATTCATTTATATGCCTTTGCAAAATTAGGGGTTCTGAACGTAATTAGATACTAAAACTAAAAGCAATGGAAACATCTACAGTAAAACAAATAATTTTAAAGAAATATAAGAAACTAAAAATAAAGGTAATTTTTTTTAAGCAATTCATTCACCATTCTGTGACGGTAGAACTATTGTTAGAGAAAAATAGTTTTCTCTCTCTTTTGTGGCAATAAAAATTCTTGTTTGCATTAAGCGACAACTTGAATTAAATTAACTTCATAGAGCATAAAATATTTCTGAAAAGTTTTTGCTGTAAAACGTGTCACAATTTTTCAGGATGTTGTATTCTTATTTGTATAAAAACTCCTTTAGTGGAAAACGGATCGAATTCTATTTTGTGCATCTGTGTGGGTATATTGCCTTCTTTATTTATTTTCTATTTTCAAAAAGTGGCTGTGTTTTTCTTGAAATGAAGTTGTTTGTTCTCATTAATATTCTATGCTTGTTGCTTTTAAGATGCACGAGACTTATTTTCAGTTGTATCAGTAAACATAAGTACATACAATAAAAAGATATGTATATTTCTATTTAAAACTTATTGTTACAAATTTTGTGTAATAAATCTTAAAATAATGTAAATAATTTACAACTGAATGTGTAATACGTTTATATTACTCTACGTTGTATTTATTTTATATTAAAATTGTAATATTCGCAAGTATAACGCCGTATTATATACGTAAGCCGTATCCTTATATTTTAATGACGATTCAATGGAAATTTGGGGAATTTTAGCATTAGAGCCAAATGGGCATCATTTTTAGCGACCATATTGGCTACTTTGGCGACCATGTTGGTAACCATTTTTGGCGAGTTTGGAACGCAATAGATTATTTTGAGAATTTGTGGAGAAATACACTAATATCACGATTTATGATGAAAACGGATTTTTCGAGAAAATATTCGCCGTGTAAATGACGTCTCTTCTACCCAATAGTCCCAACACCTTCTCACAGTGAAATCAGAACGATTTACTTGACGATCTACTCGCCAAGCTGACTAACCAGCTTCCATCATCCCGATGATTCTTCTCTTCAACTCTGACAGCTGCTCATATTGCCTTCGATGGTGTTGTAACAGCATGTCTACTTCAGCGTTTCCTTTGAAAAATATTATGTTCACTCAAACAACCTCTGCTTAGCTGTTTTATATTCCAAGTAGAACAAAGCCCTCTAGTGGCATTACGCAATGTGCAATCATGCTACATTTCTAACCATTTGCATATCTTCCCCAACGTGTACCTTCATGCCAAGAGTTTCGTTGAGATCCTACAATTACTTCTTGATGCGCAAATTTTTATCGCAATGAGTGTATCTTGAAGGTTTTGTTTACTTTAAAAGCTTTTTTCTTCTCCTCTTGAACTCTGACAGCTGCTCATATTGCCTTCGATTGCGTTGTAACAGCATGTCTACCTCAACGTTTCCTTTGAAAAATATTTTCACTCAACAACCTCTGCTTAGCTGTTTTGTATTCCAAGCAGAACGAAGTTCAAAGCCCTCTAGTGGCCTTACGCAATGTGCAATCACGCTACATTTCTAATCATTTGCATATCTGCCGCAACATGTACCTTCATGCCAAGTTTCGTTGAGATCCTACAATTACTTCTTGGTGCGCAAATTTTTATCTCAATGAGTGTATCTTGAAGGTCTAAGTTTACTTTAAAAGCATATGACTAGAATATTCAACATCGAATAAAAATATTTATAGCCCAAAACTACTCTAATCTTTTAGAAACATTAAAAGACTGTATTCTTGTGCATTAGAGGGAAATATTCTGCAACAGATTCCTTTATAACCCCCCAGTAATGGACTCGTCTTTAAAAGCAAGTGTTCTTCTGAGTTTAATGCAACAAACTAAGAACTGCCATTTCATTTCAGTTGATGAGAGCTCTGTTGAGTAAAATTTTGATTTATCATTCGAAGTAGAATATAAAATAGCCGCTTTCTGTGGAATCTCTAGTATGCCTATCTTACCAGAGAGGTTAGTATTCGGCTTTAGAGGACTCCCAAAAGAGCGTTTATATGTAATTTATTCCCCAGAAAAGTCAAATCTCTCAACTTACGAAGAATAGTTATTTTGGAACGGTTCTACGGTTACAGTAAATTCGTAAACTCTGAAATATTTCTTACAGCAATATTTCACGAGTGCGTATGAGAATATATCATAAATTTAGCTCCGCAGAGTATAAATTCTCGAATTATTTGAATGTTGCTTTTGCTGCAGAATTGAGATTCTGGAAGATGGTATTAATTTTTTATTTTTTTTTACTTTAAGGGGGCTTCAAGAATTTTAGAATTTTCATTTACTCTGAAGTATTTAGGATTTAGGATTTACATAAAGAAATATTTGAGGAAACTAAATTTGGCTTATAAACTTGAGGAAAAATAAATTTTTAAAGCTTAGTTAAGTAATAAATAATGATAAAGTTAGTAGGTTGACTCTTTGGTGTTACTATCAATAAACATTTAAATCTCTGAAATAATGATTAGTAGGTTGACTATTTGGTGTTATCATCAATAAAGATTTAAATCTGTGAAATCTATTTTTTATATTGTAATTGGAGAAAAAAAATACTATAACACTGTGACGTCTCTCCGGTCCTTCTTCTAACATAACTCCTAAGTTCTTTGACGGCCACGATTAATGGCAAAACTTTTCCAACCCAATACCAAGAAGAGAAACGAATCGAATATGCAAATGAGATATACTTTAAAAGGATAGAAAGTTTGGTGAGATAGAACGGCAAGCCTAGAGATAACTTAGTGTGGAATAGTTCGGAACAAGTGTTAGACGTCCTACAGCTGTGGAAGAAGGATACGCTCATCACAATTGAATATAATAAAGATTAAGAAAGTCTGAGTCTTCTCACCTACTATCAACGTAATAGGAATTACTTCAACCTAGGAAGGAAGGTGACTTTATAAAAGGTAATATTTTGTATAGGAAGTTAGATTAGACAGTTAAATTATTATAATTAAGATAAATGATCTAGTTGCGCGATCTGACTTGAATATAAGGTTTAATTGTTGTTTAATTCTCACTTTAAGAAAGTTGTTAATTAGAATTAAGTAATTTAAGTTATTCTTAATAAAAGTTGTGTTAAGAATTACATAATGTCTCATCATTTAGATAATCCCACACCTCTAGCTTACGAGTATCACCCCAGACATAGTCATCACAGGATGGCTATGTCTCAACACATATAAAACAAAATAAACAATAACATAAATAGCTCAAAACCATTGTCTAAATGAAACATATGAAAATGTTTTATATCAATGATATATGTCAGTACATCGATTTTGTTTAATATAAGGGTTGCCCAAATGAAAAGTGTACAAGTTCAATAAAAAGAATAACTTTATTGGGAATAAAAATAAATTGTTCTGGTGGTTATAACACAGGTCCTATCGTTTCGGCAGTAGGTCTACGTCTTCACTCTAGAAATAAAGTGGTTGTCTCTTGAGAACGCCCTGCTAGTTTTTCTTCACTCCATCATCCAGATAGAAACGTAATACTGCCTTAACCTTTTAACTGTCATGCCCGAGAGTCTCGGGCACAGCACTGGTGTACGAAAATGCCACGCCCGAGTATTACTCGGGGTAATTTTTTTTTGAGGGTATCGTATTGTTTTACTCGAATATATATCGGGTGACGTTTATTTCGGCTTCATTTCTTTGTCAAACCCGACTGATTTTCGGGAAAAGTTATTGCCCGCTCAATTCAATAGATGGCAGCACTTTACTGAAGATTTCAAAGGTTAGAGCTTAGAAGATCTTTGGTTCAAAAAAATTTGACAATTTGTGTACCCAAATCATCAAAATAACCTGACAGTTAAAGGGTTAATTGGCCTACAGATCAAGAAGTCACAGGGTGACAATTCGGGACTGTACGGTGGGTGTTCTAACATATCCCAACGAATTTTTTATTGTTGAATTAGTTTCACGGGAAACGTGTGGGTAGACATTGTCATGTAGATGCGATTCGTTTCCTGCCATCTCGAAAACTCTTACACCAACTGTTTCAAGACGTTCAATCTGATCAGTGCTCACCATTATTTGTCAATAGATTTCTGCAATCAACTCACCTCCTACAATCAGAAATCATACTACCGCACGTTGATTCGATTTGGAAGCATCCTTATACGGCACTATTTTACGTTCGATTAATTTCCTCTACCATTGACAGGTTTCACTGTTAAACATTGTATGCAGTGTACACTTCTTACCCTATTGCATGTTCCTATTTGGTGGCTCTGCTATAGCCGAAACTCATTCTGATGCAATCGCATATGTCCATTTTTCATTTGGGCAATCCTTAGAGTTATCTTTATATTCAAGAACTAGCTGGTATACCCGTTCTTCGCACGGGTGAATTGAAAAATTAAACAATACAGATTGAAGGATAAAGAAAATTTTAATGAATTAATCTTACGTGAATCGCAAATCAAGCAAACAAAAAAAGTTTTTTGCATGTCTCAGCTGAACAAAAAACCATATTTGTTAAATTTTATGTCTGTAGATCTAATACCTGATTAAAAAATTTTTTTTTTCATTTACCACTTCCCGTAACTCTCTTGTGGGTCAATTTTTGAAACCACCTTCTTAAGCTGATCTTTGCTTGGCAAAAGTAACACATTGTTGCACAATTTGTGTAATCTACGCTTAAAATAGAGTAAATAATTTATAACTGGATGTGTAATACGTTTATATTACTTTCTGTTAGTATTTATTTTATGTTGAAATGGTACTATTCGCAAGCACAACTCTGTTCCTTACATTATAATGGCTATTCAACAGAAACATAGCGAAATGTTGGTGATAGAGCCAAGAAGGCATCATTTTTGGCGCCCCTGTTGGCAATTTGGCGTTTGACTAACGGTGCAGGAGTTGATATGCTGTAGCTCCAAATGGTGGGAAGCTGCAACAAAGAGGATAGCACAAAAACAGTCTCCACTATTAAATACATATACATGCCAATTTTCATAGTGATCGGTTGAACGGTGTTGGAATGATGCAATTTCATATTTACAAACATTCATTTTTATATAGAGAGATAGAAAAAAAAATAAGTATAACCCTTTGGTGTAGAGCAACGATACTCAACCTGCGGCTCACTGCACCTTTTTAAGTGGCCCGGTCATGGCCCATTGCTCTGAAAAATTCATTTATTTATAAAAATTTGGTGGGAAATTCTTTGTTAAGAAATCAAATATATAAATTTTGATTTTTGTTGTCGATGTCGTATATGTGCGAATTGATTTTTTTCTTCTGATTAATGATAATAGACAACAGTGGAGTAGCGACCATTTTATGAGTGGAACTAATTTTTAATTATCTTTCGTATCTTGCAAGCGAAAAATATTCGAGGAAAATAAGTTGTTTGAAGAAGTTAACTATTCTGTAGTGAAAAACAAGCATGCATCAGTAATTGTTTGATTTGTCACGAAAAAATTGTATTTAAAAAACACCAATAAACAGGAATCGCATTCAATGATACTTTTCCTCGAACATCTCTTTCAAGAGGTGATAAATAGGCTTTCTTGAATATTCTTTACAACAGCAAAAAAGTGTTTTGTCAGTGGTAATGTCACAGTGGTAACAAAGGCACCTATGAAATTTGTTACATTATTGGTAATCATATGAAACCATTTACTCATGCAGAAATTGTGAAGAAGCGATTCTTAAATACTTCCAATTTAGAAAAATTCAGTGACAAAAATATAAAAATTAAAAAATAATTATTGAAAAAAGCAAATTAGGAATTTTAATATTTTGATCAATTTTCCACATTTTAAATTTCCTTTGGTACCTTGGTCTTAAAGCATTTCTCCCGCCCCTCCTCGATTAATCCTCCTGTTGCGGCCCGCGCGAAATAGCCATCATATGTATGCGGCCCGCATGATTGATTGATTGAATATTAACGTCGCACTATTCAGCTACACGAGGGCTTTTGGCGACGGACCACGTCATTTTGAACCATGGTCAAGTGACGTGGACGACACCTGAGCTGGCACCCCCTCTCCTAACTACCACACCACACCAGCGGGAGGACGTTTCAGCTCTCGACAGATTTAACGTGCATCACTGCCCTACACGGCGGGTCTTTAGTGGTACTGGACTCGAACTCGTGACAAGGCAAGCCACGATCCGATACCTATACCACTCGGCTACCACTTCCACGTGGCCCGCATGAAAAATCTAACATATGTATGTGGCCTGGCTGAAAAAATAGTTGAGTACCCCTGGCGTAGAGCAAGGGTGTCAAACCCAATGGTTAACTTCTGCCAAACAAGGTTTTACTTTAGGTGGGCCGCAAAAGAAAAATAATAAATACTTATAGAAACGTGGTTTTTTTCTTATTTCGAATGTATATTATAATAAACTTATATTAAACAACAACAAAAATTTAATGTTTGCATCCTGACGCTTGACATCTCTCCTCTGCTATTATCTTTCCTATTATTTTGGGAGAAATTTGGTTCGCAGTGATTACTTTCAAAACTGACCCAAGGCGAACGTAATTGATACTTTTTCCAACAGGAGACTTATTTCCTCTCATGACTAAAAATAAGTTCACGTATTGATATAAGTACATCCAAGCATTGAAATAATTTCATATGCTACTTTTCGAGTATTTTCAGTGGCTGGTAAGTATTTGTTAAAATTCGGGCACATCCACTTCAATGCATTGTCTTAATACCAGGTGTTTCTAAAAGAATATCAGAGTTTTAACGCTTTATAGTATCGGAATATAACGCTTTTATCACTTATAACTTATAAGTTAATTCATGCATTGAATGAAAAAGTAACTGAAACAGCTTTATCTACAAGTTTACAAATGTTCAATGTGAACCCCATTCGTCACATGGCACAAATTAAGTCGATGGAAACGTTCATCCCAAACTTTTTTCAGTGTGTCTGAGGAAATTCTTGCAACATCTGCTTCCATCCTGTGTCAGAAGTCTGAAAGGTCAGCTGGTAGCGGAGGAACGTACACACAATCCTTTATGAACCCCTGCCCCCCCCCCAAATAAAGGTCACATGGCGTAAGATCCGATGAACGTGGAGGTCATGCAATACAAGCTTTATTGGGAGGCTCTTTGCGGCCAATCCATTCTCGTTGGGTACACTGATATTAAACCAATCGCGTACTGAGAGATGCCAGTAAGGTGATGCACCATCTTGCTGCCAAATAAAGTTATTTGGTTCACTTTCTTCCAATTGAGGAAATAGCTATAGTTGTAGAGCATCAAGATAGGCAGAACCAGTTACAGCCTTGATCGTCCCGTACTTTTCCCTTTACAAAGACAGCCAGTTGTTTCAAACTGATGATACCACCTAAGAATGTTATTATCATTTGAAGGTTGACAACCGAACTTCATACGGAACGCTTGTTGCACAGTAATAGCAGATTATGTCTTTGCAAACTGGAGAATACAAAGCGCTTTCTGTTTAATAATCGCCATTTTTCTACTAGCGCGTT
>BMAV01000914.1:249907-263114 GCA_019973955.1 Trichonephila inaurata madagascariensis | reverse complement strand
GTGTGCGCCTAAGGGTGGGCCAACCTTCAATGTACAAATAAATTTCAAGTTTTCATCTCACATTCAAGCAATCCAAATTCGTACAGAATGGATGTGTCGTGTCTACAAAGTTCCATTGCCCAGGGAAGAAAAAAATCATATTTCCAGAACTATCAAGCTGCTTGATGTGTGGTGTGCCACCTATTTTTTAAAACTTCGGATTGATTGATTGAATATTAACGTCGCACTATTCAGCTACACGGGGGCTTTTGGCGACGGACCACGTAATTTTGAACCATGGTCAAGTGACGTGGTAGACACCTGAGCTGGCACCCCCTCTCCTAACTATCACACCACACCAATGGGAGGACGTTTCAGCTTTCGACAGATTTAACGTGCATCACTGCCCTACACGGCGGGTCTTTAGTAGTACTGGGCTCGAACTCGTGACAAGGCAAGCCACGATCCGATACCTATACCCCACTCGGCTACCGCGGCCTTTAAAACTTCGGATACCGTTTATTTGAAAAAAAGTGTTTAATATTATTAACTTGTACCACTTTTGTTCAATAATTACAGTTTTGTGAGGTAGTAATAATTCCTCTAGAGCATTATTTTTGTCAAAAATTCAGCGTATGAACGAGTTAAGGGACATTACTTAGGACAGGAGTATTTTTAAAAATAGATGCCGAAATCTGACTTTTCGAAAGGTGTTTTCATTCATGTGCGCGAGAAAGATGAATGGACGAAAACAGTGGGAAAATGTAGATAAGAAATGGTTGTTGGAAGCATCCAGATGTCGTAAATAATCCACTAAATCTGAGTTTGGGACATGATCAGATCCCATCTAAAGTATAATATGAAGAAATTGCTGAAGCACTGCAGCACAGACAGAACAATTGTTCCAGACGGATGTGAATGGTATTAGTTCAGACCTTAAGAGTGATTATCAAACCATTTAAATCAGTAATTTAACCATTTAAATCAGTAATAATTTAATGAAGATATTAGAAAGTGAAAATATACTTTTAAAAAGATCAAATGCAAATGTAGATATCCAATTTTGTGATCAGTGAGTGTGGGGCACAGAGTCGCCCCAGGCTCACGAAATCGTTAATTCTGGATAAACTGTTTATTTGTCACCCCTTAGCCTGGCAGTATCCGCCTATATGAAAGTCTTCATGAGAACTAAAATATATTTGTCACATATCTCCCACTTTTTTGAGAGTGGCAAACGTTTTTTTGCGATCTTAAGGTATTCGTTTTGACTGAGTTCGCTGCGTGACTACTTTTGTTCCAAAATAGTTTCTACTAACATGCTACATTTCCTCTATGTAAACAGCTTAGTGGTCTTCATTGCAGGGCTCTACGACTTATTATGGCTTATAAATGTAAATGAGTAGAATATAAACAAAGAAATGGGCATTTCTGTGATCTCTATTGAGGGACGTTGAAACTGATCAGGCAAGGAAAGAACATGGCTGAAATAATGGATATTAATCATGACAGTGAAAGTATATTTGATAAAAGCGATGAACATGAAACGTTTGAGTTAAAATAAAAATTTTCAAATGTTACCTAAAGAACTCCATTAAAAGAAATCTGAAGCAGTAAGTGTAGCACGTCACATTTCACCCTGTCAAAAAGACAAAAGCAAAAAAAGTTCTACATGTTACGTGTCGATCATCAAAGGACAATAAAACTACAATAACTTCAACAAAAAAAGACAGTTTGTCCAACATTCCTGTAATGTTAGCGAAAAGGGTCTATGATTTGTGTCCTTTTTTACAGCCACGCATATTTGAAACTTCTTGGTTCATTTTGATTGATATCTTTTCTCAAATTATCAAAGCAAAATTTAAAAGTCCTTAAAAGTAGGCAAGCATATTTTCTCTTAAATAAATTATTCACTAGAATTATAATTTGTGTCATGTACAATATAAAAGTAATTATAAAGAAGGAATTGGAGTGACTCAGTCACCATTAATGTTAGTATCGAGGACGTGCCTGCTCCCAGATTAAGGCCATTATTTTTATACGCGATGTATAAGACGCACTTATAAATCTAAGTCTCATTTTTTGTGATAAAATTGCACGTTACTCACGGAAATATACGTTAAGGTATCCGAATGGTTTAAAATCATCATTTTCATCTAAAGAAATCGAAATTTCTTTTATAGTCTATTTTTGTAGCCTGTTTAATAGGCTTTCTAAAAATATACTTTTAATTCTGTGTCAATTAGAAAAGGAGTTATAGCTGTTTTTGTTTGAGGTAGTAAGCCAAAATCGAAACCGGAAATGTGAGTTTTCGGTTGATTTTCACTGGCAAAATTGTGACATAGCCATCTGTCGATAGCTATGTCTTGGGGGTTCCGCGTAAGTTAGAGGTGTGGGATTATCGGAAGGATGAGACATTCTATAATTCTTAATATGACTTTTATTAAGAATTTAACTTAAATTACTTATATAACGAACAAACTTATATTAAGTGAGAATAAACCAAAGTACGGCCGTTTAAATTAAGTCAGATCGCGCAATTAGATCACTTATCAAGATAACTAATTAGATCCACCTATTCTCAATTCAATAATTTACTAGCGTTCAGAATATAATCCTCCTACCTTGGTTGAAGGCTCAACGATACTGATACTTTCAAGTAGACTGATGTGCTCGTGTGCAATAGTTGCTCCTTGTATATATTAGCGAGGGTGGGCGTCTCCATGATTCCTGAGTAGGCGTCTATATATAATTGCACTTCCACCTGTTCCGAACTAAGCTTTCTCTAAGATTGCCATTGATTCTCACTAAACTTTCTATCCTTTTAAAGGTTATGTTATTTGCATTGTTGCTTCGTTTTTACTTCTTGGATTTGGGTTGGAAAAGTTTTGCCATTAATCGTGGCCGTCAAAGAACGTAGGAGTTATGTTAGAAGAACGCGAGAGATGTCACAAAATGAGATTTTTATTCTTTTAAAATATTTTAACGAATTCTTTTTATGTTTAGTAAACTTTATTTCACTTTATAAATATTTTAGTAGATATATTTGGCCTTCAAATAGGCAACAGTTAACTAATTGCAATGTTTGTTTGGATTTAAACGAGTTGCTATCTTTTTAACATTTGTGTTCAAAATTAGATCTCTTTTTAACTTTATTAGTACTTTTATATAGAGATATAATTATTTTTTATTAAATTAAAGTTGTCATGCCAAAAACAAGATCAATGAAGTAAAAAAAAGATGAGATTTCCAGAGAGCAGTATTTGTTGGAGAAACGTTGAAAGAAAAACCAATGGATCTTTCAAATTCAGTCATTAATTCAATTAAAAATACTTATAAGGAACTTTACGATCAAAATCTCCTAAGAAAATGCCTTCGGGGCAAAGCTCAGAACTGCGATGAAAGTCTTAACAATGTCGTGTGGAGTATAATCCCGAAAGACAATTTTGTAGAGCTACAAACACTCCGTTTAAGAAATCATATTGCAATAATACTTTTTAATTCTAGATTTGCTAGTCTATTACCTCTACTTTAAAAGTTAGGAATGAAATTATGTTCTGAAATGGAAGGATATTCTTGGTACCTCGACAAAACGAGAATTGTTGGTTCTATGAGGCATTCTAAACCACAGATAAGAAAAGGTCTCGTAAAAAAAAGAAAGGCCCTTCAAAAATGCAAAAGTTTGAAGTATGAGGTTCAGGAAGGCACAATATACAAATCTGGTGAGTTTTAATACCTTCCTAAATATTTAAAAATTTTATTGCAAATATAAAATTTATTTTGAATTTTCTGAAGAATGATATTTTTGAATATAATGGTTAACGGTAAGTGATATTTCTTAAAGTAAATGATATATTCTTATGAAATTTTTCGAGTTTGTTCTTTGTATTATAATGAATGCTTTCTGCTAAAATCTGAGACATAGCCATCCTGCGATAGCTATGTCTTGCGGGATCCGCGTAAGCTAGAGGTGTGGGATTATCTAAAAGATGAGACATTTTGTGATTCTTAACACAACTTTTATTAAGAATAACTTAAATTACTTAATTCTAAATAACAACTTTCTTTAAGTGAGAATAAGCCACCAATTAAACTGAATATTCAAGTCAGATCGCACAACTAGATCACTTATCTTAATTATATTTAATTAACTGCCTAATCTAACTTCCTATACAAAATATTACCTTTTATAGAGTCACCTTCCTTTCTTGGTTGAAGACACTCCTATAATGTTATTTGTAGGTGAGAATACTCAGGTCTTATTAATCCTTCTTATAATTAATATTATTAATGACGATGAGCGTATCCTTCTTCCTGGGTTATAGGTCGTCTAACACTTGTTCCGAACGATTCCGTACTAAGTTATCTCTAGGCTTGCCGTTTTATCTCACCAAACCCTCTATCCTTTTAAAGTATATCTCATTTGCATTTTCATCCTGTTTCTCTTCTTGGTATTGGGTTGGAAAAGTTTTGCCATTAATCGTGGCCGTCAAAGAACTTAGGAGTTATGTTAGAAGAAGAACGCGAGAGACGTCACAAATCTAAGGGTAATTTTTCAATTAAGTTATTTTTTAATTGCAATTTTATATGAAAAAAAAGTTTAAGAAAATTCTGGGTTTTTTTCATTTCGAACACCTGTATTTCATGATTTTACAGTAGAATTTGAACTTTTTTTTAATATAAAGCAGAGTTAAACGTTAAATAAATGTATTCCTGCAAACATTTTATTTATTTTTGTGATATATATATATTTAGACTTGTTAGCAGAAGAGCAATTTTCTGTAATATTTTAATACAAATTTCTCAATATTTTGAAAAATAAGCTTTCAAAAAATTCTTCTTGCTGTATTTTCATAGTTTTGCAACATACTTAAATAAGAAATAACAATTAAATAATTATTTAAGTTATATTTTAGAAAATTGTCTCCGAATCCAGTCGGATACCTTAAGCTTATTTTTTTCATACAACTAAAAAAATGCAAAAAAATGCTTAAATGTATTTTTATTCAATATGCTAAGGAAAAATGGATTAAATTCACAAACATATAAGACGTTTTTACTCTAATACTTTTTCAAATTTACTTTTCATCTCAAAAGAGAGAATGAAGGACCATTTACCTTTTTACCATGTTTCCTAAACGTGACTCTCAAATTTAATACTTAAAGAACTTTCAACAAAATCGATAAACCATACTGAAAATAAAGCGTTCCCTGTAGTACTGCATCAGCATTTTTAGAATCATTGTACATAGATACTGTCAGTTGTTTTTCAACTCAAAAGATAGTTTTAGTATTCAAGAGCTGAATAACAGTTTTTAAGTATGTTTTAAGCCTAAACGTTGAATTTAGAAGCAAATAAGCTTTTAACGTAAAAATTGATAGGTTGTATAATTTGTTCATCTCGTAAGGATAAGAAGTTCTAAAAAGGAACATGAAGAGAAAATGACATTTCGCTGCTGAAACGTAGTTTTTTTTCCCATCAGAAAAACTGTCTCATGTACCCTTATGATCTCTTACGTTCGTAAAAGGAATATGGATGTTTTTACGACATGAATATATCGCAACAATAACTATTTAAGGTGTTTCATCTTTTAGTAAAATGATATGCGAGTTCTCAAGTAAAAGCTATTTTAGAATATGGTACATTGAGGAATGGAGAAAAAAGCAGAAGAAAAATGGTTAGATTATTCATAAATATTTCAAAGTCCATTCATGACACAAATTTATCACAGCGTGCTATTCTGCAGTAGCTACATAAATATTCTTAAGCGATATTTATTTCAATATTAACGAAAAATTTGTATGCAAGTAAAACATTACCAGACTTCACATGGCAACAAATATCGTAAAATCCAGCGTATAACCCTCACCTATACTTTCAAGCTGTACTTAATAATTTTAAGGTATATTTGCCGTATAACGCCCATCCCTTTTCTTGCGAAGAAACCTAAAATGTTTGAACTCATTTATTTGAGGTATTATACCAAAATTTAGATAAAATAGTCTAGTGCAACAGCTCTTTAAGTTCATAAGGAATATCATTTCTTTTAAATAAATAGTGTTTCGGTATATGTAAAAGCTTAATTTTTTTATGCATATATCTTTTATACCTTTTAAAGCCATTATTTTTATACTCGGCGTATAACTCCCACCCGTAAATTTCAATCTTATATTTGTGTTAAAGGTACAAGTTATACCCCGGATTTTACGGTAATTAAGCTAGAAATTTATATATATATATCAATAGTTCTAATTCTGCATTTGTTATTCAATATGAATCTTTTAAAAAATATTTTAAAAAATTATTAAAAGCAGATGTTTTCAAAATTTTACTGTGATTAAATTCATGCTAAAATTTTATCATATAAAAAAACAAAATACACACTTATATTTCTTTTTTGTTTATTCCAAAGTACACGAAGCTCTGTAAGATGACATGAATTGATGAAAAGTGTATAGTGATATCAGTAAATATCATGCTTAAGCTTTTTACGTTCCATTTCAAAATTTTAAGAAACTTAAACAAAAATAAGTATACATGAATAGGATAAGGAAGATTGAGAAACCCATTTCCAATTTTTTGTTGTGTCATTCTCTATATACTAGAAAAGCGACTCAATCATTAACACACTCTCATAACGAGATTTTGTGAATTATAAGGCCTACAGTCTTGAAATTTGTCAGGCATGTTTCTTGTGCTGAGTAAAAAATCCTCTAGGAGCTGTTTTTGTAGAAATCGATTAATGAAGGTATTGCATTAATGTTACATGCAAACATTCTCCTTACTGATCTACAAGACTTACATTTTTGAAATTTGGTGAAAATGTTTCTTTTGTTGAGTAGAGATCCGTTAAGAACGGGGTTTGTTCAAATTTACTCAAAAGGGAGTAACTGGGACGTTGTATACAAAAATTCCCATTTCCATGCTATATGACCAACAGATGCAAAATATGGCAGACATGTTTTCTTAGTTAAGCAGAGATTCTCTAAGAGCGAGTTTCGAAAATATCGACTTCCAAATGGAGGGGAAGGGGTGGGGGTTACGACAACGTGAAAGATAAATATACATTCGTTTTAAATATTTAAATACTTTTCTTTTTAAATTCAGAGCAGAGGGATACAGGTATGTTTTTGAAACAATCAAAAGCTTAATTTTAGGACTTAAATATCAATATATGAAACCTAGTAACTGAGTGGTATTATACTGCGCTTCCTCGCCACATGTCCGCGGTTTGAATCTCTGGTTGTGTAAGGTTGACTCTGTCTTTCCTCTCTTCAGTGCGTCGATAAATGAGTACCAAGCTTGCTTGGGAACTGAACACAGAGGGTTTCGCGTCAAAGCGACCACTTAACCAAAGCACATGCACCCCAGCGCCTAAGATCACGTAAACTGAGATAGGCACGGTAGGTCTTGGCCCTCACGGGCTGTTGCACCAGTGAGTTCAGCTCAGTTCAGATATCAATGTATAGCAGTGCTTCTCAAACTTTCACTATTTGTGACCCAATATTTAATCATAAATTTCATCGCGCTCCCTCCATGCAATAACAATATATTGAATTCAAAAATTCTATATATTGACGCCAAGTCTACAACACGTCTTCAACCTCTTAAGGGCCACCGACGTATATAAGAGTCTCACTCAATCAAACTGATAATTGCCCCGGACGTATATATACGTCTTTCCGAAGTACGACCTTTTCGGTGCACTGCAATCTTTAAAATTATTCTGAAGGCTTTGGAATGCAATAAAAGGAATTTTAGAATGTTCAGAGGATTTGCTTATTTATTCCTTTTCTCCTCTCCCAATACATCACATATTCGACCCACATGGGAAACTGTGGCATTGGGGAGTGATTCCCGCAACTTTTAATTTGCAGCTAATGGATTAATTGAAAACTGTATAAATTATTCAGATAAATATTAATTTTCAGGTTATAATTTTTATAGGACAAGCCCCTGGAGTCACTGGTAATCATTAAACTTGACCTTAGTGTTGTTAAATTAATTATAAAACACATAGCGCAGTACTGATACATTTATAAGTGTATTATATCAATATAAATTCGTATTTTATTTTCTATTATGTCAGAATGTATTTTGTTTGTTTACTTTCCACAAATAAATAATTTTCTTAAATAATCTTTTATTTTCACCTTTTCGATATGCTCGCGCCCCCTGTGCACAGTTTTAACCCCCCCAGGAGAGAGAGCGCGACATTTTGAGAAACCATGATATATAGGCATAGAGCATCACAAAATACCCAGCATAGCGACTGGGAAATGGCTAGTTTAGTATAAAATTAAAAAATGTACTTTCTTTGTAGACATTCTAATGAGAAACATTTTTCATTCGATTATTAACAATATTTCAAACTAAGTTATGCTAAATCCTTTCTCTACTAATACCTCACGACAGTCATTTGAAATTACCATAATCAATACTACATACATTCGACTGTAAAAGACGGAGCAATTACGTACGTTTTTGTTGAACAACCAATAACATGGTTACTCTAATAGAATCCAACTAGGGATTACCATGCCAGGATATCGAATACCGGTATTTTGCGACATTTGTACAATTTTGTAATACCGGTATTCAAAGTTAAAATAAAGTTTTTTTTTGTTTTTTTTTTGGTTTTTACCAGAAATTTTTAAAATTGTTTCAGGGATTATGTTCAGGGATCGCCAACGTAGCAAAATAGCATACAATTTTGTTTTTATCCTCTTAAGGTATCCGACTACGTTCGGAACCGTAATTTTGCAAAAGCGCATAAATGGATCAGTTTCATGATATTTAGAGTCACTTTGATTAAAATACATGTATAAAACTGTTTTATAAGGACATTTTGACAAAAAAAATTATTTAAATACAATATTTTGGCAAAAAATGAACTTAGAATAATCTTTTTTCAAAATGTTCTCCTTTTGTGAAAAAAATGCTTCTATTATAATAATGTTTTGTGGCTGTATATAGTTCTCTACAGAGGCTTAACTAGAATTTTTGATATATGTAACTTGAAAGTGGGTTTATCCATTTTTTACGACAACAGAGGGGAGAAATTTTAAGAAAAAAAGGCCGATAATTATTTCAATTTGGGGTAACTCTGAAAATAATGTGAATTTTTCAAAAAATTCTAGTTGAGCCTCTGTAGAGAGGTCTGAGCTGTATACAGGCAAAACATTAAAATAATAGAAGCATTTTTCACAAAAAGAGGAGATTTTGAAAAAAGATTATTCTAAGCTAATTTTTTGCCAAAATATTATATTTAAATAATTTTTTTTTTGCCAAAATGTCCTTAAAGTGACACTAAATATCATGACAATTATCCATTTATGCGCTCTTTTATAATTACGGTTCTGAACGTAGTCGGATACCCCTTCCCGATTGAAATTAATTAGACTGTGAATATAAAGTTGCATCGTACAATCAAGAGAAGTGATAAAATTTGTTAATCACCCAAGGAGGCGGGCCAAAACTATCCTATTACAGCTCAGAGCAATACTGCACACACGCAGGATTCATTGTCTGATATTTGTTTCTGTAAAAACAAGGTTAGAGTTGCGCGGAAAGTGCGTAATATTTCGAAATCTTTTAAATTGGTGAGTTTGTTATTCACATTGTATTTGCATATCTTACTTTAGAGTTCAAGATCTTTTTCAGATTCATTATATATATATATATATATATATACTCATAAATGATAACCAATGAATAAGAATAAGATAATAGTAAGATTTTACATCATAAATAAAAAACTTGTAATAGTACCCCCGACTGAATAGCGATATTTACACTTTTTTGTGATTTAAATAAATAAGATGTTCCTTTACTTTTTTGTGATTCTTTCTATACTGTTACAATTTTTTAGTTACAAATTATTTTTTGTGATATTTACTCTCTCCAGTGAGTGAATATTAACGTTGCACTGTTCATCTACACAGGCTTTTGGTGACAAATCTCATAATTCTGAACCATGGTCAAGTGACGAGGACGACACCTGAGCTGGCACCCCCTCTCCTAACTGCCAAACGACTACAACGGGAGGACGTTTGAGCTCTCGACAAATTTTACGTGCATCGATCCTCTACACGGTGGAGGGTCTTTAGTGGTACTGGTCTCGAACTCACATTACATACCTGCCATGATTCCATACCTTGTCCACTGGGCTACCACAGCCTATTTACTCTCTCTAATAAAACTAACAAATAATAATAATAAAAAAAAACACCTGTCTTTTTTTTCTTTTTCTAAAATTTCTACTACCGAAATTAAAACTGGTATTCCAGTTTTAAGATCTAAAAAATACCGAATACCGGTATTGAACTTTTGGTTTGATATTGCAATCCCTATTTCCAACGTAATACTTAAACAGCTTAAATATACTAATTATTACCTTTCACATCCAAACAATTCTTTTATGAGAAAACCATTGAACATTCTTCGAATAAAAAAACCTGGTTTTTATTGAAGAGATGATTCCACAGAAAGAGTTGACGTCAACTATCAAGAACTTTAATGCAGAAATTTCTAGAGAGGGCGCTAGAACAACGCCTCATGCATTTTACATAAGCAAAAGCAGATGTTCTTCCAATCTTCGAATGCACTTTTCTCTTTATGCTGCCAATACCTGGAAGTCGATATGGGAAAAAATGTTCCAAACATTTCAATTTGCAAATATTCTTAACCCATTTCGTGCACGAATAGTCTATCGGGGTTTTCGATCTATGAAAAATACTCGTAATTTGCATGGCTGCAGAATAATTGAGGACAGCAAAACATATTTCTTCTTTTCATTCCCAGCTTTGGTAGTTCGGCTAAGAAAGAATTCTGAAACTGACAGATCACGCTTTCGCGGATAGAAGCGTAAAAATGTTCATGATACATTTTTCAACCTGATTCTATGATAGTAAAATCTAGTTGAGGAGTTTTATGGTTCGGTTTTAGAATTGTGTTCGGCAACATGGTTGCACGAAGATATTCCGATAGTTGAGAAAAAATTATTCTAAAAGTGTTTTCGTTTTAGCCATAAAGTGTTTGTGAAAGTAAAGGTAAAACCTTACAAATCAAATAGGAAAGTATGCCATGAAATTTTTGCAAAGAATTACCAAAGCTTTCAATTTTCTTCATCGTACTTATTTGCAATAATATAATGATGCTCATTACATTTGCAAAAAATAATTTTATTTTTTCAGTTTTCTCAATTACTTTCAGAAAATAAAAAGTAGAGATGCACTTTTTTTTAATATATATTTTATCTAAAGATATTTTGCACAAGATCCAAAATAACCTAACAGCTGATATTTCTATTAATTATCTTTTGATAGAAATTAAGAAATGTTTTACTATCATATAAGAAAGAAAATAAATGAAGAAAACTTCAGGATTTTTATGTTTTAATTAAGATATCTGTATTTTCTTCATTTCAGAAACAATTTTTCTGAAGCGATCGCATTCTATTGCTTCAATAATTGATTGTTCTTTGAAATTGTAATAGATTCATGCAAAACATTTATCAAAGAACGATCTTTAGAAATAAATTAATCTTCATTGTATTTATTTATGTTTTAGTAAATTAGTATTTACGCTTTTGTTATCCAACAGAACACACAGAATTCTTAAAAAGCTTGGTTTTCAGATTCTTTCAAAATTTCAAACTTAGAAATAAAGAAACGCGATTGTTTTACTATATATTTAAATAAAGCTCATGATTCATAATACCATTAAAAAATACCAAATTACCTAATTCTGAGGCCAATTTACACGCCCAAGCCAGAACACCCTCACTTCCATGTTAAAGTATGGAGGTGGAGGAGTTCTTGTTCCTCATAAATTCATGGGATTAAACTCCTTATTTTTTCATTTATAAGCTATTATACACCCATCAGAACCAAAAATGTTGAATTATCTGCTATCCCAATCAATTTGCTGTCGATTTTGAATTTTCTGAAACTTAATCTCAAGAATCTAGTTGGGTCAATAAAACATGGAGGTGGAAGTGTTCTTGCGTGGGGGTGTAAATCGGCCACAGAATTTGGTAAATTGGTATATATATTTTTTTAAATATTTTAAATATTATTTTGCTATTTAAATATTTTAAAGATAAATTTTAAATTATCCACCCGAAATATGGATATTGGAAACTACTTCATTTTTTAACAGGATAATGATGCCAAGCGCACTGCTCTCAATGTACACCACTGGTGTCTATAACTGTCCCCAAATTATTAAAACACCTCCCCAGTCACTTTATTTAGCCCGGTAGAACATATTTGGTGAGATTTTGATGTAGAAAAAAAGAAAACATGACAAATAAACACAAAATGTGAAGTAAAAACAATAATCACACAGAAGAATGGAGGAAAATCGATACAGAAATTACAAAAAGCTGATTAAATCTATACCAAGACGCTTAAAAGTTGTTGTGGACACTAAAAGATATCTTACTAAGAACTAAATTAAGAAAGAAATACAATATTTAAAGCTAACTTAAGTTGAGATTTTTGTTAAGTGTACGAAGACTTTTGTGGCGTAATTTTTTGGTAGCTTTTTGATTATTAATTTTTAAAAAAAATAGTTATACTATTTTTAAAAAATAATTGTGTCATTTCATTAAGATTAATTTTCAGATATCATACAAAAATTACAATTCCAATATATTAATTTTTATTAGTCGAAAACATTAAATTTTATAAGAAATTGCAAGTGTACGAACACTTTTGTGGCCCACTGTATATTGCATCCTGGAATATAAATATGTTTTTTATTCCTATTTGTTATCTCATCTTATTAAATAAAAAAAATTAGCAATATTTTATTGAAATGCAAGGAACAAATCGTTTGCTTTTTTAAATGTTCCTTTTCTGGCTATAAACAAATAAATCAAAGATGGTAAAGAAAGAAACTTTGGAATTAAATTCAATAATATTTTCCCTAATATATTTGAGTGAATGAATTTATATATTTTAAAAATATTTTTCTAAAGTAGTTGCTCTCTCAAGGGTTTTTTGAAAAATTAAAATTTTGCCTTTAATGAAACTGAAAATGTATACAATCACGTTATTTTTCCAAAGAATATTTACACGAAAAAGAATAAAAATCCATGCAAAGATAAACCATTTAACACCGTATAAAAATAGATACACGTTTAGTAGAAGTTAGAATTATCACCTTTATGTTCTTTTTTACCTCGTCAAAATTAACAATAAGTTTCATTTTCGTCTTTTTTTT
>BMAV01000914.1:225970-247699 GCA_019973955.1 Trichonephila inaurata madagascariensis | reverse complement strand
GATCGTCAACGCGTGATGTTGGTACTAGTTCATATAGATATCACACCGCCACACACCTCTTCTGTCCATGTGACCTGTTTCGTTTTAAACAATCACGCTAGTTGGAAGTACTGCATCAGTGAGTGAACACGTGCAACTACATTCTGCCTGAAAAAATGTCGAATCAACATCAAGTTTCTTGTGAAACTTAAGGAATAAGACACAAAAACATTTCAGAAATTAACCGAGGCTTTTGGAGAAGAAACTTTGTCTCAAGCACATGTGTTTGAATAGTGTACGAGATTTTCAGGGAAAGGGTCAGTACGGAAGATGATGAACCTGCTGGACGCCCAAGGTCAGTGATTACAGATCAAAATATAGCCAAAATTCGTGATATAAGAGGGTTCCCACTTACATCAGTGGTCAGACTATTAATCAACACTACTGCATTGAAGTACTAAAAAGACTTCATGAAAATATTAGGAAAAAAGGTTAGAATCGGGGTGTAATGAATGGCTGCTGCACCAAGACAATGCATCCGCTCACATGGCAAGCAGATTCTGACCAGAAAAACATTACTATGATAAGGCATCCTTTTTATTCACCTGATTTGGCCCCATGAGTATTTTTTTTATTTCATACAGTTAAATCTTGTTGAAAGGGTGTGACATCTCTCGCGTTCTTCTTCTAACATAACTCCTACGTTCTTTGACGGCCACGATTAATGGCAAAACTTTTCCAACCCAATACCAAGAAGAGAAACAAAGCAACAATGCAAATAAGATATACTTTAAAAGGATAGAAAGTTTAGTGAGATAGATGGCAATCTTAGAGAAAGCTTAGTGTGGAACAGTTCGGAACAAGTGTTTAGACGGCCTACTCACAAGGAAGAAGGAAACGCCCACCTTCGATAATAATATTTATAAGGAAGAGTAATTGTACATGAGTACATCTATCTATCTACAAGTAGCAGAATAGATGAGTCTTCAACCAAGGTAGGAAGGTTACTTTCTACACGATAATATAATATAGAAAGCGAGATTAGGTAGATAATTAATTATATTTAGGATAAGTGATCTAGTTGTGCGTTCTGACTTAAATATTCGGCTTACTTTGTGGTTTATTCTCACTTAAAATAAGTTGTTCATTATATATAAGTAATTTAAGTTATTCTTAATAAAAGTTGTATTAAGAATTATAAAATGTCTCATCCTTCCGATAATCCCACACCTCTAACTTACGCGGATCCACCACGTCATAGCTATCGACAGATGGCTATGTCACAAGGGAACCCATTTTACCTCAGTTGAAGAGGTTCAGACAAAAACGAAAAATCTTATTCCAGGTCTGTTACTAGCAATAACAGCACCAAATGTAGAAGTGTGCGAATGCTGAAGAGAACTACTTTGAAGGTGATACTGCAACGGAGAACTGATTGTGTAATTACAATGATTAGTTGAACCAGTCTCCTTTTTTTGTGTGTGTCGCACCTAGTATTACAGCAGAGAAGCCTGTCATACCGAAAATCTTCCAACAAAAGAGAACAGCATCGGACACAAGGAAAATAGATAGAATATTTAAAATAGAATTATAAGTTAATCTGAGAAAACAACAAAACCAAAAATAATAAATATTGTTTCTGAAAGGATAGGACTAAAGAAAAAAATTCAAAACGTTTTGAAAATAAAATAAAGATTATTGAAAAATATGACATGTAGTACCTTGTGTACATATAACTTTTACCAAAAGTCATTACTATAGAAAACCCCTATTGAAAATACTTGCTCTAAGTAAAATTATCTGTCTCTTGTATAAAGTCAAATATAACAAGTACTATAAAAACTTTAAGTCTGTTCCTACTTAGGTCAACAAAGACAAACTTTATTTTAGTTACGTTTTAATAAACAATTACTATTAATATAAATATGTATATACATAGGGCAGAAACACAATATTAAGGGACAAAACACCTTTTAAATTAGCATTAAAAACTTTTTAACCACTTTAAATTTGTAATTAAATTTTTTAATAAAAGTGAATGTGTAAGACGTCAGCATTTCTTTTCTCTTGTAAAAGAAATGCTGACGTCTAACTAGCATATGATTATTCACATTAAGTTAAATATTCATCACGAATTTATAAAAAGCTTTTAAACCTATGGTACTGCCCTTTAGAGGGATAATATCTACTGAAACACATCTCATAAACTACAATTAATTAATTAAATTAAATTAATGAATTAAAATATGTATAACTATTAGCATCAAATGTCATCCGCTACAAGTTTAAAAAAATGTATTTGAACTTTATTGGATGAATATAAAGTATTTTATTAACCATTGAAAAGTTGAACAAGATATATAAACAAATATATATAGGGATAGTGTGAACTAATAGTAGGAATCGTGAAAATTAAACGAAATTTTAAAATGAGAATTAACAATTCATAGCATTTTTTTTGTTTGGTGATAATTTCGAAAGAATTTTTTTCACGAATTATCTTAAAGTTAACTAATGTTAACAGAAAAATTTCTATTTTTTACCAATAAGTTAACTTTTTAGACAAAAACTATATTTATTCTTCAGCAACATCTTTTCAATCCATTGTAACCCTATAAACACGTACAACAATAGGAAAAGTTGCGTCCAAATATTTTTGATGGTACAATGGATGACATTGTTTACAGATGTCTGGCCAAGCATTTAACTTCATTGTTAGAGAAAAACAAACATTAGTTTCAGTCGAGCTTAATACTTTGGCATATACTTCTAATGGAACAACGTTGTTTTCTTCAAGTTCAGGACGATTTGTTCATGGTTTCCTAGCTTCTATTTTTTTAAAAATCTCTTCTCTTCCATGGTGTCTCGTAAGAAAGGTGTAAAAATAGCCAACAAAAAAGAATCCTGGATTCCAATATTATCTTAGCTGTTGAAAACATCTGTGTATTATTTCATTGAGTAAAGTTGGAAAACATAGACTACAATGAAATTCAAGTGCTATTTTTAAAGATCGAATTTCTTTTGTACACTTTCGTGTTGAAAAATAAATTATAATTTTTAAAAAAAAATCAAAAACACACTTTTATAGTTCATCAAACTAAGACAATTAATGTCATTGTGGTAAAATAGTGGGGTGCTCTATGTCAATTGTTTTAATTTCTTACCAGTTCTATTCCGAAATGTAGAGTTAGTGTAAAAATGTAGTACAAAACCCCCCACGCTTTTTCCACAATGACATTCCTTTTCTCGTTAGTTATTAAATTCTTATATTAAGAACTATTTGTTACTTTTTAGTTCGACTAACTATAAAAGCATGTTTTTTAGTTTTTTTAAACTATCACTTATTTTTCATTATTTATAGTTACGCTCGAGTCATTTTTTTTTATTTTTAATTTCCATTTTCAGAAAAGCTGGGCAATTGTTTATATTATGGTAAGAAATTGCTGACACACATTTTCCCTTTTTTTCATATAAAGAGCACTTTTTTTTAGTTTGTCGTATTTGTATTATATATAACCATGAGAGTTTTCTCTTCAAGGTTGTAAGAACATTTTAGTCGCCAAATATGGAAATGTGATCTGGATTTAGTTGCCAAATCTAGAAATGGGAAATCGTTAATCCTGGTGATCCTGATCAGGATAACGGAGCAAAATTATTAAATTATTGTATTGTCATCGGTCCTTGACAAGTGCGCAAAATGTCGAGAGTTAATCTGACTTTTTAAAATGGGAAAAAATCGAGTTCAAAGATTCCGTTATATACAAGTGAAGGTAATAAAGACGTGTTAAAAACGATTCTTATTTTTCCTTAAATATTTTCTTTTTCTAATCTTATGCACTAGCAACTTTAGAAAAAATAACTTATCTCCCTTAAAGCCAGGTCCATGCATATTAATGCTTTATGTACTTATATTAAGAATGTAAGATTTATCGTAATTTTCAGTTATTTTATTCTGTGTGTTCTTATTTTGCATCATTAATTTTTCCCCAGTAAACTCACGTTATTTTTCTTAAGTTCTCGACAAAAAAAAATAAATAAATAAATAAAAAAATTCTGAAAATAAACTATATTTTCAAACTAACTAATAAATGGCTTTTGTTCGAAAAGTTGAATAAATTCCTTGTAGAATATTGCCATCCACGTTTGTTGTTTTTAAGCATATTTTTATAAATCTAAATTTTTTAAAACTATCAGATACATTGTATTACAAAACTGCTTCAAGTCATCGATAACATATCATGGCTACATTTCTAATGGCAATTACGTATTTTTGAATTTTTGTAATTATAGAAAATATGTTGTTAAAATTAAGGATTAGTTTGCATTAAAATTACTCAGTTTTTACAGCGGTTATTGTAGCAGAAATTCAATTGATTCAATTCGATGACTAAATATGTTCAGAACCGTGATTTTGAAAATGCATATAATTGGATAATATTTTTGATGCTTAGTATCAGTTGTGTAGATTAGAATATACAGTCGGACCTCTGTATAACGAAGTCGCTGAGACCCGATATATAATTCGTTATATGTAAAATTCGTTATATAGAGGTTCATCTTTCAATTTTCTTTCTAAACCACATAAAACAAATTTTAAATTCATGAACACTATATATTTAAAAAATAATTATTCACACATTTCTGTAAGTTTTATATATTTATTTTATATATCTTACATATAAAAAAAGGGAAAAAAAAGAAAAATAATTGCAAGGAAAGTTTCTTGACGCCTTTATAAGCTTCCTGAAGAATTAAATGTTTTTTTTATGCTCCAGCGACGAGTACATTAAAGAACGTAGTTACCAGAACGACTGATCAACATTACAAATGAATGGAGACTAGTTCAAGGATCAACTCCCCTGAGGGTGAAAGGGGATATGGAAGATGTTTCCAGCGAACTGGACAATGGGGGTTAAAGGTTTCACTTCTTGGATCAAACGCCCAGAATTCTATTGGTTCCGGCGAGTTAGTCATTTAATAAAACTAGTTCAAGATTTATGACACCATAACATGTGTTAAAAGAGAGAATAACTTGAAATATCCAGAAATACTTTAAAAATAGTGAGAAAAATCACAAGAGAAAAAGTTCATTAGAAAATGCTCTTCGCTATTGGGAGGTTATTTTACGAAGAAAAGAGTGAGTTCTTGGTTCCAGGAAAAGTTCACTATATGGAAAAATTCGCAATATAGAGGTTTGTTATATGGAGTTTCAACTGTGCTTATAAAAATCGTTTTAAGAATATTATTAAAAGAAAAAGGTTTGAATACTCTTTTTTTTGCAAAAATGAAGATGGAATGACTC
The DNA here is from genome assembly GCA_019973955.1 of Trichonephila inaurata madagascariensis. NCBI lineage: Eukaryota > Metazoa > Arthropoda > Arachnida > Araneae > Nephilidae > Trichonephila > Trichonephila inaurata. The sequence continues at coordinate 242,418 of BMAV01000914.1, read as the reverse complement.
ATTTTTAAAATACAAGGTGACACACACACAAAACGGGACTGTAGCTTCAAAAAGTGGAGTTGGCAACAACTCTTATGGTGGTATCATTCCACACACCTCCTTTATCCATGTGCCGAGTTTCGCCTTAAGGTATCCGACTACGTTCGGAACCGTGATTTTAAAAAAGCGCATAAATGGAGAATTTTCATGATATATAATGTCACTTAGATTAGAATGCATGTATAAAATTAAGTACATTGTGACAAAAAGAATTTATTTGAATACAATATTTCTGCAAAAAAATAACTTAGAATAATCTTTTTTCCAAATGTTCCCCAGACCTCTCTACAGAGGCTCGACTAGAATTTTTGAAATATATAACTTAGAAGTGGGTTTATCCATATTTTACGGCAACAGAGGGGAGCAACTTCAAGAAAAAAAAGCCAATAGTTTAAAATGGTGGTAACTGTGAAAATAATGTGAATTTTTCAAACATTCTAGTTGAGTCTCTGTAGAGAGGTCTGAGCTATGAGCAGGCAAAATATTATTATAATAGAAGCATTTTTCACAAAAGGAACATTTGGAAAAAAGAATATTCTAAGTTAATGTTTTGACGAAATAGTGTATTCAAATAATTGTTTTTGTCACAATGTCCTTAAAACAATTTTATGCATGTATTCTAATCTAAGTGACACTAAATATCATGAAAAATATCCATTTATGCGATTTTTTAAAATCACGGTTCCGAACGCAGTCGGATACCTTAAAGAGGTTCAACCAAAAATGGAGAATCTCCTGAAGGGCCTCCCAAAAACCGCGTTCCAGGGCTGTTACAAGTAATGGCAACTCCGAATGCAGAAGAGTGTGAATGCTGAACTACGTTGAAGATGATAATGCCACAGAGAACTAATTCAGTGAGCACAATAATTTATTGTACCAGCATTGTTTGTTTGTTTTTGTGTCACGCCTCGTATTCTTTTATGAAAAATACCTTCATAATTATAGTATTTTGTATGCCTCTATATAGCCAAGACTTTCCCACCGGGGTTGAACTAAAATGTTTGAAATACATAATTTAGATGTGGATTTACTCATATTTGATTGTAACGTATTAGATAAAGTAACAAAAATCATCCGTTGTTCTTTCAATTGATCCTAACTCTCGAAATATAATGAGAATTTTCCCAATTTTCGTTCAATTCCCATATAAAAGTCTTAGTTATATAGAGGCAAAATATTACTTCTATAGAAGCATTTTCTTAAAAGGAAAATTGATTTGAAATTATCCTTTTCTGCCAAAAGATTGCATTTAAGCATGTTTTCCTTTTAATGATATTTTTAAAACAATTTTATATGTATATTCCGCTTAAACCAACACTAAATATAAAACAAGTAATATCTATAAAAAAAAAATTAAGTCAATTCCTACTTAGATCACCAAAGAAAAATTTTATGTTAGCTACTTTTTATTAAATAGTTACAATTAATATAAATATGTATATACATAGGACAGAATCACAACATTAAGTGGTCATTAATTTTTATTCATTATCATTAAAGTATCGCATTGTCATCCAAAACAATCGTGTACATAAATTTCATTTCAACTGAATAATTTAACACGTGAGAAAAAAACCTTTTCAAGTTTTGACACAAGTCGCCAAAAGAGTCGTTAAGTCACCAAAAATGATGCCAACGTGGTTGTATTTGTAATTCTTTAAATAATTAGTTTTAATCAATTAGTTTTTATTAATTTTCATTAAATTATTGTATTGTCATCCAAAATAAACCTGTATATAAAATTTCAGCTCAATGGAGCGCTTTAAAATGTATTTTATTAATGATTGAAAATTCCACCAAGATAAATAAATAAATATATAAATAAATATATAGAGATTGAGCTAATAGGAATTGAAAAATAATTTATTTTCCGAATGTAGTCACCTTAAGACAATAAGACGCTAAGGCTTGGAAAAAATCCCTTTCACCTTCAAGTACCTATAATTATCGTCCTTTAGCTTCAAAACTTTTTTTTTATGCTAAGTTTAAGAATTTAACATTCACTTCTGAGCATGTATTATGAAATTAAACAGCGTTATACATGCACATTAGTAATACACAGTTGTATATATATTCATGGACGAACGTTCATTCTAAACTGTTGACGATGATCAGGAGTTTCTTCACTTCTCTGTTGAAAGTGTATTGTTTGAAAGTTTGTATTATTAAATGAGTAAGAGGGATATTGACGAACAAATTTAGTCGCCAAGTTGCCAAATTTGGTGACAAAGAAGTCCGTAAAATTATTAAACTCTAGGATGAATTTTTGATGAGAAACTTTAGAAGCTTCTTTTCAGCACACCTAAGTGCTATGCAGGGAAACAGCATTGGAGTCAAACATTGGTCAGTAATTGTGCATTTTATTTACCTTATGCAAAATTGTGATTGTGGTTTTAAAATACAATGTTCCGAATTTATGACTTTTGAATTTTTACTATTATGCGTTTACACATGTGTTTTGCTTCCTGTTAGAAAAAAATATACTATAATTAACTCAAAAATTCCAGAATAAATTATGATTTGCTCCGAAAGAATTTACCTGTTATTCCGTAGAACTTTCCTGCATTTGGAAGATGAACAACCACATACCAATATGAATATTGCTAATGAAAATTATTTAAATTATCTTAATTACATTTACACTAAATGTGGAATTTATAACACATGCTTAGATCAGAGATTTTCAAACTATGGGGTGCGCCCCTAGAGAGACATGATAACTTTACAAGGGTAGAACGAGCATATTGAAAAGTCGAAAACAAAAGATTATTTTAAAAATTATAATTTACAGAAAATAAACAAACAAAATACACTCGCACATAATAAAATATAAATACACATTTGCATTGATATAATACACTTATAAATGTATCAGTACTGTCCAATGTGTTTTATAATTTTAATTTAACAATACTAAGTCAAGAACAAATTTAATAATCACCAGTGACCCCATAGGCTTGTCATATATAAAATTCTTACAAAAATTAACACATATCTTGATAATTTTTACGGTGTATAATTAATCCTTTAACTGCCGATTAAAAGTTACGGGATTTGCTTCCCAATGCCACCGTTTTCCATGTAGGTACGCGCATGTGATGCACATTGGGTGGGATAAAAAGGTATAAAAATAAGTAAAACCTTCTCTGAAATAAGTAAATCCTTCGTAAACACTGCCAAGATCCTTTTATTGCATTTCAAAGCTTTTGAAATAATTTTAAGGATACAGAGCATAGAGAAGATCGTATTTACGAAAAACATATACATACGTCAGAGGCAATTAACGCTTTGGTTGAGTGAGGCGTTTATATGGCACTTAAGTTTAAAGTCATATTGTAGCTTAAGGGTCTAAGTACAGTATAATTGAATTCAATACGTTGTTATTGTATGGAGGGGGGCGCGATGGGAATGATTGAAAATTAGGTCTGAAATATTGAAAGTTTGAGAAGTACTGGCTTAGATTGTCATATTAATTGTTAAATTATACAGGGTGTCCCAAAAATAGCCACCAGACTCTACACAGCCAGATTTCTCGTTGGAAGTACTTAAAAATGCCCAAAGAACTATACCTGTTCGATCCATAGTTCATGAGACAAATGCGAGGGTGTGTCAAACTGTCCTCTTTGCATATCGAGGTAGGCTTGAATGCACCGTGGAAAGAAGGAGAGCACACATTGCAGCAGCGCTGTGTGCACCGAAGTACATGCATCATACAGACGAACAACTAAGTTCGCTCGTGTAGTCACCACATCTCGAAACACCAATTATTGGACAATGCCCCATTGGCGAAAAATGAAACAGTGTCAGGTCTGTCGATCGTGGCGGCCATAAAATCAGACCGTCACGTGTAACCCCACGATTAGGATATGCCATATCCAGCTAATCACGTACAGGAGCAGAGAAATGCACCAGAATCCCATCATGAACCATCATGCATCCTCATTCATCATTTACCGTATTTTTCTTGTAAACTATGGATCATACAGGTGCAGTTCTTTGGGCCTTTTTTATGTATTCTTAACGAGGGATCTGACTGTACAGAATTTGGACACTATTTTAGGGACTCCCTGTGTAAAAATAAAATATATATTATCTTTATTATTCAAACTTTTATAGAAAACTCGTAATTATTGCATTTAAATTTATAAAACTAATGGATTATCCAGAAAATCGCAATCGATTGAGTATTATAAAGTTCTATAAATTACATATTTTATACTAAATACAAATATAACGCTTTTTTTAATGAAATATTGCGATAACTGTAAAATCCAATCATTTCGAGAGCCATGAATTTTGTGGGAACCACAACATGTCAAAAAGATGCCATGGCACGATAATATAAGTTATAACCATAATAAATAGTTTTAAAAGTATAACTGTCATTTTTCTGTAAAACATCTTCAAAGGAAACTTTCTAATTAAAATATTTTATTGTGATTGCGATTCTTCAATAAAAAATTATATTAATGTTCTAACTTTTTTTTAAAAAATGGTAATTTTTTTTTTGAATATCTAATTATCAATTAGTAGAAAAAAAAGGATAAACCCGAAAAAAAGAGAGATATTCAAAAGCTGTGAACCAATTTATCGTTGACATTATTTTTAAGAACCCATACTTAAAAAGAAAGGTCAAGTGAAGGGCACAACATACTACGTAATCATATTTATTCAAAACTGAAAGGATAAAAAAAAATGAATTGGTATCCACATATAGTACCTTTAAAGTTCTGAATTATTTGGTATTTTTTTCATTGATTTCTATGTTATTTAAATGACTTCAGCACCTTTATTTGTGTTTGAAAAAATATCTACTAGTTTGGTTGCTTCAGATTTACTTTATCCACCCACGAACACGATTTAAGTATGTATATATGCGACAGTAAATGTCGTTTCCGAATTTGCATTACATTGCATGAAGTTGTTACTATAAAAGAAAATTATGTTTCCGAATATTTTGAAATAAGAAAGAGCTGAATTTGAATTATATTTTGAACTGGCCGTTACCCACCCATATTTCGCCGGGTATTTCATGATAATGTAGGACTATATATATTTTAAATTATTGACATTTAAATCTTGGCATTACGCTTTCAATTGCATTCAAAAACATTTTTACAGCTCTCACCTCTTGATTTAAAAAGAACAAGACTCGAATTTCTATAAAACGGAATATATTTATCTTTTCGTAAGAACACCCCTTAGGAGCCGATTTCTGTTAAATCCGTTCTTAGCGGATCCCTACTCTCAGCAAAAGAAACACGCTTGCTAAATTTTTAACTAAGTAGATCTAATAATTTTTGATTAAAACTTTTCATTCATAAAACCTCCGCAATCTCCGTTCTTAAACGTTATCAAATCATAAGATGCCACTAAACGCAATTCTCGTTTTCTAAGCGTAAGTGGGAACGGTTTTCCAATATTGGCTGCATATCACAGCATTTAGCGACTACGCACATGCACATTCAATTCCTTCTTTAAGGCTGCCTTTGTCTAATGTTACAGAACAGGATCCAAATTCGGAATATTTTTTCAGGTATAAAAGTACTCCAACATTAATATCATATTTTGGCTTCACTATACTGTAGAGAATCACTTAGTTTATCAAACTATTCATTTTTTATCCGAGTTGACACATTTTCTTCTTTTATAAAATGTGTTTCGCAATTTCTCTCCTATACCGTAATGCTAAGTGAGCTATCCCTTTACATGTTATAAGAAAAAAAAACTAATTGTTTATGAAATATTTTGAAATTTTAAAAAACACTATATTATAAACACATGCTTCAGTTACAATGTCACTATATTTTATAAAAATTAAGGCATTTCTTCAGTCCGAAAATGTGCTCCGCGTTAAGTCAACACTGTAGTACATTTGGAGAAAACAGCCTTAAGCAAGTGAACTTAAGAAAATTCAAGAAAAATAAGTTTGAGAAAAATATTTGGCGGAAATATGCTTTCGGTTTCTTTGAAACATCAGCGAAGCACCCTGCAAAACTTTCGGAACGAAACCATCAAGGGTGTGGATTTGTATATGTTCCAAACAAATATAAAAACATGCAAATTTATATATAAAGTGAGAAAAAGGAAAAGATTTAAATTTCCTGAAAGAAGTGTACGGCAAATTATCAAATAATGTTTTGCACATAAGACTTTTTTTAAAAAATTAATGCAAACAAGAGAGGAAGATTTACTAATGTTCTATCATTCAATCGGGATCTAACTAAAAGTCATCAAATACCTTATACACTTATACTCATTCAAAGAAAAGATTAGGTATAAAATATGTCGAAAATCCGAGAAGCATTCCAAGATTGGATTTAACGTTGAAATAATTCTTAAATTGATTCTAGCGATATAATTCTCCACTTCACTTATCTCTTTTACTTTTAAAAGCCATTTCATTTTGCTTCTGATTGGTTGCCTTTACTTAAGCTTCTCTGCTAAGCTTGTTTCTAAAATGAGATAAGCGTGGAATGCGATTATTTTGTTCGTCAAAGAGAATATGGCGGGAAATCTTTTGTTCGAGTGGAATGCGCTTTGTTTTGGATCCTTTATGCTTCTGAAGACGTGGAATTGTGAATGAATCTATCTTACGCTGTAAAGTTTCGATGTGATAAATCTTGAGTGCGCTCATTTTGACAATGTGGACTTGAAAAGAGACAAGTACATTTGTCTTTCGAATAGAGAGAGAAATCTTAGTTTTTTTAATCATACATTTCTCTCTGTAATGCAGTTATTCTCGATCTTTCAGTATTGGCGACCCAATATTCAATCATAATTTTCATCGAGTCCCCTTTCCGTATAAATAACAATGCCGAAATTCAATTACCATACCTTGACGCTAAAGCTACAAAACGACTTTAATCTCTTAAGTGCCACCAGCGTATACATACGTATTTTCGAAGTACTATCTTTTTTGTGCATTGCTATCCATAAATTATTCCGAGGGCTTTGGAAGGCAATAAAAGGACAGTGTTTGCGAAGGATTTGCTTATACCAGAGGATTTCTTATTTATATTTATTTTCATCTCCCCCCCCCCCCACCAATACATCACATACGCGCTTCTACAGGGAAAATGGAGGCATTGGGGAGTGTATTCCGTAACTTTTGATCGGCAGTTAAGGGATTATTTATAAACCGTACAAATGATCAAGGTAAGAGTTAATTTTTGTATATAATTTTATATGTGACAAGCCCATGGAGTCACTGGTAATTATTAAATTTGTTCTTAACTTGTTATTGTTAAATTAATTATAAAATACATTGTGCAACACTGATACATTTATAACTGTATTATATCAGAGTAAATGTTATTTTTATTATGTCAGAATGCATTTTATATGTTTATAATTTCGGTGACTTAATTATTTTTTAAATAATATTAAGTTTTCGACTTTTCAATATGCTTGCGCCCTCTTCGTAGAGTTATCACGCCTTTAGGGGGGGGGGGGCTCCCCACAGTTTGAGAAACATTGCTGTAATATAGTGGTTCATGTTTAAAATGAATTACACGCATTTCAAATATCATTAAAAGGCATTGATTTTCTTATTTATAAATTTATAGTTAAATTTTTATATTTTGCTTCTTTTAAAAGTTTTTTCCTTTTATAAAATATGGATTCCAAATTTATTTTAACGCTCTCAGTTATCATTTGAGAAATATTTCAGCACATTTCTTTATTGTTGGGGCACGCGGGCTATTACACCACGTGAGCTATCCTCTACCTTTGTTTTCGAAACTTCCACACGACGCAGGCGTGAGAATTTTAAGCCTCTATAGATTTAAAGTACATCAAAAGGGGACTTTGCCTCTCCTCGTTTTTTCTTGGTCTCAATAAGATCATGATGGGAACTTTTTTATTGTCAAATGTTATTTCCGGGCATATTTTCCGAAAACTGAGAATTTCGAACCATATACCAACTGGTAAACGTGGCAGGATTCTATCGTTATGTCATGTCTATTTGTAAGGCATTTGTCCATGGGCGATGCCTTACTTCTAAGTTATCTTCGTGACCTAGGGATGTGGGAGTGAAGGAAGAACCAGGCGTTGTCCTAATCTTAATATCTCTTTATTAAGATCTTAACTTAAACACTATATAATGATAATATTTATATTTAAACTTAGTGGATCTGAGGTGAGAAACACACAAAACGCATTACCAAATAAACGCGACCCTGTCACTATACTTAACTTTACCACATATTCCTAATCTCGATAAATACGCAGTTCCTAGTATTAACTTGAATGATCCTACCTCTATATCCTAGGTAGCAGTAACACTCTCGGATCTTCAATGTAATTTCTATTATCTCGCGGGGAATGGTATCCACCTTGCTTGAACTTACTTTCACGGATAGCTGACACTGGAATATTGAATTACTTCAGTTTATACGCTTGAACTCCGCGACTAGCATAATCACTTCCCAAAAAAGGCAACACCACTTACTCTAAACTTCTGCTATTTAGAAGGTTCCATATTTGATTAATCATGCTTCGCTTCTGGATTTGGTTGGAAAGGATTTGCCTTTTTCCACCCCAAGGAACCCAAGAGGAAAATTAATAGAAAGAGCGATGAGCCCTTCACATATTCTCAAGGACTAAGCCTACCATCATACATCGATACTTATTCAGTCAGAGGAGGCAATAGGTCGAGCCTTTGTGAGATTAAGAAACACGCACATTATATTGTCTTCTTAAGGTATTCAAATGCTTTCAGAACCGTCATTATAAAAAAAGAGCATAATTGGGTAATTTTCATGATATTTAGTGTCACTTAGATTAGAATACACGTATAAAATTGTCTTAAGAATATTATGACAAAAAAAAATTTAAATGTAATATTTTGGCAAAAAATTAACTTAAAATAACCTATTTTCAGAACGTTCTCCTTTTATAAAAAATGCTTCCATAATAATAATACTTTGCTTATATATAAAGAAGAGACTTTCTCCGGAGGACTTAAACTAGGATTTTTGAAAAATTCACATTATTTTCAGATGTACAACCAATTGAAATATATATATATAATTAACGTCGTTTTTTTATTAAAATTTCTCCCTTCTGTTATACAAAAATATAGATAAATCCATTTCTAATTTATATATTTCAAACTCTGTTTCCGTACAGAGGTCTGAGCTATATACAGCCAAAATATTATTATGATAGAAGCATTTTTCATAAAAGGAGAATGTTTTGGATATATGTCATTAAGTGTTCATTTTTTGTCAAAATATTGTGCTTAAGTAATTTTTTATTGTAATACTATTCTTAAAACAATTTTATACATGAATTCTATTCTAAGTGACACTAAATATCATAAATATTATCCATTTATACGCTTTTGAAAAATCACGGTTCCGAACGTAGTCGAATACCTTAAGGTTGTCTTCGGTAAAAGTACGAGAGCTTCACCTAAACGCGAAGCATATTTTCAGACAGAAAAATAACCCAATTTTCATGAAAATTTGCAACATTATAACTCGTACCTCTGTTAACAATATAATGTTTTTAAAAATTTCAAAATATTCCGTGAATACTTTCTTTTTTGTCTTAATACGTGAAGGCAAAGTCCATTAACTTTATGGTATAGGATAAAAAATTGCGAAACGCATTTCATACCAGAAAAAAATGAATCAACTCGGTTAAAAAAGGAAAGTATGATAAAAAATGCTGCTCTCTAAAGAATAGAGAAGCTAGAATATCATATATTAATTTTTCATTTCTTTTATATCTGAAAAAATGTTCCAAATTCGGGGGTCCTGTTCTTTAACATTAATCGAAAACAGCCTTAAAGATGTTACAGGTGGCTTTTACTTTTGCATAGGACACCAGAGCCACGAAATGTCTTGTCACTGTTTTTCCGCCTATTATTTTTAAAATAATCGGGATTTTTAAAACATTAATTTAAGAGACTGAAACATATGTTAAATGTGTATATATCAGTGCTTCTCAAACTTTCAATACTTGCGATCCAATGTTTAGTCATAATCTTCTCATCGCGCCCTCCCCCCTTCTCCATACAATAAAAATGTATTGAATTCAATTAAACACTGTACTTTAATGCTAAATATAGAATACGACTTAACTCTTAAGTGCTCGCGGCGTATATAAACGTCTCACTCAGCCGAAGCGTTATTTTCCCGGGACGTATAGTAAGTTTTTCCGAAGTACGATCTTTTCTGTGCACTACAATCTATAAAATTATTCCGAAGGTTATGTGAAGGACTGTGGAAGTGAAGGAAGTGTTTGCGAAGGACTTTTTTGTTTTAGAGAATATGCTTATTTGTTGCGTGCGGCCCCCGAGTACGCGCGTCTACATGGAAAACGATAACAATGGGGAGAGAATTGCGTAACTTTTAATCAGCAGTTAAATGATTAATTATAAAGAGTACAAATTATTAATCTCTAAGAGTTAATTTTTGAATATAATTTTATATATGACAAAACCATGGGGTCACTGAGAATTATTAAACTTGTTCTTAACTTTGTATTGTTAAATTAAATACCAAACACATTGTGTAGTATTGATACATTTATATCATATCAGTGTAAATGTGTATTTTATTTTTTTCTTATGGCAGAGTGTATTTTGTTTACGTTCAGTAAATTAGTATTTTTTTGAAATAATCTTTTGTTTTAGATTTTTCTATGTCTCGGATCCCGCCCCCTTGTAGATTTATCATGACCTCCAAGGGGGGCGTGCCCCACAGTTTGAGAAACGCTGGTATATATATATCATTTTAATCAATAACTCAGAAAATTTCAACCAATTAATAGCTTTGAACACAAAACTTTTATTTCGAGTTTGGCATTAAAAAGAAAAATTTCCCTTTTACTTAAAAAAAAAAACATATCTGTCTGGTGGTCGACCTGTTGCCATAGTAATAAAGAAAATTTCCACCAGACGAATTTTTTTTTCATAATCAGCATCTTTCGGTAACTAAACGTCAACCACGAATGGCTGACGTTTTCTTTTGATTTTTCAACTCCAGAAGAAATAAAAATCACCTGTTCTTTTGCCGTTTCCCTTTTTATGCTTTTTTATTCTTAAAAAGACAGACTGTATTCCCCAATCTCTAGGAGCTTCGTTTCTCCATTATGAGTTTTTCTTTTAAACCTAAATCTGATTTTATGTTAGCTCTAATGATGGTTTTGTGAAGTACATTTGTAGCCAAATGTAAAAAGTTCCAAAATATGTCTGCGTACTTTGATGAAGGTAGAACTGCTTTTAGTGCATAATTCACTGTAAAGACTTCGTTAAATGGATAACTTTTGTATAATCTTTTGAAATTTTAGATTTATTTCTAACGTAATGGTAGTTTTTCATGAATGAACTTTATACCGGATTAGGTGTAACGTAAAAATGATAAAATATTATGGTTTGTCTCGAGCTGATCGATAGATAGCGTGTGAAACAAATTTATTTGACTCTAAAAAATTTCATTCTTCGAATTTAGTTTAATAAAAAAATATTGAATGCTATATTACTTAAAGAACTAGGACATCGTACACATTTAAAAAAAATCGATTTTTCAATTTTAGCTTTAAAAATTAGTGCATATTTTTGTGAATCTAAAAATGTATAACACTTATATGTTCGTTGATAAAATAACATTCAAATATGAAATTAATTGACAAAAATGTAAACAAATGTTTAGTTTTTTCACTTTTTCTCTTAAGCATAATTTTTTCCTTTTAGGTACATTAAAAAAAAACTATTGAATTATACGGTTTCAGTTTTTTCATACATCTATACAGGATACCTGTGCATATAGTGAACCTATTTTTTAAGTCAAAGTAGCACATAGTTGTTTTTTTTAAATAGATGTATGAAAAAGGACGAAAAAATTGAAATTTTCCAAAGTTATAAAGTTTTATAATTTCTTAAAAAGCAATCTAAATATTTTACTAAAAGAATAGGTTCACTGTATTTTGTGTATTGTTTTATATATACACATGCCAAAAATATTTTGCATATTGAAGATATACTTTTTAAAAACATAGTACCTAAACTTAAGTATATATATGTATTGTGTGATACCTCAAAAATTATATCCAACTTAAATTAAACAGAAAAAAAAAGATTTTTTTTAACTAAACAATTCTTTTTGTATTTTTACAGAGTGATTAAAATATGATTATTAAGATCACAAAAAACTAATCTCTACTGGAATATTTTAAAAATATATGTCCCAAAAACAAAGAGTCTAATTTTGACATTTTACTCTTTCGAGCATGTCTTCTTGTACTCTTAATACTATTATATTTGCTGATGCTTCATATATGATGGTACATCATCCATTAGACAAACAAGTAATATAAAAAAAAAAAAAATTTTAATCAATTCCTACTTAGATCAAAGAAAATTTTTTAGCTACTTTTTATTAAAACGTTACAATTAATACACAAATATGTATATATATGACAGAATCACAACATTAAATGGTAATTCATTTTTATTAATTATCATTAAAGTATCGTATTGTCAACCAAAATAATCGTGTATATGAAATTTCAGTTCAACTGAATGCCTCAAAACGTGAGAAAAAACAATTTTCAAGTTTTGATACAAGTCGCCAACGTGGCCGTATTTGTAATTCTTTAAATAATTAGTTTTAATAAATTAATTTTTATTAAATATAATTTAATTATTGTATTGTCATCCAAAATAATCTTGTATATAAAATTTCAGCTCAATTGAGCGATTTAAAATGTATTTTATTAACGATTGAAAATTCCACCAAGATAAATAAATAAATAAATATATAGAGAGTGTGAGCTAATCGTAGGAATTCAAAAATAACAGGTTTCAAACAACATGCTGTGAAACTGCCCCCCTAAGGTGACCGTTTCTTTGATTATCCGTGTGAGCTAGAAGTGTAGGGTTTACAAAAGGACCAGACATTTTTGTATTCTTAATATGACTTTATTAAGAATATTACTTAAACTTCTAATAAATTAGATAATTAAATTTAAGAGAGAATCTATGACGAACAAACACACAATAATAGTTATACCGAATCACGTTAACTTGGACCACTATCAATATCTAACCCGCCTAATCTCACTTCTAATAATATTACAAGTCCTAATATCAAATAGTCAATCCTACCTTAATTTGATCGTAGCTTCAAAACTATGAAGAGACGTCTGGGCGCCCTTGCAATGGTATGCACCTTGATCTAATGGTTTAATCTTCAAGGTAACTTCTACTGGCTGTCAATTCACGCTTGTATCACACAATCGCTCACATAACATTCCCCAAATTGCCATACGACTTACTGAAACTTCTGTTATTTAAAAGCTGCCTCATCTGCATTTCACCTTTACGTTTCGCTTCTTGGGTTTTGGTTGAAAAAGAGTTGCCATTAATCTTGGCCCCCAAAGAACCCAGAGGACATGTTAAAGAAAAGACGCGTGAGCCCGTCACAATGCGATGACATTATGTGACATGTATGTTCATAGTAAATATTTCAATTTGGCTCTATATAAGTTTGAACTAAAGAAATTTTAAGTTTAATCTTAGTGATAATTCATTTTGTCACGTAGGTCTGTTTGGATGGTATAACTGGCTCAATTCACACGCTCGCCATAATAAATATATCGTTTGTTCACCTATCCACCGACTCTCTAGTAGGGGAGTACTGTAGTGGTATCTACTTAGCCAGTAACCGCTTCCGGACAGGGGTGATCTCTTTTATCAAGTGGTTATGTTACTTGGCTTCAGAACGTAGCGTCGTGGTTCCAGATAAGAGCCACTTTAGGTGAAAGAGATTTATATTAACATTGCTTTATAAAGCACCATGAGAACTGTTGGTGTAGGGATGGCGATTTGAGATCGATTTATCGAAGAATCGATTTCTCGGGCCAAAAAAAAAAGATTTTTTAAATCGATATGTAACATTGAATCGATATTTCATCCTAGAAAATCAACATTCATTTTTTTTTCTGTTTTGATATAAACCATAAAATTATTTACAATTAGTAGAATATATCTTTAAAACTATTTATTTTTATCATTGGGAATTATAAGTTATATTACCTATTTTGTAAACTTTTTAATGTAATAAGTACATTTAGAAAATTAAAGTGTTCTTTTAAACCTGGTACTTAGATATGGTCATAAAAATAATTGTAATTGTCGAATTCCCTAAGTAAAAAAGTCCCTGATTTTACTGATAAGAGATCGTTTATTGTGGTATCTCTCTCTTTCTTGTTTTTCATAAAACGGATTTATATGTACATTGTAAATGCAGACATGATTAAAAATAATCGATTTCCTAGAAATCGGTCTTTTAGACCTCGATTTTTTTGTGAATCGCTTCATTAGGTTATGATTCGAATCGATTTAAAAATCGATCTTTTTCGGAAAGAATCGCCATCCCTATGTTGGTGATGAACCTCGCATATGTGAGCCTCAGTCAAGTGATAAGGACGACACCTGAGAAGGCACCCCCTTTCCAAGCTACCACTCAACACCAACCGGCGGATTTTGAGCTCGACAGATTTAACGGACAACCTCCTCTACACGGCGGGTCTTTACCCGAAAGGTTATTTGATCGGTGTTATACGACGATGTCTGAGTGGACTGTATCCTATTCTCATATTCATACATACATTTCTATCAAAAAAAGTCACCCATATGACGAGTCAAACATCCCGCATCCAAGCGGTTTTTATTCTATCAACTCAAAATCATATTACAGATTTTCGTCTCTAGGTGGCGTGCCACTATGTTACCATAGCAACCAGAGCAGTAAAAGCCGGGCTTCGCTAGCTCAACGGAACTGGTGACAGATATGTCGATTTATGAAAATTGGTTGTTAAAAAGATTTTAATAATCGCGATAGACCTTGAAATTGTGCATTCCATTTTCGTATTTAGAAAAAATTATAAATTATTTGTTACAAAATAATTATTTGTTTTAAATTAAAAATTCATATCTTATTACATGTTACAAGTAGGTATTGTTCTACTCTGTGGACAAAGTAACTGAAGAAATTAAAATATACTCCATTTTTAAAAATTAGGAAATGCGTTTTGAAAACGCTCTAATGGACAAATGTAAATTAATAGTGAATGTAGAAATAAAAAAAGATTTATTTGCTAATGTTCTTTGTAATGAAGTATTAAAATAAGCTAAGACTATATTTCTAGAAATATGTTCTTTAAATTATTACCAAAATATTGTATCATATTTTCTTATAATATTTTGCGTATATACCTAAGACTTCTGTACATAGTCTGAACTAGGATTTTAAAGAAATTCACATTTTTAAAATTTACTATCAATTTAAATAACCGATATTTTGTGTGAAAGTTTCTCCAATCGGATATTTTAAAATATGAGTGAATCCATTTCTAAATTATATAATTCAAAAATCTTAGTTCAGGCTCTTTGTAGAAGTTTTACTATATGTATGTTAGATATTATTACGGAAGCATTCTTCAAAAATAGAAAATGTTTTCAAAATGACATTTTTTCTTCATATTTGCCAAAAAAAAGCATTTAAATAATTTTTTTATTGCAATATTATCAAAACAATTTTATATGTATATTCTAATTCAAGTGATAATAAATAGAAAAAATAATAATATTCATGTATACATTTTTTCAAAATCAGTTTTCAAATCATTGTTTCAAAAGTAGTTACATGTAAAAGTATCTGACTACGTTCGGGGGGGGGGGGGCCGTGATTTTAAAAAAGCACATAAGTGGATAATTTTCAGTATATTTAGTGTCACTTAGATTAGAATACATGTATAAAATTGTTTTAAGGATATTTTGACAAAAAAAAATATTTAAATAGAATATTTCGGCAAAAAATTAACTTAGAATAACCTTTTTTTCAAAATTTTCTCCTTTTGTGAAAAATGCTTCTATTATAATAATATTTTGCCTGTACATAGCTCAAACCTCTGCAGAGACTTAACTACGATGTTTGAAAAATTCACGTTATTTTCAGAGTTACAACCCATTGAAATATAATTATCGGCGTTTTTTTCCTAAAATGTCTCCCCTCTGATGTCGTAAAACATGGATAAACCCACTTCTAATTTCTAGTTGAGCCTCTGTACAGAGGTCTGAGCTACATTCAGGAAAAATATGAATATAATAGAAGAATTTTTCACAAAAGGAGATTTTGAAAATGGGTCATCCTATGTTCATTTTTTGTCAAAATATTTTGCACTTAAATAATTTTTTATTGTAATATTACTCTTAAAACAATTTTATATACATCTTCTAATCTAAGTGACACTAAATATCATAATTATTATCCATTTATACGTTTTTGCAAAATCACGGTTCCGAACGTAAGCGGATAACTTGATCTCATAACTATCATGAGACATAGTCATCCTGTGATAACTATGTCTTGGGTGATTCGCGTAAGCTAGAGGTG
>BMAV01000914.1:196183-214488 GCA_019973955.1 Trichonephila inaurata madagascariensis | reverse complement strand
TCCATCTTGTCATCCAATTTCTTCTTTTCCCGTCCAGACCACAGACCTATGAATGTTTGGCGCAGTATAGCCAAAACTGGCTCTTGCGCCATAAAACACCAAACTCAACTCAACACAACTTATAAAAACAAAATTCAAAATTAGATGAATAGAATGTTTTCTGCCTTCAACTCTTCAATTTCATTTAACAAAAGTACTTTCCAACTTAACAAATTAGAGAAATGTACAGTGGATTGTGTGTATGCTTAAGAAATGTAAGTAAAATTAATAAATGTTTGGTTTTTTCGCGGTCTTTAACTCTCATATGTTCACGAAGTATCTGCTTCGTTCGTTCCAAATTAAAATACATGTTCTAACATTTCCGGATGAGATGTCCAGTTCCTTCATTTGCGGAAATTAATTCGATGTTACTGACTTTTTTGTACAAAAGAAATGACTGTTAAAAAAAGCTTTGCCGACTTGAAAAGAAAGATTAAAAGAGCTGCTTTAAAAAAATGAATAAAAAATGAATGAAGGAATAAGAATTAAAGATATAATAAACAGGAGGAAATAAAAGATAATAAATTAAATTTTTTAAGAAAGGTTTTAAAACTCTAAAATGTATTATTTCTATTTTAGTGTTGCCAAAATTTAATTAGAATTACCTTCTAGTTATAAATGTCCATTTCACAGAAATTAGATGCAAACTCAGACTTTTCAAAAAACTTAGTTTAATTCTTCAGTTACTTTTCCGACATCATGATTATACCAATACATGTATAATTGAAATTTCCATTTTCGTTTTGTTTTGGAAGTCTTAATACTCATTTTGCAGAAGCTTTAATCATAAATTCGGTTGATTTAAAAGAAAAAAAAATTGTTGAACGTATGCTGGAAGAAGTGTTTCTTATTGTAATATTTCAAGAATCTGTCAACATTAAAACTTTTTAGTGAAAATTTTGTTAATTTTTAAAATTACATTAATGTTTCCATTACAGGTGTATAAATCAAATCAATCCATTATTTTAGAAAGTATTTTTAAAATAGTGAATGCTAAATATGAATTTTATGCCAACCATTTTAAAACGTCTGTATTTGGTAAAAAAAAAATTTTTTTTGGAAATTATATTTAATATAAAGTTTTGAAGATTTAAATTTTTTATAATTGTTACAGTTTATTATTATTATAAAGTAATAATGTAGTTTATATTATAAAGAAGTGATTTTAAATTATTTTTTTTTATTTCTAATGATAGATCACGAACAGTTATTAACAGAGTTCTTCAATCTACCTAGTACATTCACCGAAAGCAGGTATCTCTTTTTAGTGCGGCGCCATATAGGCGGATACCAATCACCGCAGGAAATTTTGACGCCCAGTTTCCTCCCTAGTGGAGGCACCTGAGCTCTGACGATGCGAACCTGTACTAGGATTTAATTTTGTCTAGGGATCTTTTACATGCCGTATAATCATACGTCATGGCCGCTTTCGATTTTCTGCATCATGAAAATCCATCGACTCGGGACGGGGTTGAACCTGTAATCTTGGGTACAGAAGTCCAGCGACAAACTAACCACGCCACCCAGCCGACTTAAATTATTGAGATAAGAATTTTCAAAATAAGACACCAATAATTTGATGTACAAATAAATATCATCAACGCTGTTTCAAAATTAAATAATTTTTACATTATATAACTCATTTAATTAATACTTTAAATATAAAAATTCTCCTTGCTGTTTCTTTGAAAGAAAGAAATAATTTTCTAAATTTAATCGCGCTTTGAGTTTTCAAAATAATTCACCCGATTTCAAGTCCATTTCTTGCATAATAAGTTTTGCTTTACATTGAATAATTTAAATAATTTATTGGAAAAAGCGCAAATTTTTTTTTTAAAAAAATTCAATTCAACTTTAAGCACAGTGTGTATGCGTATAAACGTTTTCTAAATCTCTCATTTATCATTTTATTGAAAAATCGTTGCCATTCTTTATGTCGAAATTTTTGCTTTAGTTTAACAACTATTTGAATTTATATATAATTCTATTTATTGAATACAAATTTGAAGCAATTTAAACTTATTTATTCTCTAGTCATATAAAATGTTTTCTCGACGTATTTAAAATTCTAAAAGAGGAGGCAAACATCAAGAAGTATGTAATGCCTTAATTTAAATTTCAGGAATAATAATAAAGAATATTATTCTAAACTAAAACTCAACTGTACTTCGATCGTTTGCAGAAATGCAAAATCTGTCGCCAGCATTATCGGAAAATTCCACAAATTCGTAAGTTTTTACGTTATTTCTGTCAGTTATACCTCATTTGCATTTTAACAAATGTAACCTTAAACAAATTATTCAAAAATAAACATACAAAACGTCGTGTTTAAAGTATCGGCAGATGGCAGAACATTTGCTTTCAAATATTCGTCTCGTTAAACGAGACACGCTTATTCAAATGAGAAGAAAAAAAGAATAATCATTTTAAAAACGTATTTATTCTCTGTGTTAAGTCGCGAGGCCATTATTGTTTAAACAAAAGTTTCGAAGCTTAAAATAGTCTGAGTGAAAAATAATTTTGTATAAAAGCTTTTGGTACTTGAATCGGTTATACTACAGTATGCAACCTTAAGTAATTTTGACAGTTATGCGTGTTCTTAAATACCAATTTATCATAACAAAATATTTATTTTTTTTAAATTGAAGGTTAAGGTAGTTTAATCAAGAATGAAAAGCACGAAATAAAATAACATCTTTTCTGTGTTATCTCAATGGTTCAAAAATTTATCAATGAAAGAAATATTGACTAATTTTTAAGTAATTATTGATGAGATAAAAAAATTATGTTATTAAAATTAAATAATCGATAAAGCAAAATGTCTTAAATCGTTACTGATATAAACAAAAATTTGAAACATTTTCGTGTTTTAAATGGATTTTGGAGAATAAAAAATGTTTCATTAGCGAGGATAGTTTTTCAGTGTAAATAAATGTGAATGTCCACTTTTTAATTTCTTGGAACAAAGAATCAATACTAAGTGCAAGTTGAAAATAAAGGATTGAACACATTGAATAGAAATGGTAAATTACGTTTAAAATAAAAGATATTAAAATATAAATTAAGGAAACAGTCTAATTATACATGAACTTAGATTAAGATAATGTGTTATAATAATGTCTCCAATTTTGGCCGACAAAGACATTTTGAAAGTTCAAAGCTCAAAAAACACCATTGATGCAGATTTAAACGACGAAAATAAAATGCAGCTCCAGTTCCAACGTCATTCGAAATGAAAAAAATCATGAAAAGCATGTGCAGTTGTTTATAGTGCAATGGTGGAATGAATAATAAAATGAACGACATCGAACAGTTTACAGACAATTTGATGCTAGAAAAGAGAATGCAAAGAAAAATATCAGATTATTTACAAAAACTCAATAAATGTTTTGTTTTTCAGAAAATTTTATATTAAATTTCATTGTGTGAATGTTTTTGTTTCATTGACTGTTTTTAAATGCATGCATGTATACACATCTATGTCAATAAAATGTACTCTAATAAATTTAATTTTGTTGATGTTTTTTAACAATATCCTTTAACACGAAGAAATATTTGAGTCTACTCAGTTTCGTTTTAAGCTATTTTTATTGTAATTATTTTTAATCCGACACAATTACTGAATTTTAGCCAACATGCTTATGTTAATTTACTCTCCAAACCGTGACGTCGAAAGATTGCAAAATTAAATTATATTCACTTCAGTTGAGCCTCTAGATGTGATTGATGCTTTAATTAACATAAGCGGAATTTAATAGCATCTAGCGATGTAATTTAATATGTCCAACCGAAGGACCCTTTAAGGTTCTCCCCTAGAGAATCCGGACTCAGTACCCGAATAAAGTATCCGAGCCAACAATCAAAGGGAATGAATGAATGAATGGAATAATTCGAATTCTAAAGTCCAGATTCTCTTTAACCATTTATCTACCGACGGTACTTATAACTACCACTCACTTTGAAATTACATAGAACAACCATTTTTACGAATCCTCTGACGATACTTAGCAGGAATATTCTTTGAAATCAACCTTTTCCAAATATATGGCAGCATGGATTCTATGATGAGTATTTTAGCGGGAAAGGAAAATAGTTTTACAGCTGAAGTTGCGTTTTCAGCTGACGTTTTGATTGGATTGCAAAGATTGTCATTTTTGTTCCGAAAAAGTAGTTAATGTCAAAAGGTAAGCGTCTTATTATTTTTTTTTACATGTCAAGGAAGACCTTAGAAAACGATTTGACTATTTGTTTTAAGTGAACATTGTATATAATTAATTTTACAATTTAATAACTTTGTGGTGAAGTACCGACAGCACACTGTGGCCGCGGTAGCCGAGTGGTATCGGTATCGGACAGTGGCTTGCCTTGCACGAGTTCGAGCTCTGTATCACTAAAAACCCTCCGTGTAGGGCAGCGATGCACGTTAAATCTGTCGAGAGCTGAAACGTCCTCCCGTTGGTGTGGTGTGGTAGTTAGGAGAGGGGGGTGCCAGCTCAGGTGTCGTCCATGTCACTTGACCATGGTTCAAAATTACGTAGTCCGTCGCCAAAAGCCCCCGTGTAGCTGAACAGTGTGACGTTAATATTCAATCAATCAACCGACAGCACACTGAGTGTTGGAGCAAGAACTTAGTTTTTTTTTCGTCCGTTTAGCTCAGGGGATTGATTGAATATTAACGTCGCACTGTTTAGCTACACGTGACAAGGCAAGCCACGGTCCGATACCTATACCACTCGGCTACCGCGGCCACGTAGCTCAGGGGAGGTGAACCTTTATGGATCAACGTGCCATTTTATCTAAAGAAATGTTTAATGATGTATAAACGTGCCGTCGAATAATTTTGTGAATATTGGGAAAGTAATAGAACTAATTAATCACAACTCAAAACTCTTTTTTCAATACGAAAAAATACATTTTGTGCACTGTATAGTAGTAAATGTTTTACTTTTGTGTGTAATTCAAATTATATAAAGTAACATTATTGCGACTTCTGTTGCTGCAGATTAAATGGCAAATAAGTCATGTGTGAAACAGTTTCTAAGCAAGTATGTAATGTTATTCATCTCTGAAAATGATGACTCACAGGCATAGGTAAATGAAAATGTGGTTATAAAAGAACTACCACAGCTTCTTCAATCAGTTAAATGTGTCTGGAATCGAATTCCATTTTTCCCAAACTTTCATTAATCTGGCATTTTTACAATATATCAATTCCAACTTTTCCTTGTTTCAATAAATTTTTGAATGCATAATGATCTATAATAGAAATCAATAAGTTGCAATTTCAAATTCTTCAATTTTCAACCACGAACTGGGACAAGTAAGTTTATTAAATAAAGTCGCATCAGGGTACATAATAAACTTGAGAGTTTCGATAATTATTTGAACTGAGAACATCTGGCTGAAAATTTCTTGATTGAAGAATCAATTACAGAAATAAATTCTTCTATAACTTTTTCCTCGTCTAGTTTCTCATGTATATCTAAATCTTTGATATTTTGTTGCAGTTTGGGAAGTACTTGTAGTTTCTTTTAATAATATTGTGTCGCATGCCATCGATGGCACGCGTGCCACTGGTTCGCCATCCCTGGTGTAGCTTATTATTGAATTTTGTTCTGTTGAAGCGTAATCACTATACTGCAATAGAGTTATGCCTTTTTTTAGGCATAATTCTATTTATGGAATTTATTACTGATTTATTTTGCTTTTTGCTGATTTATTTTGCTTTTTTAAAAAAATTTTATTTTAATGTTTTCAAAAAATTTTAACTTTGGATCCGAACTTGCATTTTTTTGCCACATTAATTAAATGAAACAAGTACTCTTACTTCAAAAATTATATAACATCATTTTAATTCCTTTATGTGTAACACAGATTTAACAGTATTTGGAGGTTTTCAAGGTACTAATATTATTTTTATTATTATTTCCTTTTCTTAAAGAGTCCTTAAAAAAGAAACTCAGTCTTCAAGAAGGCTTTGGATTTGTTATAGAACCTACCATCTGAAATCAGTGATGTACTAACATATGGTTTTCCTGATGAAGAAATCCCAGCAAATTATCTGCTGGAATTTTCGTTAGATTCTTAGAATGACGATCAAAAGGCCGAACTCAAAGCGCAGTAGTTCATATTAAGAAAATGCAGCATTTCTTACCCCAAGATGCAGTGCTTTTAAAAAACATTCAATCGAAACCTCACTCAAAATGCACAACGTATAATGAATTTCTGTGTATTAATGAAAAAAAAAACTGTTTCTTTGAATATCATCAAATTAAGTTTATGTGTAAAAAAAGTAAATAAATTTAAAAAATTTAATAATGTTTAAAAATATTAGTATTTTCTGTGGTTATTTATAGCATTTTTAAGAGTTAAAACTGGCTTAAAAAAGTCATTCGGTCTTTTCGTATTGTCAGAATATTTGAGACCTTTGTGTGCTGACGGTACTTTAAAAAGTACCAATTTAATTAATTAGCTCTAATGAATTAAATTTCCCAGGGTTGAGTATTTTATTTATGTATATCCCTTAATTTTCAATGCAGTCATCTAAAAAAATATTGCATGAAAAAATTTGCAGTAAATCATAATGCGGTAGATAAAGGGTTAATGACGAAGCAAATAGTTTGAAAGTGGTAAAATCGGATTCGGACTCCTGTGGTCGTCTCAGGACTTTAATGAATTACAATAAGGAAATTTGAGAAGCAATTGGCCAATTGTGGATTAATCGGATTAGGAGACAACGGGACTGTAGTACTTATTTTCATTTTGGATGTTGCTAAAATGGCAGGGACAAACAAAGAAAACTCTAGTTTGTTCTGTTAAATGTAGTGTGACATGATATATATTCTAGGAACGTGAAAGAAAGTTATCTTCAAGTTTTAAGCTATTTTATATCATAAATATAAAAATATTAATTCATTGGAGCAAGTATAAATGGGAAGAGGAAGAGAAGGGAAAGAAACAATCTTATCTATTTTAGGGGTAAAAGCGACTCAATCATTAAGATATTTCGAGAAATAATAAGCCTATAAACTTGAAATTCGGCAGGCATGCTCCTTTCATCAAGTACAGATCCGCCACCAAAGAAAATCACGAAAATCGACCTCCAAGCGACCTTGAGAGAGCTTAAGGGACGTTATAGATAAATATTCCCATTTTTGAAATATTAGACCTACAGGTTTGAAATTTGATAGGTCCTTTCCTTTCATGTAGTAGACACCCATTAAAAAGGGGCTTTTGTGAATCGCCTCTAAGGAAACTTGATGTGGGTTAAGGGGCGTTATAGATAAATATTCCCGTTTTTGAAGTATTAGACGCACCATCTTGAAATTTCCTTTCATCAAATACTGATCTGCCACGAAAGCAACAAATCGGCCACTTCGATCTCCAAGGGACGTTGCGAAGTCTTTAGGAGATAAATATTCACGTTGTTGAAGTATTTGCCGTACAGACTTGAAATTTGGTAGGTATGTTTCTTTTGTTGAATATAGATCCGATAAAAATGGATTTGACCTATAGTGACACCTATGGGGGAGGAACGGGAAATTACTGAGACGCACCGATAAAAAAAATTCCTATTTTCGAACTACTAGACCTACCGTAATGAAATTTGGCATACATGTTTCTTTTACTGAATTGAAATCGCCTAAGCAAGTATTTTACCGAAATCGGCCCTCAAAGTTATCAGACTCGAAATTTGGCAAAACATGTTTTTTCATTGAATACAAAACCACTAAAAATGGGATTTTTGGAAGATAATTCTATTTTTATTTTAGAGATAATAAGAAATTATTATTTAGAAGTTCTTTTCTTTTTTTAAAAAATAGAGAGGCCAGAAGTATAAAAATACTTTCCAATACAATCGAATTCTTAATGCTAGGACTTAAAATTAAAAATTCATACTTATAAATAAAGCAATAAATATTCATACAACACAAAGAAAATTCCAAGCAAAGCTGGTGGGTAATGGTTAGTATACTATATAACTGCATAATACATGCATTTCATTTAATGGCCTAAATTCATAGTACGACATCATAATCACATAACTGCAATCACGCGTTTCCAGGCAATCAATTCATACATTTGTGACACCTGATGAAAGCAATCCCGTGATTCGTTTATGATTATTTCATCCCGTGACCAGAGATTCTTTTTTACAGCATTTTGAAAGTGTAACAAATTAAAATCAACCTATTGGTATAATAAAATTGCATTCAAGTATTAAAAATATGATGTATATATAATTCTATGCTGATAATGTAAAACGTTTTGAATACTAAACTATTTCTTGATTGTGCTGATAATTTTAGTCAAAACAATCAGCTTTACACGCACGCAATATTTCTTTCATTTCGCAGTTTTAAAACACTTTAGCTGGCAATTTCAAGTTTTAATCAGCATCACACACTAGAACAACACGATTACCTATTGACAACAGATCTTTGGACAACGGTCAAGAGTAGAGACGTCACATAATCTGGTACTTCACTCCATATACCATACTGTACAGCGGAAAGATCTTTCAGATCGTTCCATATGACTTCTATAACACCCATTATTATGCTCGTAGAGTCGTTAAAATCAGTACTTGAACACGTAGCCCTGAATTGAAGTGTCTAATCCTGACTACTCGACACTACCCCTGGCATCCATCCACTGACATTTAAAAATACTTTGTATATTCCGTTTAGTCCAGATAAGTTTCACTTAAATTATTCATTATATTCTGTGAATTCAGAAGCATGTGATGATCTACAATTTGTTTAAGTCAACGGCAGTTGAACTATCACTAATAATGAGTAGGTAAAGATAAAAATTACTGAAAGTGCGAGAGTAAAATTTGTAATTAAACTTTTCTGTTCGAGCCGTGTAGTTAAGCCTTTGGAGTGGCAATTTTATCATTACAAGCATAGAAATGGAGTTTTAGAATCAATTTTAGAATCCAGTGCAGCAGACATATGAAGGCAGATGAGAAGTGGATTTAATTTTAGTAATAAATTATGACGAAGTCTTAATACCTTAAAAGTAAGGAAATATACTATTAGTGCCAGTATTTGAATTGGTTTGAGTTCATGCGAAATTATTTTTGAATTTCTATAGGAGTCAATTAACCGATTAAAATAATTGAACTGTGGGAAATGCAATTAAATCTTTTTAAATTTTAGTTCGGTGTTTAATAGTAAATTTAGTTTGAATGAACTGCGCAATTCCTCATATGTAGTTCTTTCATAACTTTGATTTTTTTTTTAATTTCCGTATTCAGCTAGTTTTTTCAAGAGGTGTAGTGAGACTACAAAAATATAACCTTACTAAAATATTAGCCTCTTAACTTCCAATTAAGAGCTACACGATTCGCTCCTCAGTGCTACTTTTCCCCCCATAGGCGAGTGTATGCTATGTATTGGGAGAAAAAAACAGATAAGCAAATTCTTCCCTGAAATAAATGAATCCTTCTCAAACACCGTTAAGATCCTTTTATTGCATTTCAAAGTCTTCGGAATAGTTTTACTGATAAGAGCGCAAAGAAAAGATAGTATTCCGGAACGACGTGTATATGCGTCCGGAGCAGTTAACGTACCGATGGATCGAGACGTATATATACGCCGGTGACAGTTAAAGGGTTAAAAAGATTTTTGAATGATGAATCGGAAAGAAAAGGATCGTATTTTGGAAAGACGTATATATGCGCCAGGGGCAGTTAACGCACCTGTTGAGCCAGACGTATATATACGTCGGTGGAACAGTTAAGGGGGTAAAAATATTTTACTAAAATTAGTCCTTTTATAATATTTTCAGCCTTGATTTTATAAAGAGCATTCCAATTACTTCACACGTAATTTTATCAATTTTTTAAATCAAATACGAGTAATATTCCAAAAATAAGTAACAAAAAAGAACAATGAATAATTCGCTAACCACGGGATACAAATAATATTTCTCTGTTATATGTTACTTTTAATAATAGACATATCAGTAAGCAGTATGATCAAATGTTTTGAAGACTTAATACGAATACACACACCATGCAGCAAATATAATAAATATCTTTAATTGAAACAAAGGATTCTCAGTCCAGTGGTTCTCAAACTTTCACTACTGGCGACCCAATTTTCAATCATAATTTTTATCGTGTCCCCCCTAAAAATAACATGTATTGAATGCAATAATATATAATGCACTTTGGCGCTAAAGCTACAATAATACGATCATAATTATAAACCTTACAAATTAACAAGAGAAGTATTAAATTTTGTATGTTACTTTTAAGTAATATATATTTTTATTTTTTACTTTTTAGTTCGATTCACTATAAAAGCGTGTTTTTCAGTATGTTTTAAAACTATAATTTATTTTATAATTATTTTTACTATGTGACGTCTCTCGCGTCCTTCTTCTAACATAACTCCTAAGTTCTTTGACGGCCACGATTAATGGCAAAACTTTTCCAACCCAATACCAAGAAGAGAAACGGATCGAATATGCAAATGAGATATACTTTAAAAGGATAGAAAGTTTGGTGAGATATAACGGCAAGCCTAGAGATAACTTAGTGTGGAATCGTTCGGAACAAGTGTTAGACGTCCTATAGCTCTGGAAGAAGGATACGCTCATCGCAATTGAATATAATAAAGATTAAGAAAGCCTGAGTCTTCTCACCTACTATCAACATAATAGGAATTACTTCAACTTAGGAAGGAAGGTGACTTTATAAAAGGTAATATTTTGTATAGGAAGTTAGATTAGACAGTTAATTAAATATAATTAAGATAATTGTTCTAGTTGCGCGATCTGACTTGAATATAAGGTTTAATTGTTGGCTCATTTTCACTTTAAGAAAGTTGTCATTTAGAATTAAGTAATTTAAGTTATTCTTAATAAAAGTTGTGTTAAGAATTACATAATGTCTCATCATTTAGATAATCCCACACCTCTAGCTTACGCGAATCACCCCAGACATAGTCATCACAGGATGGCTATGTCTCAACTATTTACGATAAAAATCACAATTTCAGTGAATAATTTAATTAAGAGAAAATATATTTACCTACTTTCAAGGAATTTTCAATTTTTCTTCGATAAATTGAGAAAAAACCCAATAAAGCTAAAGAAAATGTTCCAAATGTGCGTGTCCTTTATAAAGGACATAAATCACAGACACTTTTCCCTAACAATACAAGAACGTCATTTTCCAGCAAAACTGTCATATTTTGCTCACATTTTTGTAGTTTTGCTGTCGTTTGATGATCTACAAATAGCATTTTGAATTTTTTCTTCCTTGTGTCTTTTTGACAAGGCGATGCTACATTTTGGCTTCATAGTTTTCTTCATAGAGATCTTTAAGCAGCATTTGAAAATTCCAAATCAACTCAAACGTTTCATGTCTAATGCTTTTCTCATATTTACTTTCGCTATCTTAATTAATATGCATTATTTCAGCAGTTTCTTCAATTGCTTGATCAGTTTCAACTTCCTTCCATTGGAATCTCAGATGCCCATTTTTTTTATATTCTGCTCATTTACATATATAAACCATAATAAGTCGTACAACACAGCAATCAAAACCACAAATTTTTTCATGGGGAAAGTGTAGCATGTTCTAAAAATTATAGAGTAAAACGTTTTTCATTATGCATTATATATTTCAGAATACTCATAAAAATACATCTTGGCCAAATAATCCTTCAAAGTGCTCAATATGCTTATACATATGTCATAAAACTCATTCACATGGGAAAAAAAGCAACAGAAAAATATTATTTACAACTTTCCAAAAAGAAAGAGACGAAGTGAAAAATACCAGTAAGTTTGAAGGTCAAATATATCATAATCAAGAGTAGTATTTTAGGGATTAAAAGAAACGTAATAAAAAAATCTCTCATCGTGGGATTACAGTAAAGCAAACAAAATGTCTTTATTTGGTTATAGGATCAAAGATGGCTAATGAGCGTTTGAAGTGGAATCTTTTATTTTTGATGATCACCAGATGATTAAAATAAATTATATCAGTGTAAATGTGTATTTTTTATTATGTCAGAAAGCACACACATATTTTGTTTTACTTCATTCCAAAAATTATTTTTTTAAAACCTTTTATTTTCAATATTCTCGCGCCCCCCTCGCAAGGTTACCGCGTCCTCAAAGTGGGGCGCGCCCCACAGTTTGAGAAACACTGATTCAGCCCCATAGATATTGCCAAAGTAATGACTTTTTAACCGGTTCTATTCGTAGTTCTTTTTCTAATCCTCTTGGGGATACCATTCATTAACTATGATTTCAGTTTAAAAATCGCTTTCTGTAGAGATAACTAGGTTTTATGCAAATGTAAAGGTTATTTGAGCCCTGACACACACTTGGATGAGTGAGGTTAATCGTTAATTATTAAATCTAAGAAAAAGAGAAGGTGAATTGTGACTGGGTAGTCACGCGGCCTGAAATTAAAACTCATCTTGGAATTCACCAAGAGTTGTGGTAGTAAACAGCATTGGAGCTGATCGAGCTATCGAGGTTCGAGAAGGATCGTCACAATGAGCTTAGATTGAAGCCGAAAGTCATTTTGAACAATCGTTTAAGTTATATTATCAGGACCTTACCTCGGATACCTTAAGATTGCTTCCAAAGTTTGTGACGGGCTCACGCGTTTTTTCATTAACATATCCTCTTGAGTTCTTTGGAGCCAGAATGAATGGCAACTCTTTTCCAACCAACCCAAGAAGTAAAACGTGAAGGAAAGATGCAAATTAGGAAGCTTTTAAATAACAGAAGTTTAGAGTAAGCCGGTGGCATTTAGGGAATGTTATGTTAGTGCATGTGGCAAGTGTGAAGAGTATTTCGCGTAGTTAGGTGACAGTCATGAGAGGTCACCCGATACAGAGAGCCCTTAGTGTCAAGGTGCATACCATTGCACGCCAATGAACCGCAACTTCAACTAGAATCAGATCGATTGATACTTCGTTGGATCTGAAAGGTAGAAGTAACCATTGAAATATTCGGATCTGTGATCGCATTGGAATTGAGCTTAGGCGAGTTAGTTATTGATAGTGGTCCGGGTTACGTTATTTCGGTATTATATATTATATTGTGTGCTTAGCTACCGTCGATTCTCTCACATACCATATTATTATCTAATCTGTAATTGGTATAAGTTAAGATTTTAATAAAGTCATATTAAGATCATGGCACAGCTTCTCTAGTTCTTCATTTATTCCTACACCTCTAGCTCACGCTGATAATCTAGGAGAAGGGCACCCGAGGGGGACGCCCTTACAAGTTAGACAATAAAGTTGCATATCTTTTATATAAAGTGTTAGATAAAAATAAACCATCTGTTTTAAACATGATGTCTGCTTCTTCCTCGAACCCTCTTACACCCGCTACCTTCGGGCAGCAATAGCTTAGTATTACTTTTTTCACAATTGTACCGAGGAGTCTTTTTATGCCTTTATAGCGACCTACTTTTCTAGTATTCATTAAAGCACAGAGATAGAATTCGAAATAGTCCGATTTTCTCAGGATCGTCTGTGACTAGGAAAGAATCCGGAAAAGAATGGCATCAGAAAATGCAGCTGGCACTAGCTAACACCGGCAAAGCAAATAAAAAAGTAGAAAGAAAAAACAGCCCCTCATTTTCTTCGTTCGTTGGATAAAATTTATCATTGTATTTATCTACAAGCTAAAACATTTCTTTAATCTTGGTAAATAAGTAATTTAAACATCTAATTTCTCACATGAACTATTTTATTTTTTTGAAAGTGTCAGTTTATTTTTAGTCATTGCTGTTAAAAAAATTTTTTTTGAACTCTTACAGTTTTTTTTCTTACTAATAAATAATTTATGTATACTTTTTTTGTTCTATAGCAAATTCAGTAATTTTTAATTCATATATAAAATCCTAAAATTTTTCCATAGACTTCTAAATTCAATAGAATTTATTTTGTTATTTACAATCAAAAATTCATTTTGAAGAAATTCATGTAGACTAGAATACATTATAATTTTTAGGAAAAACCCACACAAAATATCTATTTTTACAATTTCCCCCTATAACATTGAGTGCCATAGAACACAGCACGATACCTTTTTGTAGTCTCAGGTGGGTGAGTGAGGGAACATTAATGTTACATTGTACAGCTACTCGAGGACTTTTGGCGACGGGCCTCTTAATTTTGAACCATAGTCAAGTGACGACGATGACATCTAAGCTGCCTCACTGTCTCCTAACTACCACACCACACCAGCGGGAGGGCATTTAAGCTCTCAACAGATTTAACGTGCATCGCTCCCCTACACGGTGAGTTTTCACTGGTACTCAGCTCGAACTCATACACGTTGGCTACGAGTACATTACCCTGACCACTAGGCTACCGCGGCCACTTTGTAGTCTCAAAGCTGGTACATCAAACTTTGTCCATGGTTATAAACTTAACCGCAATTACAGGGACGTTGAGTTATCTTTTTTGATTAAAATTATTTTATAACGATTACAACGATAAACAAAAACGACAACTACACAAACCTACATAAGACATGAAAATAAATCAAAATTATACATCTATCTTATCACCTATTATCACACACCAACATATCATTCCTCTCAAAAGATGAAAACTCTTTCTTTTTAAGAACACCAGAACGCAAGCATAGGCGACATAACGCCCCCAACGGGAATTCCCCAAACTAACGCTTATTACACCCGATATTTTGAAATCTTAAGAAATGAATGCGTCTTTTTTACAATTCTCGTCAGATTTGGACAAAAATTGTATCAATGTCTCAAGGGGAATTAAGTTATGATTCAAACATTAATAGATTAATCAACTAATTAAAAAAATTAAGAATTAGTTAAAAAAAGAATGTTTCATTATGAAATTTAATGAAACATGTAGAAAATGGTCGAAAAAAATCTATCATCTATATTCTATTTTTATTTGATCATTAGTTCCAGAGATAATTGAGAAAAATCATTTGAGGGGCTATATACTAGATAACTTTTGCACAAACAAATCATGTATCCCATTTTCTTATAGCAATGCGATAAGATCGAGAATTACTTTTTAAATATAAAATATTTTTTAATATTTTATATATTATTTTTTAAATATGTCATTTCTGATCGTAATTGAAATTGAAAATGTTCCTGTACTATAGGTGTGAGTAAAATGAAAATTTGAACCCTCAAAACAGAAAAGTGTTCACAATTTTATGAAATTTCAAATGTAAGCTAATCTATATACACAATTTATTTTTCTAATGGGGCTGCATATTGGTATTTTAACCTTTGTAGACCTAGTACATTCCGCATTAGCTGGTATCACTTTTTAGCGATACACCAATATAGGCGATACTACTTACTGCAAATAATTTCGACGCCCACTTTCCTCACTAGAGGGAGGCACCTGAGCTCTTCACGATGCAAATCTGTCCTAGGATTTAATTTTACCGAGAGCATCTAATCCGAACAGACACTCTAGGGATCTTTTAGATTCCGTAGGTTCAAAATGATACTAGATCCTGGGGAATGTACTAGGTTTGCAAAGGTAGAAATACCAATCCGCAGCTCCATTACATTAATATATATATATACAAAACTGGATGTTCGTATATATGACTTCGCTTCACTCTATAACACCGTTCAACCGATCACTATGAAAATTGGCATGTATATGTATTTTGCTGTGGAAGAGGTTTTTGTGCCATCCTCTTTGTTGAAGCTCCCTACCAAATGGCGCTACAGCATATCAACTTCCACACCTTTCAGTCCATCGCCAAGTTGCCAAAAATGATGCCAACGTGGCTCTATCGCCAACATTTCGCTATGTTTCCATTGAATCGCCATTATAATGTAAGGAATGGCGTTGCTTGCAAATATTACAATTTTAACATAAAATAAATACAACAGAAAGTAATATTAACGTATTACACATCCGGATATAAATTACTTATACACTATTTTAAGCGTCCATTACACAAAATGTGTAACAATGTGTTACTTTTGATGAGCAGAGATTAATTTACTTAGTATATTCAAAAATCAACCAACAAGAGGGTTAAAAATTTTTAAAAAAATCGTTTTCATCAGCTCTATTAGATCTACAGACTTAAAATTTAACAAATATGATTTTTTTTTATTCAGCTGAAGTATGCAAAAAGCTTCTTTTTTTTAATCTGCAATTTTACGACAAGTTAACTCATTAAAAACTTCTTTAATTTTCAATCTGTATTGTTTAATTTTTCAGAAAAGAACGGGTATAACAGCTAGTTTTAATATAAAAGAATAAGGTATGCAAAATAATTTGCATGATAAAGACAATTTTTTATATATAAATTAATAATCTAATTTAACTTTAAATTTAGCTTTGAGCCATTAAGATTCGTAATGATGTTTTCTAGCTACGATGAGTTTTTATAAAATTACAAAGCATATCCTACCTTATTTTGTTAAGTCATAACAAGTAAGTTTTGTGTGTTATTTCGTAAAATTAGGGGGGGATTCCAATATATTGGATGAAATTTATTAAATATATATAAATTAAATATATTGGATGAAAATTTATTGATTAAATAAATTGATTGATATATTTATTAAATATATCATTTAACATATTTTATCGACATATGATGTATTGATTAAAAATATTGGATGAAAGTTCAAACTCGTTATTATAACTAAAATATTTTAAAGTTACTGGAAGCAAAATAAAAAGAAATTTTAATGGCTTGTAACTTTTTCCGTATTTTAGGAAATAAAAATATCAAACAAATTTTAATAAATAAAGCGTTAAGTAAATAAGTATTTATAACGGAAACACAAAATTCAACGAAGGTGAATTCTGTTGTGAATAATTTCTCTAACTTTCTCTGTAGCACTAGATTTTCATAAAAGATTCGAACAAGTCCAAATTTTTTTATGATCTCTGTAACTTTCAAAGCATTCAGAAAAGACTGAGTGATACATAGGCGAAAATGTAACAGTAGTAGCGAAATAAAAGACATAGGAAACAATATATATATATATATAAATTAAAGTCAATTCCTTAGATCAATAATAAAAAAATTATAGTTACTTTTTATTAAATAATTACAATTCATATAAATATGTATATACATAGCACACAGGATCACAATTTTAAGTGGCAAAATAGAAAGCGATTTTCTTTTTTAAGTTTCTATTCTATATAGAGTATTTGACTATTATTTTTGTTTGTTACTATTTATTCATTCATAAATCACATTATCAGAAATTAGACCATCCCAGGTAGGACTCGAATCCATGACCTTTGTATTAGAAGTCCAACGCACTATCCATTGCGCTACAGAAACACAACGAACGATTTTTCTTTCTATATATGCTGTTGGACTATTATTTTTGTTTGTTACTATTTATTCATTTTTTAATTTAATTAATGTATTAATATTTCAAAAAACGGTTTTAACATCATCAAGTGTCATCCACTAAAAGTTTAAAAAACTGTATTTGAACTTGAATGGAATGAATAGAAAATATTTTATTAATGATCGAGATTTAGAACAAGATATATATATATATATATATATGTGTGTGTGTGTGTGTAGGGAGAGTGGAAACTTATAGTAGGAATTGAATAAACGGCTTTTTTCGTTTCTATTGCTCTTTTAATAAAATCTGTCAGTAATTTTATCCAGACATATGATAAAATCTACAAAACACTGATAAATAAAAAATTTAAATAAGAATCTCGTTAATATTGAAATCTTTTCAAATATTTTTCTATTGGATGTATGAATGTTTCACTAGCAAATACAATAATTATATTTTATTTGGCTGAATTCTGCAGTCTAGCGATAACAGTCCAAAAAAGTCCTCTTTGGAATATTTAAACAGTTATTTCTTAGCTTATGAATTATTCATAGCAGGCTTCAATTGGGGTATTATTTAAAATGACTATTAAATTTGAAGTACACGGATGTGTGTTTCATTCTAAAGCAGATTCAATAACAGCATAAAAAGATTCTCATGAAATCCTTATATTTTCCTCAGATTTCTCAATGCAAAGTAAGTATATATTTATCATCAAAAATTAATTTCAAAGGTTTCCACACAAATTAGAATATACAAGTTGAAAAACCAACAGAATTTTATTTATTTTTACCGCTTTCCCCGATATATTTAAAATACAATTATAATAATTAAATAAATCATAGTTTAAAAAAAAACAAGCTTTTGTGTTTAATCGAACTAAAAAGTAAAAAAAAAAAAAAAAAATTGTTAATATAAGAACAAAATGATTAAC
>BMAV01000914.1:164571-196083 GCA_019973955.1 Trichonephila inaurata madagascariensis | reverse complement strand
AATTGTTAATATAAGAACAAAATGATTAACCAGAAAATTAATGTCATTGAGATAAAAGCAAGGGGTGCTCTATATATTAATTGTTATAATTTCTTACTTGAGTTCTATTCCGAAATACTGAGCTAGTGCAAAAATGTAGTACAAAGCACCCCACGTTTTTACCCCAATGACATTCATTTTTTTCGTTAATCATTTTATTCTTATATTACGAATTATTTATTTTTTTTTACTTTTTGGTTTGATTAAACATAAAAGCGTGTTTTTAGTTTTCTTAAACTATGATTTATTTTTAATTTTTTAGTTCGATCTACAATAAAAGCATGCACTTTTAGTTTTCTAAACTAATTTATTCATTGATGAATTAATCTTAAATGCGTCATTTTTTTTAATCGGGAATACCCATTGGCATCCTATCAGTGCATCAATACGCGGCCTGGTTTGCAAAATATAGGATCAGCCAACTGAAGGAAATCTGGAAGAGCTAAGTTTGAAATATTTCATGCGAAAGAAGGTGTAAAGTCAATGATATTTTTCTCTAAAAAAAGCTGAATATTCTCTTTGAAATGTGCATGAGCATTAGACATAAAAGTACCCGTATTGAATCGAAGAGTTTGTGAGGAATTACTTAATGAGGTGAGATCTCCGAATCAATTCTCAGCTGTTTTGGTAAAATGAAGCAATGAAGGATGTTTCATTCCACAGATCCAACAAGAGAATTTAGAAAACAGACTTTAATTATGAGTTGAGTGGTTAGAACAGTTCTTCTCACACTTTCCATATTCGTGACCCAATTTTGAGCCATAATTTTCATCACGCCCCCCCCCCTCATACAACAACAATGTATTGAATTCAATAATAATGTACTTAGACGCTAAAAGGCTACAATGCGACTTAAACCCTCCAAGCGGTCTGCACGTAAAATTCCGCCATTTCAGAGATGCTTTATCTGCCTTCAAGCAAGATTCCTAAAAGCGGCCGAGCCGCATTCTTAAAAATACGGCTCAACCGCTTTTGGAAATCCCACCTGAAAGCAAAAAAATATGTGCGGTGTATTTTTGAAGCATCTCCAGAATTGCAAGACTTTAAGTGCAGACCGCTTTGAGGGTTAATATTATAAAATGCACCTATTACCAATACATGTGTCATATTTTGTATATGACAAGCCCATGGGAGTCACTAGTAATTACTAAACTTGCTTTTTATATATATAGTATTGACAAATCAATTATTAAATACTTTTTGCCGCAATGATACATTTATAAGTATCTTATATATCAGTGTGAATATGTATTTTGTTTTTGATCGTCAGAATTTATTTTGTTTTGCTTCCTTTCGGTAAATTAATAACTATTTTAAATCTTTTGCTTTGGACTTTTCGATATGTTCGCGCCCCCCACAATTTGAGAAACACTGGCTTAGATCATAATAAAATTTTTTTCACATGCATGAGTTTTTTTTTTTATTTCTCTTTCAGTAAAGCTAGACAATACTTACTGTTTATATTATGGTAAGAAATTGCAGTGCAAACGTTTTCGCTTTTATAAAGTTGTAACTTAATCTTTTAGTCGCCCAATTTAGAATTGGTCGCCAAATTTGAAAATGGAATATGGAATTAGTCACCCAATACGGAAATGGAATATGGAATTAGTCACCCAATATGGAAATGGTATATGCAATGAGTCGCCAAATCTGGAAGTGGTATAATGAGTTAGTCGCAAAATCTGAAAATCCTTATTTTTGATGATCCTCTGATCAGGATAATGAAACAAGATTATGAAATTATTGTATTGTCATCGGTCCTTGAAAAGTGTGCAAAATTTCGAGTTAATCTGACTTTTTAAAGCAGGTAAAAATCGAGTTCAAAGATTCCTCTACATGCAAGTGAAACTGATAAAAGCGTGTTAAAAATAGATTTATCACCTTAATAACTTTAAGAATGTTTATCTGAAAATTTTAAATGGCTCAGAATTCTAAATTACGATATTAACGAATTGTTGTTTCTAATGCCACCTGTCTTACGTAGTCAGATCGAGGCCCACGAAATTCATCGTGGCAAGGGGCGAGAAGTACGCCGTCGTAGGCCTTGGTCTTGAGCACCATACATGTGACAGTACGATTTAGCTCGGAGAAATTCCCGAAGAGACGATAGAACAATACGATAGATGGCACCGCCCTCTATCTCCACCTCCACAATTTAGGCATGGAACTGAAGGGGAGGGAAATATTCTCCAGTTCCCTGCACTCATGATGCATCCCACAAGACTTTCGAATCCACTGATTTAACGAGCATGTACTTCGTGCGAACTCGGAGGGTATTTAGTAGAAAGAAAAAGGAATATATATATATATATATATATATACATACATACAAGAGCAAATCCTCTGAAATAAGTAAATCCTTCGCACACACTATCAAGGTTCTTTTATTGCATTCCAAAACCTTCGGAATAATTTTATGGATAGCAGTGCACAGAAAAGATCATACTTCGGGAAAACGTATATATACGTCTAGAAAATTAAGGCTTTGGTTGAGCGAGACGTTTAAATACTTCGGTGGCACATAAGAGGTTAAAGTCGTACGGTAGCTTTACTGCTAAAGTATAGTATTATTGAATTCAATACATTGTTATTGTATGGAGGGGGTCGCGATGAAAATGATGATTGAATATTGGGTCAAGAATATTGAAAGTTTGAGAAGCACTGTCTTAAGGCATTGGGGGAGGATTTGAATGAAACATTTGTACTGAAATATAAATTTTTAATAGATGAAATCTTTTTCAGCAGAATGTTATGAAGTCTGAAATGTAGTGTAATTTTAAGATTAAAGAATAAGGTACGCCAAGGAATCGGTATTTTGATAAAGACAAAAAATTATATTTCTAAATTAATTACTACGTTAGTTGGACGAACACCATCCACTTTAAATTTAGTTCTTTTGACCCATTAAAAAATCCATACTAATGTTTTCTATCTGTAATGTGAATTTCATTAATTATACTAAGCATTTCGTACTTTGTTTTTTAACCCAAAAGTATTTTAAAATTAGAATCATAATGAAAACATTTCTAACTCTTGCACCCTTTTCCTGTTTTTAAAACAAATACAAAATAATAAATACATCAACTTTAAGAAAATAAAGAAAAAAAAAATATATTTCTCCCCTTTACATGTCAAAAGTTTATGCTGAAATAAATGATACTGCTCTTTAAAAATCTATTGATTCATTTTTCCCATTTCTCTATCAAATTAATTTCCTATAACACTCCAATTTGCACTCAAGCTTCGAACTTTTAACAAAAAAGTTTGAAACTTAAGGAAAAGTTTGAAGCTAGAGGCATCATATTGGTTGTCATAAATTATCGATAAATCTGCTTAGTAGCTTTTTCTCTTTTAACGATTTAAGAGAATTTTTTTTTTATCTCATAAAAGAATTCCTTTTTTCTGCCTCTTCTTTGCACATGCATAATTTCTGAAAAGCTATGGATCAATTTACAAGTTTTTAATTGTCTTTTCCATCAATTGTTCCTGAGAAAATATACCAAAGATTTTTTTTTCTTTCTTTAAGAATATTCCCCATTTTTTTTCCGATTCTGTTAGTTCAAATTAAATATAGTTTGACTGAATCTTTTTAAAACAACTTTATTCACAGATTAATTTTTAAACACCTTACAAAATGATAAAAAATCTAAGAAAGTAAAAACTCATCAAAACTGATTATTAAAATTTTTTTTTGTGTGTATTCACATAACTTATTTTTATATTTTAAGACATTAATTATTTCATATATTAGGAACATACGATTAAAAATATATTATTGGATAATATAAAAAAAATGGAATATTCGAATAAATGTTGAAGATGTCCTATTGACAATTGTAAAAAAATTTTTTTTTTTTTGCTTTCCAATTTTTTGCTGATACGACCTTAAATAATTTATTTTTGGTCAAGGAATTATATATTAGTTAAATGTTTGATAATATTCCATATATTTATAAATTTAAACAACCAACAAAATTTACGGAACCAGTTGAAACAGTAAATAGCAAACGATTTATTTAAATGAAAAAATAAATATTTATAGCTTCCAAGCGATTTGTAAGAAAAAGAGGTATGTACTATCGCAACATTCGCCAACTCTATTAATAACTCGTCAAGTTGGCAAACCCGATTTCCTATGAGTCGTACGTGCTTCCAGGTGCTTCCAGGCAACCAGGTGCTTCGTTTCTTATAACGACGCCAATAGGTTGGTATTATAAAGTACCAAAGAAATATTACTTTGATAACGGCAGGCAAAGAAATTTCGCCAAACAGTTGTGAAATATCGACAAATTGGGGCGATATATTGCAATATGCTAACAAATATGATAACATTAGCCTGGCCACCAAGATCAACTTGGCGAGATTCCCAAATCACGCCAAAAACGACTAGCATAATGATTTCAAATTAGTAACGAAAAAAACTTACAAATAATACTTGTTTCTTACGTACTATCGCAACAATCGCCAACTCTATTAATAACTCGTCAAGTTGGTAAACCTGATTTCATACGTGTCGTATACGCTGAATTGTCAACCAGGTGCTTCGTTTCATATGTCGCCAATAGGTTGCGATAATACGTACCGAATACTTTACCCTAATTTATAAAGCATCTTGCAAAAAGCAAATGACTTATATATTAAAATATATATTTTTATGTGGGTAAAAAATATCAATAGCTTTAAAGAATACTTTCCGCTATCTTCGTAGCTATTTATAATAAATTATTTTGCATTGAGGTTTTAGTCTTGGTAATAAATATTTAATGCCAATATGTTAAACATATACACTCTTTTGTACAATTGTTTAGTTAAGTCGCAGAAATTCGAGTTTAGGTGCAAATAAAGTTTTAAATAATCGAGTTTAGGTGCCATCAAATAAAACTAAAATAATACATACATCCATACATTTAAAAAAAATGTTCAATTTTTGTTTCAAAATTCAGAAGAAGAAATTTCGCTACTAATTATTGAAACCGTATTAGCGACTTTTTATGGAACGAAGCACATGCTTACCAATTCAGCGCGTAAAACACATGCGAAATTGGAGTTGCCAACTTGGCGAGTTATCTTCGACATTGGCGTTGTTGCGATAGTACATAAGTACCGAAATTTCACATCATTAATATATGATTTGGAATTTTAAATTCGTCACTGAGATAAAAGCAGGTAAAAACGTTAGCAAATACAAACTTTCTACTTTAAACAATAAAATACGAAATGGAGCAAACTCAAGTGTCGTCATAGTCACAGGATAACAGCAATCACGAGTTCCCCAGCCAATCAGTTCATACGTCTTGCTGTAGCCAACTTTTGCTTTTTACAGAAACTTTCCTTCAAGTACATATTTATCAACAATAATAACGCACATAGGTAAAGAAAATGTGCTTCATTTTAAAGTACATGTACACTTTTATATTATAAGATTTTTCTTTTTTAAATTTTGAAAAAACTTTTGAAGGATTTTAATACTTAAAATCTTTAATAAATTATTCAATTTGAAATTGTACCTAAATTTTACAAGCAGAACCACAAATAGAAGTCTAATGTCAGTCTTGAATTCAGTAGAAAACACGTGATTGTACTTATCATATGATTGCTATGAATCTAGTCCATTAAATCTACGAGATTTCCTTTCTGCGTAACAAAAATATTTTGTGATTTCATTAAAAAAAAATTCGATCTATTTTTATGAGTGATTTAGTTAGTCATACCGATCGTCAAAAAAATTTATTTACGACATTAATTTCAAACGAAATAAAACAAATCTTTTAAATACCTGGACAGGGATAAATTTGAGATAACCTTTATGGGGGTGAATACATCTTCAAGAAACCTTTTTAAAATAAACAAGGATGTTTCTTCAACGATTTAGAATATCCTAAGCAATAGTTTCCTACGTACTGGCAATAAATCCCCATTAATCTGTCTTCTATGTACTAGATAATCGAATCTAGGTACGATTCAGCTTTGCACGGGTCATTTAATTCCATGGATAAGCACTTAGGTTATGTATTACGTAGTCCTTGATAGGGACGGTCATTAGGTTTGCTCAGGATAAAAACGACCCTCTTCCAATATTTGTGGACGGGTTCCTGTTGCGATATTACTCGCGAAAGTGTAACAAAAACAAAGGATGTTCAATCAATAAAGGGAAGGGTAAGGTTCGCATCCTAAATGTCGTGGAAAAGATTTATTGGCATTGTTTTTTCGAGCAAAATGAGGCTCCCTTATCTGGTGAGTAAATAAAATGTTTGGTATTCGCCTTAGCCTGTGCGCTGGGTATGTTTTAGTGTTTCACAAAGAACTAAAGTGCGAATTTTCCCGTTAAGGTTTCAGTTTTCTGAGAGTCACAAGAATGTTTTTGGTTATAACGTTTTTAATGCAAAGACAAAAGGAAATTACAGGACAGGATAATGTACTATTAATCAGAAAACTGTGGCGCCCCCTTTTGAGAGAGCGCAACTATATGTGTCATTGAAATCGAGCGATGACGAGTACACTCTTCAATAGCAGAGTCACTGTTAAAATGTTGGATCAAAAAGATGGGTTTGTTTCATAAAGTTGCCAATTTTATTGCTATTAATTAATGAGTGGTAGTCTGATATCAAGGGGCTTGGCGAGATATGGAAATCACGCCAAGCAGCGCTTGTTGTCGCTGGAATGGTTTCCAAGATGGCGGCCTAGAGGTATCAAATCGTCAGGAAGAAAACTTTAAAAAAATGTTTTCAAATACATTGACATATATTTCAAAAGAAGAATACAGGAAAAGATTGAGAATAAAACCAAGATCAATCAATAAATAATGAATAACAATATAATATAATAAAAAGTTACATGTACTAATATTATGCACACACACACACAGTATATAATAATAATCTTATAATATAATTTAAAAGTATTTATGTATAATATTTATACAGTATGATTTAATAATTATTATTATATATAATAATCTTATAATATATTTTAATAGTAATTATAAAAAAGAATAATCTCATCGTATTGTAATATATAAATTATATAAAAGAAAACTCATTTAAAGTCCTAATTATAATTAAAATAACATAATAACTATAAATGAGTAACAAAGTAATTATAAATAAAGAACATAATATGTAACAATATTTATAAATAAATAAAAAAAAACAATTATAAATATCGAATATTATATGATTATTACATATAATAATAATTGTATTTTTATATTATATTATTAATATAATAGTTACAAAATACGTATTAAATTAATAATGAATATCAATTAAAAAGTAATGAAAACTTGCAATATTTCTAAAGCTGCAAAATATCAAGGTAACCATATTGTAATGTTGTCACCCATCTTGGCGCATGCCCCGTAATATCAAACTAGTTCCAATATATGTACAGAGAGGGGTTTATGTACGGAGCTAATAAAGTGATTTAGCTTGTTCGCGGGTTCATGCGGTCGATGGTCTTTCCAACTCTCCGGTTTTTTACGGATATCTGTGAATTTGGGTGACCGTCAAAATTCTCGGACAGAGAGACCTAAACACACACCGATTTACTTCCTTCTTTAATGTTAAAATATTTTCTACCTGTCTTGACACTAAGGAAGTTCTGAATATCTTTGTATTGATATATTTTCTGTTTTACCCTTTATGAGGATGCTATACTGAAGCTCCAGATAGGAATCATTAACCTCCATAAGCTTATCATTTGTATATTGTATCGTAAGCTATCGGCATACACAGTTTTGTCTCGTTCGGATAACTCCTTGATAAGTCGCTTTTTAAGTAATATCTTTATAGCTTTAAGTGAAAGAGCTATATAGAAGAAAAGCTCTTCATTCCCTCGTCACAGAATCTCATGAGCTATTACAACTACAAATTTGAAACTTAGCAGGCATGTTTCTTTTGAGATCCAACAATAAGTTTCTCAAAAATCGACTCCTTGGGGGGGGGGAATGCGAAGGCTTAACTATCAGATATAGATCATGAATGATTAGATATATAGACTTGAAATTTCACATGTATGTTTCTTTTGTTTAGAAATGAGCTAAGAACGGGTTTTGCGAAAATCGATTCTCCAGGAGGAGAGTAATAGATGAATTGCTGTTTTTGAGTAATTTGACCTACTGACTTGAAATTTTTTGAAATTTGTGGTAGGCATGATACATCTGTTGAGTAGTTTCACTTAGAATCGGATTTTCTGTATTAAAGAAGGGTTACGGGCTGGTAAAAGATAAATATATTTGTTTTAGTAACTCAAATCTTTTTTTTTTAATCAAGAGGCAAGAGCTGTAAGAATGTTTTAGAATACGATTAAAAGCTTAATACTAGGACATAGATATCAAAAACTTTTAAAAACAATATATATTAATACAATTTATTTCCTAGCGAAGTGGTTAATAATTATATTAATCCAACAGAAAAAGCACAATATATATTTATAATTATACAGATAGTGTTATAAAAATAAGAAAGCTACACAGTGCTATATAAGGAAAGGAAATTAGTTTTGAGTCAATTTTGGCAAATATCAAAAGCAATGAGAAAAGTATTGAGCTTGTAATGAAAGTTTTAATAATACATTTTTATGAATAAGAATCGAAAAAGTCAATGCAAAAAAAAAAAATCATTCACTTATTTATAGAAAAAAATATGATATAAGCAATTTATTTCACCCATATATTGATTTTTATCTACATGCACTTCCAGAATGTTGCTTTGTGCATTTATTTTTCTATCTGTTAATTGTGGTTGTGAGAATATTATATTTGTAGGGTGTTTTTATGGTGCCCCCTGGCATTTAACGTTAAGCACTGCTGCTGAATATCGCTTTTAATAAAGCTGAACCTTGTTACGAAATTTGCCCCAATGCTTCTCTGTTAAAGAAAATATTTTTTTGATAGTGAAATATACATGTATTAACCTTTTTCTTTTTATGTGCTTCATAACATAATCGAGTCTATCGTTAGTGGAAATAATGAATATTTTAATATCTGATAAGTATTAGAAGTATTTTTTCTTAAAGAAAATCCAAATGGTCCTGGAGAATACTTTATAAAAATACATAATGAGCATCAGACGTTAATATCGTGTGTGTATGTTAAGTAACAAATTATGTAAATGCAGTTCTTTTTGAATATATAATGTGAATATAAACAAAGTTTCACTTTCAAAATGCTGTGAAAAAAAAAATTCATGGTCAAATATGAACTGAATATTCTTAAAACGGAAGGTCACATTAGGTTAATCTCATCAAATTTGTAAAAAGTACCAAAACAATTTCTTTAAGTAGATAAATTCATGCACACACGTTTTCCACCTTGAGACAAAAATGAGTTTCCCCTGCTCAAGATAATTCATCAACTTAAGATAAAAAATTCAATAAAATAATATTAAATTCATCGAAGTATTTTGAAAAGCTAGAAATTACGAAAAGTTTTATATTATACATAAATTTCAGTGTTCATTAGGTTCAAAAGCTGCAGCAAAGGTTAGGCAAGTCGTCTGGCAAGCTTTACATGTTAGTTGTTCAACTGTAGCGTATACTCTTAGGTTTCCCATTCTATCACAATTGACGCTAACACACACACACTTCTCACTTAACTGCTTTAGAGTCTCACCTACAACAGGTCTTTTATTGCGTCTTAGACACGCGTCTGGAAGTCTACTGGCAAGCTTTACATGTTAGTTTGTGACAGGCTCACGCGTCTCTCTTCTGTAACATAACCTCTGGGTTCTTTGACGGCCAAGATTAATGGAAAATCTTTTCCAACTCAAATCCAAGAAGTGAAATGCAATTGTGAAACACAAATAACATAGCTTTTAAAAGAACA
Source organism: Trichonephila inaurata madagascariensis (assembly GCA_019973955.1). Classification (NCBI taxonomy): domain Eukaryota; kingdom Metazoa; phylum Arthropoda; class Arachnida; order Araneae; family Nephilidae; genus Trichonephila; species Trichonephila inaurata. The sequence continues at coordinate 186,221 of BMAV01000914.1, read as the reverse complement.
AAAGTTTCAGTAAGCAGAATGGCAATTTAAGGAAAGTTATGTTTAGAAGAGATAGAAGTGTGAATTGACGGCCTATCAAAAGGTTACCAAGATTTCTAGCCATTACTACAAGGTGCATACCATTGCACACACACCTCAGTACCAGGATAGAATCTTATTTTGGATTAAGGTAGGACTGATTATTTGATATTAGGACTTGTAATATTATCAATATATTGAAAGTAGACAGATAACATAATTATTTAGATAAGTGGTCTAAGTTACGTGATCCAGTTTAACTATTTCTGTGCGTTTTTTTATTCTCACTTAATATAAGTTTATCTAATTTATTAGAAATTTAAGTTATATTCTTAATAAAGTCATTAAGAATTTTAAAATGTCGATTCATTTCAAGAATCCCACACCTCTAATTCATGCTGACAATCAAAGATATGGTCACCATAGAACGACCATATCACAAGTTGTGTTCAACAGTAGAAAATATTCTTAAGTTTCCCATACTATCACAATTGACGCTAATTTCTCATTTAAAAGGCACGTAGAACATCAGTTTCCCCGTTAATTATTCTTAATGATGTCATACCTCCCGGCCACTACAGCAGCTCGCGATCACTTCGTAATTCATACAATTTTTAAGATACTGCATCCTTTGTCTCGATAGCCAATTGTCATACCATTTTGAAAGTCAGAAGAACCAGGCTTTTTACTCATCAAAGCAATGAAGGATATTTTCCAAGGTATGTATACTTTACATGTCGTTGGGAACATGGTTCGTGAAGCAATACTCTATCCCATGTCGGAGAATGTGTATGGAGAGTCTGATTCAGTGGATAGTCCTTGATACGAGAAGATGCCTTTTGATTGGATGAGGAGGAAACTCGGAAGGAGGTGAAACGCTAAATCTGAGAGGAGAAGCCTCTAAAAATGCAGAGAAGTGCCTTTGAAGTGGCTGAAAGAAAACCTTCCTATTGGTTGAGATTGTGAAGTGCGCCGGCCTTGGATTGGCTTCAACTCTTTTAGCCCCTTTCCCAGTTAGCGCCACCTACCACATTTCAATATATAAGAATTGTTGATACCTGTGCTAAAAGGGGTGATCATAATAATGAACTCGATTCTGTAGTAGGTAGACATTTTAATATCTTAGGATTATAAATTAATACTTAAAAAAATCAAGGCTTCCTTAATATTGCTCTGAAATAGTACCTCTAGTGAAATATATGAATTTAGGTACCAACAGTTTCGTAAATTCGAAGTAAATTGATTTCAGGTTTTTAGAACATCTAATACACTGCAACTTATATGATAAGGTAAAAACAATTTTGTGTACTGATAAAATTTATATATATAAATCTAGATATTCTCAAAATAAAATCTAATTATAAGCGAAATAATAAATTTCCAAAAATTTCATATTGCATGTTACACTTTAATACTATTTTTCTAATTTGTTCCTATAAATATGTAGTACAGGATGTAAGAAACCCCCGGTATTATATTGCATTTTATCTAAATGTAAATCCTATACTTTGCCTATTTTCCCGTTTGACTTAAGATACAGCATATAAAAACTCATTTAAATACAATAATCCTATTCAATATTACAATCAAAAGGAAATGAAGCTATTTAGAAGTCTCTCTCTCTCTCTCTCTCCTCTCCTTTGCAATCATATTCCCCAATACTATCATTCTTAATTTTTCCAGAGCCTAGAGAGTAAAAAGGTGAACCAATTGAAAAGAATTTTGTTTTCTTAGGAAAGATATTACCCTTTAACACATGGTATAACGTTTGAGAAAAGAAGCTTATATTTATTTACAAAACATTTTTTAAAAAAGCTCATTTTTTTCTACAACAAGCAGCCCAAGAAAAACACCCACTGTTAGAAGCCCCACTTAGAAAAAAAAGTATCATGCATATTATATTAGCTGAACAGATGTGCTTAGCAATTTCACAAAGCACACTTGTTTTAATACCCACAATTCTCGGCAGCGTTTATGCGAAAAAGTCTTAAAAAACTTCAACCTACAAGCATTTTCGAAGCGATTTCATATTCGGAAGATCTTTCAGTGCATATACTTAAGCAAATAGACGCACCCCGTACCACCGATTTACAATGATTTAAGAAAACCATAAATAAATCTTGATTTTTATTGCATGGGTTGAGAACGCACGAAGAACGAAAGTAGAAAGAGTTCTGAAACTAAAAGAACAACGTTCTAAAGGCGGGAAAAACAGTAAAATGCCTCTAACAGCTTTCTTTTTTGAAGTGATTCTTTCCTAATAAAATCCAATAAATTTATTTTAAAATAAACAGTTACGGATATAGCTATAAGAGGATTATAGAACTAAATAAAAACTTGTGAATGTATTTTCGTATGTATATGAACTTCGTTCGATGTAGCAAAAAGTAATGAGGTAACAAATTATAAAAGAATAAAAAAATTTACTTGCATTCCGAAAAATACAAGCCGATACACTAAATGAAATAAATACAAAAATGTAAATAAATTTTTATACCCGAGGGAAAATAAGGCAATTTTCCACTCTCAGTAACTGATAGTAAGGAATACTATTGCCCCGTATTTTAACCAGTTAACTATGGCGCTCCAGTTAGAGAGTGCGCAATTATATGTGTCATGGAGATTGAGAGATCACCAGTATGCTCGTCCATCATAGAGAAAAAGTTGTTCTGTTAAGATAATGAATCAAAAAGCTGTGTTTATTTTATAATATTAGCAATTTTTTCACTAACACTAACATATTACATGCATATTACTCAAAAAACGCCAGAAAAATTAAATACGTATAAAAAGGTAAGCATTTAAAAATTAGGTATATATCAACTTTCACCTTTGCCTCTTTTAAGCTAACATCAATCTAACATTATCATCGCATTGAAATAACGAACTAATACGCTGTTTCAACCAGTGCATACGGAAACGCATAAATTCATCTTAAATTTTTCATATTTTTTTATTTGTTTTACTCCGGACTGGCCTCAAAATATTCTGAACATCTTGAAATTTGAGAATATGTTTTGTTTTTCTCAAAAGTTACGATTTCGATAGCCAATGGTCACTATTTTTTTATGCACGACGTATACTCGTCAATACGCAACATCCTGCAACGTCTCCATGACGAATATATTCGTCAATCACAAATAACTGGTTAAGCAATTCACCAGAATCAAATATCGCTTTTAATTTAAAAATAATTCCTAGAATTAGCAATTTGGTATTATTCATAATTTCAGCGATAAATTATTGATAACTTTGGAAGGAATTTCACATTTAACTATTGAAAGATTCATGTATTTTATAACCTATTGATGGGAGGCCAAGTTGTGGTCCCTGAGATACAATTTTAATTTTGCATCTGCCCTGTTTACAGGAAAGAGGGATTAGTAAAGAATCTGGGTGCGTTCCCAGTTCATTGTACTCTCTGATTGACAAGGTTGTATTCTTACGCGGACTGTGAGTAGCCGTTGAGCAAATCAGAGTGGTGGATTGGAACAGTAACAAATTCGCAGCGGATTATTTCGGGAGTAATGCGGTCAGCTTTAAAAGCATTTGCACGCTATTTCTCGGGGCTTTTTTTCCCTTTCTTTAGATTACTTGCCAGCACCACTCCACCCTCCCAGGTCTCCTACTATAAATTATTTATACGCTATACTACTGACTGACTCGCAATTGAGCCACGCTCAAGGACAACATCTAAGATGACAACCCTCCCTCCTAACTTCCACACTACGTTTACATGAGAACGTTTTGCCTTGACATAGTCATCGTGTATCAACCAAACTGAACAACCATGACATACTAAGTGAATAATAACGTCGTTTTGTTCAACTACATGAGGTCTTTTGACAACATGCCTCGAAATTTTGAATCATGGTCATGAGGACGACATTTGAGCGAGCACCACCTGTCATAAAATCCACACCACACCAATGGGAGGACATTCGAGCCACGACGTATTTAACGCGCATCGGAACCCTCTGCACAGCTGTTCTTTAGTGGCTCTAGGCTCGAACACATGACACGCTGACCACGGGCCCATGACCTTGACCACTAGACTACCACGACTACACGGCATTCTGAACAAATACATGATAAAGTAATCTAAGTCTTGCAGTCCTATTACAGCGTAATGTTAAAGATATGATAGATAGTCAATAAAAAGTGTCACCCGCATGACTGGATTGGAGTTCAATATTGAGAGGTTTACCGCCAATAGTTTGTATGTTGCTCTATAAACTGCCGTTAATAAAAGTCAAATTACATTTGAAAGAATAGCAATGAAACATGTTGTTTGCGACGGGCTCACGCGTCTTTTCTGTAACATAACCTCTGGGTTCTTTGACGGCCAAGATTAATGGCAACTCTTTTCCTACCAAAATCCAAGAAGCGAAATGCGAGTGAGAAATGCAAATCAGATAGCTTTTAAAAGAACAGAAGTTTCAGTAAGCAGAATGGCAATTTTGGGAAAGTTATGTTTGGAGGAGATACAAGAGTGAATTGACAGCCTATCGTAAAGTTACCGGGACACCCTGCCACTGCTACAAGGTGCATACCGTTGCACGCGCGCCCAGACGTTTCCATACAGTGATTGAATCTTAGTTTGGATTAAGGTAGGACTGATTATTTGATATTAGGACTTGTAATATTATCAGAAGTGAGAGTAGGTGGATTATATAATTATTTAGAGATAGTGATCCAAATTACGTGATTCGGTTTAACTACTTTTGTGTGTTCGCTCATTATAGATTCTCACTTATATAAATTTATCTAAATTGTTAGACGGTTAAGTTATATTCTTAATACAGTCATATTAAGAATTTAAAATGTCTGTTCATTTTGAGAATCCCACACCTCTAGCTCAAGCCGACAATCAAAGATATGGTCATCAAAAGGGGACCATATCACATGTTATTTTGTGTATCATACTTGGATACATACGAAAGACGAGAGATGGATGAACAGAAACATACAATACAACCACAGAAGAAAATATAGATTTTTATTACAAACGATGATCCCAGAATAGAACAGAAGGGGTGCGCTGCTTTCCTTTCAAGACTGGAATCCATTTCAGGGGGGAAGTCTGGTTTCTTTTCACGAAGATATATCCATGCCTTATTCGGGTTTCAAACCCGAGCCCACTCGATTACAAGCCCAGTTTTATAACTACCGTAATAGGTGGGTGGCAGTGAAACATATACAATGATATTTTAAAAGATTTCAGTAGTTTTTTTTAAAGTATTATTTAGTAATTTAATTTTAAAAAATTAAGTAACAGATTTCTTTAAAAAAAAATAAAGGATTTCTTATGCTTGTACTCAAAAGGATTATAAAACCTAATTCGATGTAGAAAAATTGCTTCCCCTTTGTGTCAATCTTTTATAAAAAAAACTTATATAAATTTTAGTACAATTTATGTCTTTGTTATACTTTGGTGAAAAAAGTTTTTTTTTTTTACTTTAAAAAATCATTTGCATAGCGTCACAAAAAAATCACATATAAATCTAAGACTAATATAAAGAGATACTTTGAAAACTGTTTCAATTTTTTTTAAAAAAAAGGCGTTAAAACAAGAATTTTTTTTAAAACTTTTATTTATTTAGTAAAGTACATATTTGTAATCTTTTCCTGAAGCATGAGTAATGTGCATTTAATTTAGTTGTTTTTATTTCGCTTGCATTGTTCTTTGGGAGACTTATTTGCCTTAAATTGTTCTTTGAAACATCGTTCTATGAATAAAAGTTACATCTCGATTCAAATTAGATTTTTGTAATGTGTTTAATCTGTACATGAAGCATAGACCTTTTGTTTGTAGAAACCCTTAAAAACATATTTATTTAAGTAATTTGTAATTTTTATCTCTGTCTTAAAATTTAGCAGTATGCAAATACTCATTTTTACTTCATGTAACAGAGTACTCGAAATTTCTTTTTTTAAAAAAAATACTGGGTTTTAAACCTTATTATGGATATTATTTAAGAAAATTATATATATTATCTATTATAATTTATTGTGAAAAATAATGTATTTGCTATAATACTTATATTAGTATTATGAATATTGTTATCCAAATTTATACAAAGGTTCTTGAGCTTTTTAAATATTAAAAGGAAAACCTGATTTTTTGAAAGTTTTTGAACAGTTTTTTTTAGAACTCAAATTGAAGATTCTTAACAGTGATTCGTACAAATATAAGGGCTCTGCTGGACTGTATATTAAATGTTAAAAAGTCAACTCGTTTATATCTAATTTCTTTATCTTCCATGATAATGGCTTAAACTCTACCTATTCAATAAAAATTTGAGCCTAATTATCAGTTTTCAATCAAAATCAGTAAAGCGTACGGATAAAAGATGTAATGTGAGAAAAAAATATTTTTTGAATGTTCTATTTCTCTTAACAAAATAATTCTATAATGTTATCTTTCCTATAACAAAAAAAAAAATAAAAAAAAAAAAAATCGAACACAATTTATTTTTTCTCTAAGAAGAATTTTGTTGTATGTATAAAATTTGAAATATTAATGACAGTAGTTGTAAATTTAATTTTGCGCGAGACAAAATTATAAGCTAGTTAGAATAAAAGCTAATTAGAAAAACTAATAACAGTGAACAAATCTCATAGCGGCCTCATTTGTTAGGAACGATAATAAAAACTCAAACTTAAGTCTGAAAAACATGACAAAAATGAATTTTATCAACAAAGTTATTTCAGTAACATAAAAAGCTTTGGAAAGATTAGGAGCCTAAGAAATTAACATTATTTTATTTGTAGATTTTTGTTTTTAAATCGGTTTAGAGAAACGATCAAAATGATCTGAAAGTAACAGAGTTAATAACTATTCATTGCTTTATAAATCATTATATAAAATAAATATTGTTTTTTTTTCTCTTTTCATTTTTACAAGTTAAAAATTGCACCAAAATCTGAATACGTTTAAAATAAAAATATTTTTCAGCTCTGTTATTACATTTTGATTTCACTATCAAAAAAGGCCACATATATTACATATAATTTCCCTGCAGCGATAATCTCCTTGCGGGAAAAATAATTTTTATCAGCAAAGTTCGCTTCTCAGCGTGAACTTAAAAATAAGATAATGGCAACCAAAGAATAGGTGACCAAGTTTTCCAGATTAGCAACTTAATCGTACTTGGAAACAAATTTTGAGAATACAATATCCCCAAAGAATCATCCAGAAGTCTCTGGGATCATTCCTTCTGGAAATATCCATGAAACTATATAAGAGACATTTGAGACAAAGGTCGAGTCAGATGAGATCAAAATCTGCTCATGCGTTGAATGCAAGGCAGCCTATCCGAGTTCCTGCTTGTGGAACTGTTCTGGAAAGCCGTTTCTAGTGTATTGTCAAGCTTGTTTGAACCGAGCACGTTCGAATTGTTTCAGCGTGGTCATTTGTTCGTATTTGTCTATCAATAAATCTATTATTCAGTTAATTGGAGTCATCAGTTGCTCTCCCCGCCATGCAAATTGGCAAAAATGTATGGATGAATATTTAAAGAATTCTTCCAGATAGATTTCATGCATCGTTGACAGTCATAAGAGCAATTTAATAAAAATACATTCATATATTCATAAAAATACTGTTATGAATTCTGTGCAATGAAGTTTTATATAAAATAGTGTAACTAATTTACATCTGGATGTGTAATACGTTTATATTACTTTTTGATGTATTAATTTATGTTAAAATTGTAATATTCGCAACATTATAATGGCGATTCCTTACATTATAATGACGATTCAATGGAAATTGGATGAAAGTTTAGCCATAAAGCTAAGTTGGCATCATTTTTAGCGAGTTCACGACCCTATGGACTCTTCTGGAAATTAGTAGAGAAATGTACCAATATCACGATATATGACGCAAGTAGATTTTTCTTGAAAGATCCACTAGGCCTATAAATAGGGAGTCCCTCGCCAAAACTGGATTAGTCTGGTTTTGACCATTGAAGAGTAGTATTGATTTGACCGTGAAGATTTGATCAGCGATTAGTTATTACTACAGCTGTTGTGCAGGACAAACGAGTGTTTGTGAGTAACTTTAACATACTTGTATTTTAGACACTGATACTTATGACTGAGTGCCGTAGAAGGTGTGGAAACCTTCTGAGTACTTTATCCTGTATTTTAAGGATGGTTTTTCTACAATAAATTTCCATTGCTCCTGAAAAAGTGTCTTGTTTATTGCGACTGATTAGTATAAAATCCTCGAAAACCAATCTACCAAACAATACTAAATTTACATTCTCATGTTAAAAATTTTAAATCTTAAAGGAAAAATGGAGAAAAAAATATAAACTTTTCTGCGTAAGTTAGTTTCTGTTTTTCTAAAAATACGTCAGAAAGAATTATAAAGTGTATTTATCCCAAATAATCAGAAACCTAGATGGAAAAAGTTTTTGTAACATGTTAAAAGAGCATAACGCAATCGGGAATCGATATGCTTTTAAGAAATCTTTGAGCATATAAGTAATTTCCTGCAATTGTAAGTAAAACGCAGGGAACAATTTAAAACAATAACAGGTTCGCCAAAAACAGAGCCAGGAATAAAAGGCAGTTGATTCTCCGACAACTGACCATTCTTTATTATTTTTCCCTTTTTCTTCAATGGCACAAAAAAAAAAAAAGCTTTTCTTTCTCTAATGCAATTCGAACACCGGTTTTTGGAGCTTTTACAATAAAGTGGGGAATAGTTCTTAAAGCTCTACGGTTCTTTCTTTTTATCTCAAACTTCTTAAAAAGTTTTTCAATGCGTAGAAGGAAAAAAATCTTTTACAAAACTCATGAACGTAAATTTCACGTATTTTTTTCCACCGGATAATGCACATTTAACACTTTTGAAATGCCCATTGCAAGAAACAGACCCTTTTTGAAAGAATTTTTTTTTAAAATTTATGTGTAATAGACAAAATTTTGCAAGGGAATGGAAAGTGAATTTGAGAAGAAAAAGTTTTACTTAAAAAATGGTATAACGAAATAAGGAGTTTTTTGTGATCACTTTTGTCTATAGCAGTAAAATCATCTTTATGCGTAAATTATAAGATTCTGTGGACATAGAAATATTTCAAACAATTTAAGAAAATTGTAGTTTTATATGATTAATTTCTACATTAGTTTCCAACATTTAACGTTATATTTCAATTAAATATACTTTAATCAATGTAACTATTAAAAATTGATAATACATTACAGATTTTGTATTTTACAATGGAAAGAACAAATAATAGCAGAAATACATAAAAGTAACAGAAGATATAAGAAAACATTCTTCTCTATTAAAAACTTTAAGCATTTTAATAGTTTTTTGAATATTTTCAATTATGCTTATATTATTTAATATGTTTAAATAGCTTTATATGAGAAAATTTTGAAAAAGAGATACGGGTATCTTTCAATATTCAATAAGTGAATATTTCTTTTGGAATATTACCAATCTAGTTTCATTTTCTTACAATATGCTACATAGCGTGTTAGGTATTACATCTGTGACAAAATCATTAGATAAAAATTATGAGGAAGTTATTTAAATCTAAGTGAATTCAATTTGAGATAAATTTCTTTGATTTGTTGGTTTTAATTTTCATTTGAATCAAAGTATAATTTAGAATACTTTAACCTTAATGAAGATTTAATTTTTTTTAAAAAAATCACAACACATTAGTAAAATGTGCTGCTATTTGCTCTTATTAATTATAATATTTTAAAAAGAACACTATTCCTATGTGTGCTTTAAAACATTCAATAACAAAATCTTATATATCTTTGATAGTTAAATACAGTAAAGGAATTATGAGTTTTTGAAGGATTGAATCAACTCTAAATAGCCAATAATATAACTATTCCGCATCGGTAAGTCTATAAACAATCTTGTCAATAAACCCACCGTATGTCTAAAGCATCATATACATTCAAAAATATGATTTTTCAATTTTAGTATTAAAAAATAGTGCATATTTTTCCGAATCCAAAAATGTATAACCTTTATATGTTCGTTGATAAAATAACATTAAAATATGAAAAAATAATTGACAAAAATGTAAGCAAACGGTTACAAATCTTTAGTTTTTTTCACTTTTTCTACAAAGCATTTTTTTGTTTTTTTTGTTTTTAGGTACACTTTAAAAAAAAACTATTATACTATATGTTCCAAATTTTTAATACTTCTAGACATGATACCTGTACCATACAGTGAACCTGTTTATTTCGGTTCAAGTAGTACAAAGTTTCTTAAAAAATAGTTTTATGTGTTAAAAAAAGAGGAAAAAACAGAAATTTTCAAAATTACAAACTTTATAACTTGTTTAAGGAAATTATCTTAATATTTGTAAGATTCACCTGGCATGTAAAACTTTATAGGTGGCGCGACCATCGAAATCAGACGGAGACGATCAACGAGACGGGAAGGGAGAAAGAGACAAGATGGCGGAATGAGCGTGGTAGCGATCACGTGGGCAAGGATGGAAACAAAATGGTGTTAGCTAATCAAATTTAAATGTACTTAATTAGTTTTTTTATGTTGTTTTGTGTTGTGTGTGTGTGTGTGGCTGTAATCTCAAAATAAATTTTGAGCCACTGAAGCAGTCGTGGATTTATTATGCCTGAACTTTCAGATGCAATATTTTCATTACAAAGAGTAAGGACCTACGAAGTTTATTATATTTTACTAAAAAAATAGGTTTATTATATTTTGTGTTTTGTTTTATATATGTGCAAAAAATATTTGACATATTTAAGAGATACTTTTTTTTAAAAAAATGGTACCTAAACATAAGCATGTATTGTTTAATCTCAAAAATATCCAACTTAAAGTGAACAAGGAAAAAAAAGTGTTTAACTAAAGGATTATCTTTGTATTCCTACAGATTGATAAAAATATCTTTATTAGGATCACAAAAAATCTAAGCTCTATTGGAAATTTTTTAAAGATATATGTCCCATGAACAAAGAGTCTTATTTTTGGTATTGTACACTTTCGAACATATCCTGGTATCTTTAAGATGGTTCATGAAGAGCTTAAAAAGAGTACACGCAAAAATCATTTATTTAATCGGGGAATTTTTTTTCCATTCGAAATTTATTAAAAAATGTTGGAGAGAATTTTCGTGAAGATTACTCCTTTTCTCATGATGATTGTTGTTATATTGTGACATCTCTCGCGTTCTTCTTCTAACATAACTCCTACATTCTTTGACGGCCACGATTAATGGCAAAACTTTTCCAACCCAATTCCAAGAGGAAAAACGAAGCAACAATGCAAATAAGATAACCTTTAAAAGGATAGAAAGTTTAGTGAGAAAAAATGGCAATCTTAGAGGAAGCTTAGTGTGGAACAGTTGGAATTGTGTTTAGACGGCCTACTCAAGAATCGAGGAGACGCCCACCCTCATTAATAATTACAAAGAGGAACGATTGCACACGAGTACATCAATCTACCTGCAAGTATCAGAATCGTAGAGTCTTCAACCAAGGTAGGAGGATTATGTTCCGAAAGCTAGTATAATATAGAAAGCGAGATTAGGCAGATAATTAATTATATTTTGACAAGTGATCTAATTGTGCGATCTGACTTAAATAAATCGGCATACTTTGGTTTATTCTCACTTAATATAAGTTTGTTCGTTATATAAGTAATTTAAGTTAAATTCTTAATAAAAGTTGTATTAAGAATTATAGAATGTCTCATCCTTCCGATAATCCCACACCTCTAACTTACGTGGAACCCCCACGTCATAGCTATCGACAGATGGCTATGTCACAATATTATAGGAGATGCATAATGGAGAGCAAAAATGAAATCAAAGATACGACAAATGAGAAAAAAAACTTCCTTTAAGTACTTGTGCTCTCTTTCATTTAATTCAACTTACTATTTAAATAAAGAAAAAAAAATCCCAACATCAAGAAAGGCTTGTGTTAGATAAATGAAGTTTGGTAGGCGTACTGATACATCTGAAGGATGACATCGATTCAAATTTCGTGCCTAAGTGTGGCGTCAGTAGCACCACTCAGAACTTGCAAATCAGGGTTGGTTTAATTTCGTGCTGTAAAGCTCGTGAGCATTATCTGTCTGTGAAATTTGACGTATTGAGTTGATGTTAGACAAGAATGCCTTTAAGACGAAGAAGACATTATCAAGAGCTAGCAGAGTTTGATTGATTGATTGAGTGAATGAATGAATATTGACGTCGCACTGTTCGGCTACACGAGGGCTTTTGGCGACGGACCTCATAATTTTGAACCAGGGTCAAGTGACGAAGACTACACGTGACCTGTCACCCCCCTCTCCTAACAACCACACCACACCAAAGGGAGGACGTTTGAGCTCTCGACAGATTTAATGTTCATTGCTCCCCTTACATGGCGGGTATTTAGTGGTACTGGGCTCGAATTCATGGCATGCCTGCCATGATCCGATACCTTAACCACTGGTCTACCACGGCCCCCCTCGCAGAGTTTGAGCGAGGTCGTGTAATAGGGCTCCGAGAAGGTGGAGTTTCTTTCTATTTCAGAAAGACTTGGCTGGAATGTATCCATTGTACAAGATTGTTGGGAGCAGCTGTCAAGAGATGGTACTGCCTCAAGAGGGCAGAGATTCGGACGGCCAAGTGGCTATACTACGAGGGAAGACCACCCCATTCGGCGAACGTATGTGGTGCATCTTAATGCGTCTGCAAAAATAATTTGAGATGCAGTTGGTACCATAGTGACGCAACGAACTGTTGGAAACCGGTTACTTCAAGGACAGCTGCGAGCCAAGCCTTCTGTAGCTCGTATTCCACTGATTTCAAACCATTGTTTTTTGCTATGCCAGTGGTATCAAGCTAAAGCTCATTGGAGGATGGACTGGAGGTTTATTGTGTTTCCTTATGAAAACAGGAGCCAGTGTTGACCATGTGTTGGTCAGAAAGAGGCCATGGGAACACGAGGAAACCAAACTGTCTGCGGCCTAGACACACTGGCCCCTCACCTGGAGTTATGATCTGGGGAGCAGTTTTTTTATGACAGCAGGACCACTCTCGTAGTTATACCAAACACACTGACTGCAAATTCGTACGTCAATCTGGTAATTCAACCTATAGTACTGCCATTTAAGAACAGCATTTAAGGGGGAGTATTCCAACAGGATAACACTCGCCCTCACACCACTGTTGTAACACAATGTTCTCTACAGCGTGTTGACGTTACCTTGGCCTGCGAGTTCACCAGATCTGTCTCCAATTGAGAACGAATGGGATATCATCGGACGATAACTCCAGCATCCTCCAGATCTAACGTTAACCATACCAGTATTGAAAAAAGTACAACAAGCAGGGAACAGCATACTTCAAAGTGACATTTGGACCCTGTATGACCCAATGCACGTACGCTTGCATTCAAAATTCTAGAGGTTTACCCAGCTATTCATGTAACAGCATTTCACATTCGAAATGCATTTTCTTGACCTTAAATTAACCTGTGATCTTGAAAATTTAAATTAAACATGTTATCTAGACAATTGCATTGTCCGAATTTCGTAACTCGAAAATAATTTTTTCTTGGGAATTTTTTTTCTGGCTGTGAATGTATTGTACTTAGAATCCGTACTTAGCTCCTAAAATATTTTATGATCCTTACTTAAAATCTGATATCAACTTATAACGATACCTCTTGTACCAGTGCTTCTCAAAGTTGGAATTTTCGCGACACAATATTCAATCATAATTTTCATCGCGTCCCCCTCATACAATAACAATGTATTGAACTCAATAATACTATAATTTGACGCTAAAACTACGATACGACTTTAACACCTTAATTGCTCCAGATGTATATAAACGTCGCTCTAAGCCAAAGCGTTTATTTTCCCCGACGTATATATACGGCTTTCCGAAGTAGAATCTTTTCTGTGCACTGCTAACCATAAAATTATTCCGAAGGCTTTGGAATGCAATTAAAGAACCTTGACAATGTCTACGATGGATTTAGTTATTTCAGATTTTTTTGCTTCTTTATTCTTTCCCCTCGCTATGCATCATATACGCAAGCTTACGTGGAAAACGGTGGCATTGGGAAGCGAATCGTGTTAACTTTTAATCGGTAGTTACGGGATTAATTATAAACCATATAAATTATCAAGATAACTGTTAATTTTTGTTTTTAATTATATATATATATATGGCAATCACTGGTAAATAATAATTTTTTTCTTAACTTAGTATTGTTAAATTAATTATAAAATACATTGTGTAGCACTAATACATTTATAAATGTAATATATCAGTGTAAATGTGTATTTTATTTTTTATTATGTCAGAATGTATTTTGTTTGTTTACTTTCAGTAATTTAATAATTTTTTTAAATAATGGTTTGTTTTTCATTATGCTCGTGCCCCCCTTGTAGAGTTATCACGCCCCCAAGGGGGCGCGCCCCACAATTTGAGAAACGCTGTCTTATACTGTTTAAAATATCTCTTTCACTTCACTAATTATCTTTAATGAATGTTAATTCCAACACCATAAGTAAAATTATCTTTTGCGACACGCTTTCGAAAAGACACGTTCATTTTTTAAGTATTTGAAAGAAAAAACGAGGCTTGAGTATTAAAACATTCACCATTTCTTTTTTATCAGAATTCAATTAGGATTTGTCCTTTTCGCTCAAGTTCAATTTTTCGTCCTTTCTTAAGAAAAATATATAATTGATTTTACACACCATGTCGAAATCATCTTTACGATAATCAAAGATACAATTGAAACATAATTGTTTTGCAACCTTAATAAATAAAAAGAACGGCCTTTAGCACATTCGTTTGTTTATTCCAAACTAATTACAATAGAAAGGAAATTGTTTAAATCACAATGGAATAAAAAAACCCTTTAATCTAGTCGTTTATTCGAAAAGTAATAAATTGCTAATATGAATGGAATTATTAACAGAGAAAATAAGTCCATTATTGATATTTTAATTAACAGATCCAATAGCTAAAGAGGGACAAAGATGATTAAGGCTATCGAAAAAAATAGTTTTTTTCATATTGCGTGTGGATAGACCTCTCCAATATTAATTAGCTTCCGTAAGCTCTGTGTAAAATGAATAAAAAGCCGGACAAAACTGTAGCATATTTAATTTCTTAAAGGCAAAGTAATTTGTGCTGTCGTGTCAATAATAATATCATTTAGATTGAATCTAAAGATGGTAACCCTAAAGCTGTGAAAAATAGAATCCAAACTCAGAGCGTTATTTGGCACACACAAATCCATTATTGAAATCCTATTATGACTTCACTAAACTGTGAAGGTAATCTTATTTTAATATTTTATTTTTGTCTGAATCAGTTCAAACAAAACGTATTCCACATGCTGGCTTTCTAACGAACAGGTCAATTTTTTTCAATTCCCACTGTTAGTTCCAAATATCCCTGTATATATATCTTGTTCAAATTTTCAATCGTTAATAAAATACATTTAAGGCGCTCAATTCAGCTGAAATTTTATATACTCAATTATTTTGGATGACAATACGGTGATTTAATTATAATTAATAAAAATTAATTGATTAAAACTAATTATTCAAAACATTACAGAAAAAGACACGTTGGCATCAGTTTTGGCGACTTAGCGACCATTTTAGCGATTTGTGGGTCAAAACTCAAAAATATTTATTTTCTCGCGTTTTAAAACATTCAATTGAAGTGAAATTTTGTCTACACAATTGCTTAGGATAACAATACGATACTTCAATGATGATTTATAAAAATTAATTGCCTCTTAATAGTGTGATTCTGTCATATGTATATACATATTTATTTTAATTATAATTATTTGATAAAAAGTAACTAAAATAAAAATTTTCTTTGTTCACCTAAGTAGGAATTGACTTTAAATTTTTTTTTAATATTACTAGTTTAGTTACTTTCAAATATTTTATTTTCACCCAAATAGTACTTGTGTGAAAGTAATCTCATTGGTGAAATTCGACGACTTTTTCATGTAAAAATCATGAATCACTAAGTAAAATATTATAAACACATCTATTTAAACTAACCACTACCTGCCCGCTTCTCTGGGTACTTCATGATATGGTATGACTATGTATGACGCTTTTGATATTCAATAAGATTCGATTGTGTAGAAAACATTCTTACAGCCCTCGCTTCTTTGCTTAAAAAGGACAATAATTTAAAAATGGAGGGCATTTTGTTTGCTCCTGTACCCCTCCTTTTCAGAGACAATTTTCATCAAGTCCATTTTTAGAGGATCTCTACTCAACAAAAGAATCATAATTGCTTAATTTCGAGTTCAAAGGCCAAATAATTCAAAAGCGAAAATATTTATGTATAACACCACCTATATCTAGATTTAGGTGGTGAAGAAAAAATATTAGAAAGATTTCGCTAAAACTCAACAACGAGATCTCTACTCAACAAAGAAAACATGCTTAACAAATTTGAAGTGTGTAAGTCTAACAGAAAGAAAACGATTTTTTTTTATCTTTCAACACCTCAACACCTTTGTAACCACCCACAAGCTCTCGTGAGAGTCAATTCCCACTAAGTCCTTTCTTAGAAAATCGCGTATTAACAAAAACCTAGGTCAAATTTCAAGTCTGTTGGCCCAATAGTTAAATAATGAGAATTTTTTTTTATCTATACAGCCCATGAACCCATTAGAAGTCCATTTCCATAAAACTCATTCCTAGCGGGTCTGCACTCAACAAAAGAAACACGTATACTAAGTTTCAAGGTTGAAGATCTGACAGTTCCGGAGATATCATGAGAAATAGATGAGAGAGTATCTTTTCTGATGTGTAAAGAGTATAGCTATCTGTATCTATATGTGTTGTTTTTTTTCAATTTGCTGAAAGTCTCAATAGACTTCATCGATTATTAGGACTATAAAGCCAAACTTGGCAGCACATAACTGTCGGCCCTTCTATCAGTTGGCATTATAAACAGAAGGTTATTTTCATACACCATCAACTTCACTTCCATTTTCTTTCTTTTAATTTGCCAACTAAATTATTTTACTATAACAATAAAATTGTGGAAGTTACTGATGAACGAAGAAGTAATGGAAGGCAGTCTTATCCCGACAGTTTTTTTTAATTAAACATTTATGCCATAAGTATAGAAAAAAAGCAAGAAATGTAGCTGGAGGTGGGATGTATTGGTTATTGGCGTAGTGTTGGTCTTCATATGATGAACTGGATACAGGATTCAGTTTACAGAAGATTTACAGTTTATTTATAGAGCCCAAGATCTTACTTCTGAGTCGTTGTATCAACGGCTGACGAATTTTGACCTAGAAACAACTGTAAATTTTTAATATCGAAAAAGTTCGTGTTGGCGCCTGCTTAAAATGCCCAAACAAGACTGGCTGATGGGTCAGCAAATTACGGAACTTATCAATTTTTCTATTGGGTAGTTCAATAGAAAGATTATAAAGGAATGTGGTATATTCCACTGGCACAGTTGGTTGAACCTTTGAAGAATAGAATAAGATTATATATGTAATGTTTCAAGACAGCATCGAGAACTTTTTGTAAACAGTCAAGACATCTTTCGCTGAGAGAAAACGAACACCAAGTGATCCAATTGGATTTCTAAAATATTAATTGGGCTGGGTACTTATTTCTAGAATTGCTAAACACTTTTTAGTTATGTTTTCGATTCGAAAGTAAAGCGGGGGATCTTACAAGCCAAGACCATGAAGTTTAATGAGCTGGGATTGAAATTGTTATGTTTAGAACCTTTTTTTTCTGAGAAATAATAAGGTTTTTAATTTAAGACTCGACTATGCTATGGAAAATAAAAGTTAAATGGTAAATAGGAGATTTTGTGTTTTAGATATAATTTAATTATCCTTACGTATATATATAATCGTATTCGAATAAATGCTGTTCAGTAAATCGGGGTTCAAGGATTTTATGATATTAGTCTCAATGAACAAAACAGTTTTTTTAAGAGAGGTGAAATTTTTTTTGTAGACAAACAGTCCTTAGAAATACAGGATACAGCAGAAAAATTCAAAAAATAAATCCCAGTGAGTGAGTGTAGAGTTTTATGGCGCAAGAGCCAATTTTGGCTATGCTGCGCCAAACATTTGTTATAAAAAATTTTAAATATTTTACAAAATATTTAAATATAATGATAATACAGTTTTAAAAAATTAAAATTCTAATCACATTAAACCGTTTTCAAATAAATAAAGAGAAAATTTGGTGGGGAGTTGCCCCACCAAGTCAGACCATACATTAAAATAAAAACAATTGAAAAATAAGAATGGAACATGTTAGTTTAAAACAAAGTCAGGCAATACATGTTATAAAAAATTTAGCTTCTACTTGTCCTGAATCGGGTTGGTGTTAACGCGCGTATATATTTGTGAGGATTGTTTAAAATATTTTTTGACATTTTGAATTTATCCATAGGATCTGGCTCAAGTTTTTCCTTCACGTCATATATAAGCATGTCTTCGTCATCAGTAGTATACTCTTGAGGTGCTGGCTTTCTGGGTTTATGTGGAGCCATTTTTATTTCTATTTCTGGTATCTGTACTTTTGGGCGTTTTCTTCTATTTCTTGAATTTCGTTGGGATGTGTTAAAATGTTCCTTATTGGATGTAGTAGCTGTAGACTCTGATATGGAAACTGATGATTGAACATCAGTTGATAGAGCGGCAAATTTATTAGAAGTTGTAAGAACTGGGAGTATTTCAGTTGATAACGATGAAGCGGAAGTATTTAGGCTATTGCTAGGGGAAGTAGTAGTAGTAATGGGTATTGGTAACAAAGACTCGCTTTGAATTGTTGGTAGTATTGCAGATGTGGAAGGAAGATGTGCTTGAGTGGATGAAGATGACGTAGAAACTGAAGATATTGAAGCCGAGGTACTTGGTATAGTATTTGCAGAAGATACGGGTTTCAGACATACTAACGGTGGGCAGATTATGTTTGTAATATTTGGATCTGTTTGTGTACTTGTGTGGTTATTGCTGTAGGTTTTGTAACTTGAGCATATGTTTGGGATAGTTGAGGTACTATTAATTTGCGTGCTTCTGGGTAAGAAATATTTTTATTTGTTTTAATTTCCTGAATTTTTGTTTTTCCAACTTCCATTTTGGGCATTATTTTGAATCTGATTAATGGGATTCTGAGCAATTGACACATTTGGGTTCTAGAGTACAATCCGTGGAAGGATGTCCAACGGCTGCACATCTAGAGCATGTTAATTGACCGCGGCAGGAAGTTTGGGAGTGACCGAACCTCTGGCACTTAAAACAGCGCAGAGGGTTTGGTATATAGGGACGGATTTTACAATTCAGATATCCAGCTTTTATTGTGTTTGGTAGTTTTGGGCTATTAAATGTTAAAATTAAATGCTTTGTGGGAATAATTGTAGAGTCTTTTTTTATTGTGATTCTCCTGACTTGAGTAACACCCTGATCAGAGAAGCCTTCAAGTATTTCTAATTCAGGAGTGCCTATCAAGTCAGGTTCTGAAATAACACCTCTGCAAGAGTTTAGAGATTTGTGCGGAGTTACACTTAATGACGAGTTTAAAAAGGTTTTAGCGAGGAGAAAAAACTTTGTTTGGACAGCTGAATTCGTTTCAATAAGTAGATCCCCGGAACGCAATCGTTTTACCGATTTCGGTTCACCACCTATTCCGATTAGGGCTTTATGGATAGCAAATGGCGAATCTTTTGACATTTCATTGTTAGGTAGAGAAATAAGTAAAACTCTGGTATGTTGTGAAGTTTTATCGACGTTGAGAGTGGGCAATACGAGGCCTTTACCCTGGCACAGCAGCATTGGATCCATAAGAACGCGTACACAACTTCGTCCTGGCGTGCCTCCACCCACCACGGAGTCCAACAAGGGAGGCAGTGTGCCGGTCAACTGGCCAAAAACCAGGCACGGTGCTTACCTGGATTACACCCAGAATATAATGCTACAGTCCAGGGTGAGGATCCAACGGGTAAACTCGACACCCCTTATCTGCAGCACTAACCCTACAGCAGTGTCTCTTCGGGGACACCGAAGAGAGGTACTATCAGCCGATTGACAGGAGCGGGCTCACTCCTGCCACCCGTCTACAGTGAAGCGTGGGCCAAAAGGAGCGCAGAGGTATCCCTAGGCCATCAATCTCCTCCCTACGGGAGAAGCGTGGGCAAAGGGAACACAAAGGATCCCCAGAACACCATTTTCCTCCTTACGGGACGCCGCACACGGCAAACATGCGGGTTGAAAAACCAACAGTGTTAATCGAAAACAAATAAAGCAACATAATCAAAAAATTTAAAGAAATATACGAAAAAGGAACTAAACTAACACTATAGAAAATGTAAACCATAATATGTTAGTAATAAAAAGAGTTTTTTCAATAGAAAAAACAAATTTTGAACAAAGTTCATTGTGTAACATTGATCTGTGGTCTAGACGGGAAAAGAAAAGGGAAATTTGAATGGCAAAAAGAAGGGCCGAAAATAGAAAAGGATCACTAGGGTACCCTGGGTTCGTGAAGCCCATGTTTACCAAAGACAGTAAACCCCTTAGGAAGAGAAAAAGATCACTAGGGCACCTCGGGAGCGTGAAACCCGTACTCACCTAAAGAAGGTGAGCCCCCTGAGAGGAAAATAAATCCCAGAAGGCCTTTACACCTTCTACAGCGCTCAGACACAACTATCAGCTAAAAAATACAAATATATGATGAATAAGATTATTCGCAAGCAATCGCTCGATCGTTGCAACTGATCACTTGTCGACTCTTCAACAGTCAAAACAATACTGACTCGGATTTAGCGAGTGACCTCTATTTATAGGATGCACGGATCTTTCACGAAAGATCCGCTTACTTTACAGATCCTGATATTAATAAACTTTTCCAGTAATTTTCAGAAGAATCCATATAGTCACGAACTTGTCAAAAACGTTGCCAACCTGGCTCTATTGCCAACAGTTCACCAAGTTTCCATTGAATCGTCATTATAATGTAAGGAAAAGGCATTGCTTGCAAATATTACAGTTTTACTGTCTAATAAATACAACAAAGTGTAATACTAACGTATTACATATCCACGTATAAAATATTTACACTATTTTAAGCATTCATTACACAAAATTTGTAACTTTCTTTGAGGAACAGAATAAGATCAGTATATATATATATATGGAAACACATAAAGATCAAGTAGGGACGGCCTTACACATAACAAGAAGCAAACATCATGGCACAAACACAAACACAGAACACGCGGCAGCCGGCTGGTTACATGATTACAGGCAGAAGAGAAGAGAGCGCGCGATTTCCAGATCTCGATATTTATAGACAACAGGACGTCACGCGATTTTAGGAGGTGTATGGAGATAGTTTCATAAATCCCCGATAGGCGGGTAACCAATTAAAATAATTGCATGATTGTCCTGAAGGACTGGACGTTAATAATTCAAGAGCTATTACAGATTATTGGAATTATTACATTTATAAACATGTTCAACCCTACTTTTATATAAATTATTTTATATATGAGCTGCAGCAATGTTTATAATACTGTATCATCCATTTTTGAAATTTTTAACCCTATTATAATTTTAATTTCTCATATATCCTTCAATGTCTAGTTTTCTTA
>BMAV01000914.1:113042-159571 GCA_019973955.1 Trichonephila inaurata madagascariensis | reverse complement strand
TACATACATACATACATACATACATACATACATACATACATACATACATACATACATACATACATACATACATACATACGTCTAGAAAATTAATACTTTAACTGAACGAGACGTTTATATATGCCGGTGGCTCATAAGAGGTTAAATTCGTATTGTAGCTTGTGACATAGCCATCTGTCGATAGCTATGTCTTGGGGGTTCCGCGTAAGCTAGAGGTGTGGGATTATCGGAAGGATGAGACATTCTATAATTCTTAATATGACTTTTATTAAGAATCTAACTTAAATTACTTAGATAACGAACAAAATTATATTAAGTGAGAATAAACCAAAGTACCCCGATTTAATTAAGTCAGTTTGCCCAATTAGATCACTTATCAAAATATAACTAATTATCTGCCTAATCTCGCTTCAATATTATACTAGCCTTCAGAATACAATCTTCCTACCTTGGAGGAATAATAATCGATCCAATCAACTTCAGATATTCAGGGTAGGCGCGAGTGCAATAGTATGCACCTTGTACAACGGGCGTGATCTCCGTGATTCCTGAGTAGCCGTCTAACCACACTTCCACCTGTTCCGAACTAAGCTTTCTCTAAAATTGTCATTCTTGCTCACTAAACTTTCTATCCTTTTAAAGGTTATCTTATTTGCATTGTTGCTTCGTTTTTACTTCTTGGATTTGGGTTGGAAAAGTTTTGCCATTAATCGTGACCGTCAAAGAACGTAGGAGTTATGTTAGAAGAAGAACGCGAGAGATGTCACAAGCTTTGATGTCAAAGTATAGTATTATTGAATTCAATACATTGTTATTGTGTGGAAGGGGGGTGCTATGAAAATGATGATTGAATAGTAGGTCACGTCTATTGAAAGTTTGAGAAGCACTGATTTAATTGCCTGTAGTAAAAGAAGATCAACTTTCTATTCATCGACTAAGGGGAATGACCGTACGAAATGGATTCGTCAGTGTACAAAAAAGTTCCCAAAGAGATTCATGATAGTTGGTTTTGTTGCAACGGCAAATTAAAAATCAATGAAGTCTTAATTAAAGCCAAAATTAATTCACTCTGCTATCAGAATATTTTTGAACCAATTTTTGAAAAATAAATTCTAGCTTTCTATGGAAAGGACATGAATAAAGTTGAGTTTCATATGGGCAAAGCCTCTAGTACAGAGGTGGCGAACCTTTATGGATCAAAGTGCCATTTTTTCTAAATAAGTGTGTAATGAGGTACAGACTTGCCAAGAAATAATTTTGAATTTTGATTATTGAGAAAATAATAAAACTAAATGCTAACAACACAAAACTGTCTTTACTACGAAAAAAAATATTTTGTCCTATATAGTTATAAATGTTTTATTTATACGTGTAATTCAAATTAAAGTAACATTAATGCGACTTCTTTTGTTGCAGATTCGATGACATATTAGGATTGTAATATGTTACTTTTTGTAGAATATATGCTGAATTGGAGTATATCTTACCAACGCGGTTTCTAATCAATTAATTATTTTTGCTGTGACTCACTTTTTTTGACAAGAGGATTTGTGATTTGTTTCAAAATGCCGTTTTACAGACTATGTTGTGCATACCACTATTCCAGAATATAAAACACACACCGCTCTGTCACCTTTACTAATAATGCCCCGTTTCTCAGTCCACCAAATTTGAACACTTACTTTGTTACACTTACTATCTTGCACTTTTTGCTCTTTTGCTGAACTCTAGCCATGTTAAATAAAAGTTAAAAATCGTAAATATAACACAGATAAACTTTAAAATACAGTTGTGTCAATGAAATTGACTACGTCACGCGTAGACAAAATTTATATCAGAAGCAATTGTAGTCTACGTCGTAACTAAGGCAAGACAGTTACAAACGAGTTTGTTCTCCGCCGCCTCTTTACACATTACTCGCGTTTGTTTGTAATACTTTATAGTGAACTTTGAAATTGTGAAATAAAATGCAAACCATTTTGATCACTGGCGTGCCAAAATTATTAAGTCGCGTGCTATCAATAGCACGCGTGTCACTGGTTCGCCATCCCTGCTCTAGTGTGACACATCTATACTATCTGCCACTTATTTAGCAAAGAAATAATGAGAAACATGAATAAATAGCATCCCATTTGATGAAATATCTGTAAAATAACCTGATGATTCTCTAATGGACTTTTGTGCTTTCAGTTTATTATAAAGAGTCTTAGGAACATGGCATCCAAGAACACTGAACGAACTTCGGAAAACCATTCAAGAGGAATGGAGTAAAATTAACATAACAAAAAAACTGCTTTCATCGAAAATTCAAGCTAGATCTATTATCAGGAATCATAGTTATCACAGATAGAAACAAATATCCATAAAAAAATAGATATATAGTTAACAGTTATAGATAACAGTTAACTATCAAAATGGTTTCCCGAAAGTGCGAATGATCTTCTGTAGTCATCAGAATGTCACACAGCGGCCTCTCCTCCAACACAAAAGAAATAAAGAAATCGCGTCATATTAAGTCCAAGATAAAAGTTATGTTCACCGTGTTTTTTCGACAACGAAGAAGGGGATGTAAGCTTTAAAAAAACTGAGGGTGACGGTTAAAAAAAAAAAAACGTTCTGTGAAGAGACAAGTAGGATGAAAACTGCATCACGACAATTTTTCCTCGCACGCATTAAAAATCAATAAGGTAAAAAGGTAAGAAATTTCTAAAATAAAAACAAAGAATTTAATTAAGTTCATTTTTTAACTAACTACACAACAGCAACAAAAAACATTTATTTATATAGTTTCTTACAAAAAATATTTATAGTTTGCAACTTCTTATCATTAAAGAATTGACTTTTGGCGATATAACATGGTTTGGTGAAAAAGAAATGCGCGCCAAGAACACCTAGTTACAATTAAAATATGAATTTAAATCGAATAAACCATTGTATTCAAGGACATAATAGTTTTAAAAGAAGAAGAGCCATCAATTACTTCAATCGCGTAAAAGAATTATGAATGATTACTAAGAAGCAGAGAAAGGAGCAAACAACGATAAAGGATTCCGTGCCAAAATCTAAGAAAGAATAAATAGTGAGACTTTTGCTTGTGTGTGTGAATTCGTTATCTTTGAGTCTTCGCACACACGACAAGTCTAATGGAAAAGGATTTTTATTTTATTCCAGAATCAGCTACTTATAATCGTCATTTGTTTTATATCAATTGAACTATCCTTTAAAATCCCTTTTTTACTCGCATACTCATCAGTATTGAATGATTTTTAAAGGTTACACATTGTGGGAAATAGTTTATACACATACACCGTCAATTAATATCGGATTTATTTTAAATAAAAGATTCTGGCAGAATTGTTCAAAATATTATTTAACCTCTTAATTAAGGTATTAGAACAAGTTCGGAGTACTTCTTAAAAAAATAGCATACTAAAAATTTTTAATTTTTTTTTAGGAATCTTTGCCAGTAAATATTAATTTTTAACAAATAAATTTTTAAAAAAAATTTGTTAAAGTATTACAAAAATTACAATTATAAGTGAAATTTAAACAATATTTTTGAAGAAATTCAAAGCAATTAGAGAAAAAAGTAATAAACTTATATCAGTAAAAACATGACTAAAACAAATTACATATGTTTATCTAGAGAATCTCCTATAATTTTAATGTCTTATTAAAATTTTAAAACTGATCGAGTAAATATTATAAGAAATGCTGCATATTTTATGAGACCATTATTTAAATAAATCAATATACAATATATTTTAAATAAAAACTCAAAATATGTTCATACAATAAAAAATATTTTAGTACACTCTCTAGAAAATACTATAAATATCATGTTCGAAGAGTTTTACAGAAATGAATTCGTAATATTTTGAGTTATCAAACCGGCCTTTATAGATTATGAACAATTTAAATGCTTACTTCTGGTAGCTTCCGGTTTTTTTAACTTTATTAAATTAATTGTAACTTGGCCTCTAAGTAACGTAGAAAACAAACAAAGGTATGTTTTGTAAAGCCTTAAGAGCTCTCTTTTCAATAAAGTGAAAACAAAATATGTGTTTTGACCGAATTTGGTCATTTCAGTGTGTGCGAGTACCTAAAAGTATATTTTCTGTTTTATCTCTACATGGATAGTATAGTATAATGCCTAACCCAAAATTAAAGCTATATCACATTACGTAAATCGCTTTGTAGTTATGCGATGAAACTTAATTTTGCCTTAAACAAAAAAATAATTAACTTTTTATAAAATGACATTAGATATAAAATTTAAATTAAAGTATAAGTCCGTACTTTCATCTCTTTCTCACACTTAAAAACACTCAGATACTTTTATTGAGTCATCACTCAGATAATTTTTTTTAACAGATAAGGCAGAAAAAATATCCCCTTTTATTTAAAATTCCCTTTACTAAAATCCTTTTTAATAGTGTGAAGAAAGGAAAAGAAATTTAAATTTCAGAACGAAAAATGGCAAAAACAACGTTCAGGTTGTTAAAACTAAACCGTTTGTTTCAACGAAAACGATCAATTGTAGCACTGATTTTGGAATTAATTTTTTTATCTAAAGAAATTATAAACCAGAGATACATAATTTTCGATGAAGCTTCCAAGGAAACAAGAAATATTCGGACAAACTATGGCGTTATCTCTGGCCGTACCAATTATCTCTCTCTCTCTCTATATATATATATATATGGAGAGAGGAGAAAAACGACGCCCTCATTCAATGTCATATATAAAGCAACACGAAAGCCATTGCCGCTGCACTCATAAATTTGAACCTCGGTCAAAAGACGAGGGTGACACCTGAGCTAGCCTCCCTCTCCGAACTTCTACATCAATCCAACAGGAAGACTTCGAGACTCAACAGATTCTCTACACGGTGGGTCTTCAGTGTCACTAGTCTCGAACTCATGACATGTCGTCTACGATTTCTTTACCCCTTGACCACTGGGCACAACATTTCCTGAACTATAAGACATCCAGAATTGAAATATGATGTATTTATAGAACACAATATTGCCCAAAGTTTTTAGTATTAAAAATGCCAACATATATAAATTTTAATACATAAGCGCATAAAAACTAAACACATATGAATTTTTTTAAAAAAAAATATTGGCTGTTCTAGCCCATGCACAACCTTATTAATAGTTTTACTTTTTGTGTCGGTGGCCATAGGTTGATCCATCATAGCTTTAGTTTTTTTTTTAATTGAAGATCCATAACAAAGAAGCTCAAGTAAACAAATCAAGTGACAACCAATTGATTTCCTTTAACATGTCACCAAAACGAGCTTGTCTTGCAAATTTGTTCATGATAAATTGACCAAAGATGTTAAGATATAGGTGCTGATCTAGAACCTATTCAAAAGAAGTAGAACGTTGCGCATTTATTTTATAGTAATTTATTTCAAGATTCTTCGCATTTTTTTTTGCATTTAATACGATGTTTTATCTTCCAACGATCTTTGAACATACACTGCATCTCTCCGTTTGTTTGTCATCTTAATACATATGACTAATACAAATGCCTTAGAAACGTCTATGAACATTTAGACATTTACTATTGTATCTCCCTAGTTTCTTGGGGTGTTGGAAAGCTAAAATCTTATTTTTTTGACAATTTGAGATTTTTACATTTTTAAATCGTATAGATTTTAATCTTTCTAAAAATACCTTGCTTTAACCTCTAGGATAATTAGAAGCCTTTAAAACCTACTTTTAAATAATCATTGAAACTGGGCCACGCCCATTTGAATGACGAAAAATGTAAACAAAGTACTTCGTTTTTGTTTAAAAGTTGAACGTATGATTTAAACCAAAACATGTATCTTTTACTGTATAAATTGAGTATTTTATTTTTTTAAATTTCCTAGCCGATTAGAAGTCTCACTGTATACATTAAAATCAATTTATCTCAAAATGTAAATTTTGATGTCCGATGTACCTTTTCTTAGAAACTACTGTTCACAGGTATGTAAATTTTTTTTATGATATATTTATAATGATGGCTAATATATACTAAGACGAGCTTTTTGTAAAAAAAATTAAAAAATTTATTTTTTACAAATTTTTAATGGGAAAAATGGGTCACAAATTGCGCAATGTTTGGTAAAATATTTCATAAATTATGAAAAAATTCAAAAATAGCTAAAAGCTCATTTTAGTATAATGAGAAAGGTCTACTTTAATTATATGAAAAATTTCAAGCATCCACAAATAACAAATTTTGAGAAAAGGTACATTGAAAACAGCCAATTTAACATTGTCAATATATACATAGAGAGAGAGGTTTCCAACTCCCTTTAAAGTTTTATACATCATTTATAAGCGATTTCTATATATAAAAGCAACTATGTTCATATACGTTATGTAAACGCTCATAAAGACTTAAATATTTAAAACTATACTTAATTTCATGATCGATAAGGACATTTAAAACAGTCCTTAAGGTAGTAAAATTCAAAAAAATTGGCGTACCCGTCTATCAGACAGATGTTTCTCCGAGCGGCAAAAAAATTTATGTACCGGACAGAGGATTAGTTATGAATATACATTTCGAACTATTTGTATTATAGTTTGAAATAATTCAAAACATATCGCTATTTTTGGAGAACAAGAAAGCCTTACACAGCATAAAAAAATTCAATTATTTATTCAGAATCCTATCTGATTTGTATTGACCTGAGTAATATTTGATAAAAAGTGCTTATACGAAAGGATTTTCAGACAGATTCTTGCCTTTTGCCACTTCCATCTGTTGCCATTTGGAAAAAGCTTTTCGATATTTTTTTTTCCTTTTCCATTCCCGCCTTCACCTGCAATTAAATGTCGTCTGCAATAAATCGTTGCAGACTTCCTTTGATCATCCGGGTCGTTGACTTCTTTTGCTCATTCGAATACCACCTGCTGGTCGTCTGCGAGCTCGCTCCTCCTATTTTATTTATTCCAAATCAGGCAAACTTCCCTAGGATCTCTTTTATAAGTTTTTATTTTGTGATATTTTTTAAATTTGTGTGTGTAATGATGGTTTTCAGAAAAGAGATTGTAGCTTAGAAGAAAGCAAAAAGTCCTTGAAGTTTCGGAAGATTTTGGTGAATTCAGACTACCAAAAGTTAACAACTTTTTTTTATTTGAAACTAATAATTTTTCTCAGTGAAATACTTATTTTTTATGCTGTTTGGATACTTAGGTTTAAGTATTTGTCATCATAAATGTACTACTGAGTCTTAAAAGAAAAAAATAATAATTACTTTTAAGGTACAATATTATCTATTACAGAATGTAAACCTTCTTACATATGTTTTAATTAAACTTTTTTTTATTGTATGCATCAAGAATTTATCAAGAATATAAAATATGTATAAAGAAATATATAAGCAAATTTGGAGAAAAAAAAAGAATATTTCTAACTTTCTAATAAGAAAGTTGTTGCTAAAAATTTAAAATCATGTCTTCAGATTTTGACGATTCTAATTATATTTAGAAAATATAACATTTAAACAACTACATATTGAAATAGAAACTGAACATATAACAAGCATTGCATAAAAAAAAATCAAATCAATTCCTAATTAGATCAAGATAATTACAATTCATATAAATATGTATATGCATATAACAGTATCACAATATTAAGTGGCAAAATAGAAAGCGATTTCCTCGCACTTTTTCTATTTTCCTTTCTATATAGGGCGTTGGACTATTTATTCATTAATTAAATTTAATTATTCCAAATAGTAAAAAGAAATCACATTCTCAGAAATTAGGCCTTCCCAGTTGGGATTAAAATACACAATCTAGAATCCAACGAGATGTCCATTGCGCTACAGGGACACAACGAGTGATTTTCCTGACATACTTAAAATGGTAATTAATATGGTGTAGTTTGACATCAAAATGTTTTGCTATTTTTTTTATATTCGTTGTTTATTCCCTTAAAAACTCTCCTTTATGTTGATATTAGTTCATTTATATCGATACGTTGACTATTTCTAACGTTCAAACCCTCTGTTAAATAGATATAACAGTTAAGAAATGACTCTAATTTCGTATTACAAATGACCTGTCTTTGGATACACATGTTTATGCATTAATGTAACTTTTGTAGTGTATTTCCTAATTCCACATGTTGTTCAATTCCAAAAATAGGCATTTCAAATTTCTCTTCCATCATTTTATTACCAAACCAAATAACGCAACAAAGAGAATAACCACTAGAACAAAAAACATAAAAATCAGACGATAACGATTGAATAAAAAGAAATCGGTTCAAAAATTATCGTTGCTACAGCCTCAACCGAAATAAATCCTTTCTTAACTGATTCAATTTTCCTATCGGATAGGGAAGATGCGCTTAAAATTCCCTTTCGTATGAATTATCAAGAATCTTGCACGAGCTGCCACACACAGTAACTATATCATAACTAAAAAGACATATCAACCGTAATTTCCAACAGTTAAACCTTAAACAATATTTCTGGAACCAAATAGAAAAGTCATTCTTTTTTTTATTTCTTATTAAAAATACGAAATAATTCATAAAATCAGAATTTTTAAAATTGTTTTTGGTTTTCGCTTTTAAAATTTTAAAATATCTCTAGAATATATTTTAATATCTATATATTCTTAATCAACTTAATATTTGGATTGTAAAAATAATTTTTATCTCCAAAAAGGAATTATGCTTGTTTTCCTGTTGTATCATTTTCTGAGAGAATGTCTAATAATTTTTAACTCCAAAAAAGAATTATGCTTGTTTTCCTGTTGTATCATTTTCTGAGAGAATAATGTCTAAGTTAAACAACAAATTTTTATGGTTGACAGAATGAATTACAATTATTTGCTTCAAAATGACGTTTAAATAAAATATCTTTCCTATTTATATGTTGTGTTTTCAAAAATAACTAGTTTTAATTCTTAAGCCTAAAGGCTCAATAAAAATCACACAATTTAAACTTGAAACTTTAAATGAAAGAATTCCACGTCTCAGATTACTTTTTATACCAATGAAACACTAGACAGATTCCTTGGTGTGCAATTGGGTGGAAAGTTTGTTGCCATTTTCTAATTACTTTCATCAAAACTGCATCCATTTCATCAGAACTACGCCCATCTGTTCAGTAATGGAGTTGTTACTTTCTTCTAAAAACCAAGCATTTTCCTAGTTGGAACTTAATAGACTGGAAATCCTCATTTCATTTCAGTTGATAGAAGTTCCATCAAGAGTAAATTTTTGATTTGATCTCGAAGCGGAACGAGAAATAACCATTTCACAACTTTCGCTAAGGCAGCTGTTTGAGAATTCTTTCTTGCAACGTTAGTTTTCCCGACAAGTAAAGGAGGAGATAAAAGATTTCCCCAAGAGAGTAATAATGCATGATTTATCATCAAAACATCCAGAGTGTGTTAGTCTAAAACTGTTCTAAAAGGACTTAATGTTCATTGTTCTCTTGAATTTTAAAATATTAATAACAATAATATTCCTTAGAGAAAAATGGTGACCATTCATCCGATGATTTAAACTGAAGAAAATATTAAATGTTTTCTCTGTAAATTTATCGTTTGGCGTAACTTAAATGTACCATAATAACTGCATTTTTCAATGAATCAATTTGCTTAGAACATATTTAAGAACTTTAATTCTATTCCAGTTCATTTTTAATGTTGTAATTATTAATAACATATCCATTGGGAATATAAGTGATTATAAAGTTCTAAGAGAATGTATATAAACTATTAAACGGTGTGATAATTGCTTAATATTTTATTTAAAAATGTTATCCAATAAATTTATCTTGTGCTTTAAAAGCAAATTTAATAAACTTTACAAATTTAAAAAGTAAGTTTTTTTACGCTGTTCTATAAGTTTGTTGTAATTTAAATCTTCGTATATTTATTAGGCTTAAATATTCCATTTAATTGGCTAGTTTAAATTTTGGAACTAATTTTTAATAGATTATTAATAATTAAATATAAATATTTATTTTTAAAGCATTTGTATTTGAATTTTTTTACACTTCTACATTATCACTTCAAGAATAACAAACAGTTTAGATTTTATAAATTAAACTTCCAAAATATGACAATGATTTCGAAATATACTTATCTTTCTAACTTTTCTTTTGTAAAATATTTTTTACAAATTTATTTCAATTCTAACGGGTAATGATGTGTTTAGTTCCTGCAATTAAAAGTTTAAAACAAATATGCAAAGGACATGTTTTAATTGTTTTATAAATAAATTAATTTGATAAAAAAATACTCAAAATGTGCCTTATCTGTATTTTATATGTAATAATTTTCTATCTGTTTTTCAAAAAATTAATTCATAACAAAAAAAAATTATATTCCATTTCAATTTCTTTCTAACGAGGGAAAATTGATTGTTTTTATACGATAAAAGAAGATTTACTGCAACAGAAGTTCCATTTGGTGACAATTAGTCGTGATTCGTAGAAGCACTTGACACAAATTCACCTGAACAAATTTGGGGAAAAAAATGACGTTTTATCAATTTCTTATTCTATCACTAGCTTTATGAAAACAATTGATTTGTTTGTTAGGTTTTAGTCTAAAGGGCCATATTGGTTCATTATTTTTAAACTTACCAAAAAAACATTTAGGTTTAGAAAGCGATGTTGATAAAACCTTCCGCATGGAACAGTCGACAAAAAGTAATAACAAAGAAAAAGCCATGTAATTTTTATCAATAAAACAGCTCTTGCATAATGAATAATTTTGAAACATTTTGACAGCATCAAAATAAATAAGTAGGAATTTAGATATACTGTTTTAATAGTAACAATAGAAAGAATTTATACTTATTGATTGATTGAATATTAACGTCGCACTGTTCATCTACTCGAGGGCTCTTGGCGACGGACCACATAATTTTGAACCATGGTCAAGTGACGTGGACGACACCTGAGCTGGCACCCCTCTCTCCTAACTACCACACCACACCAACGGGATGAAGGAATTTATACTTAATTTAATAATAAAGAAAAATGTTTTTTAATCTAACAATTCTGAACTTTTTAAAAACAAAAGCAATTTGTTTTCATTTTTTCAATTTTTTTAAAAAAATTCGCAACCTTAATAACTGAATGTGCTAAATAAGTATGTAAATCCAAGAATAAAATTAAATTTTAAAAAAAAAAATCGAAAATATATATATTATACTTTGAAGCATTTCATTTTTTGTAACTGAATATATTGAAGATAAAAGTTCCAATTAAAATAATTTTTGAAGTTCTATTCATCAAGTAAGTAATGTTTTTAATGCCTTAAGCTCAAATAATTTAACAAACATAACGATAGAACAATGAATGTCAGCCGAAATAATAGACTAGAAAACTTTAAACGACAAAGTCAACTTGTTCCATCTTTGGAATTTTCTTTAATGATCATAGCTGTAACGAAGAGCAACTAATCCCCATATCCTCTGACATGTGAAACAACAAAGCAATCAGAAAGGACCTTTTAACTCTTCTATACTTGTTAGAGGAATAACTATTAGAGTATCTCTTTGTCCTTCAGGGTTCAGCTTCTTAAATCTCAGTTGTATAGCTTTTGATGACGGAGATCATTTGTTCCTTTGATCTGAGAAGGAGGATATACAGGGTGATTATAATTTGTTCCACTTTCAAAATGCTGTATAAGAAGAACCACTGTTCAGAATGACTAAAATGAATGTACTTGAAGAAAATGATATGGTATCATTCATCCTTTTTAAGCAGGATTTGGCCCAAATACAATTAAAAACAGCTTTTTCTTATCCAATGTGGTACTACCTTGGCATGGTGGATGGCTTTTCGCTAATAGTTACATAACAGTTAAGAGACATGGAAGTCATTTTTTCGTTAAAAATCCGAAACAATCATTCATCGCAATTCAATTAAAAATTCCATTTGTAGCCGTATCTACTTTCACATTGTACACCAATTGACTGCCTTAAGAGGGTTCGCTATATTGTGATAGTTTCAAAAAAAAAAAAAAAATCTAAATTTTTTTTTTCTAAATTGCTTTCTTAACCTGTCTAGAATAAGGTGATAAAGTGATTTTTTTTAAAATTCAAAATCGTTATAAAGATGCAGGTGTTAAGGCCGTATCACACGTACACGTTTCAAGCAATTTTTCGTTCAATTCGTGCAATTTTTACTCAGTTGCCATAGCAACCGCTTTAGAACAATTTTTTGCTAGCGAGCTCAAAAAGTTGTTCCAAATAAAATTGCTTGAAATTCCAGCCAATGGGGTTCTTCGGCGCCCTACGTCAAAAACAAGATGGCGGCTCCGGTTTCGTCTAACACTTCAGATATGCCGTATAATATTTTAATGGTGTATAATATTTTAACGGCGTATACTATTTTAAATAGAATGGTGCTCTATTTTTAGTTTACACCCATCAACAATTGCGCAAGCGAAATGAAAGAAATAATTTTGGATGTTCATTTTCCGAAGCAGAAAAATCGGCGAGTAATTTTTCAATGTGGAGATAGAGCGCGGCTGACGTCAGAGCGTGTCGTTTTGTTTACGGCAACCCTTCCCCCTCAGATTCGGCCAAAAATTGGACGAAAAAATTTCATGAAAAATATACGTGTGATTGAGATTTTCATTGTTTTAATCGCGAATTGAAACTTTAACCGCGTTTTTCTCAAAACTGTGTCTTTCAAACTTTCCTCCATCCTATCTCAAGAATGGTTTGACCGAATGACATCAAATCTACAGGGTAGACTTAGCACGTATATATGCACCAAATGAACTACGATCATTCTAAAATTCAAAATATTTCTCTTTATTTTATAACAAAAACATTAAAAAAAATATGAAATTCGAAACTTTTTCTTCAGAAGTCTACCAAAAATCCAATTTTGATATGTTCAATTAAGTGTGTGTCATTTGGTGCATTTAAGCTTATAGATTAAAACGCCGTTATTTTTTTTTTTTATTTCAGATAAGTCAATCAGCCGGAATCGTGAAGGAAACATGCGCCCATTTTTTTCGAGGTTGGTGTCTTGAGAGCGTTTTAACTCGTGTTCTATTGGATATTTTTGTGGCTAAAACATTTATATACATACTATTAAAAACCATATAAATAAATGATAAAAAAACCTTGAAGTTCTATCTTTTTACAGGTCTTCAAAAAAAAAAAAATTCTCTAAGGATGCTTAAAAAAAAGGCCGTCACATGGGTTAATCCCCTTATCACAGTTCAGTGCCGAACTAAAACTGCGGAGCTAATCTCATATGGCTGGACTGTGGCCATACAGTGGGCCTTACTGTGACCTTACAGAGAGCCGACCAAAAAGTCAAGCAGGAGACCGAGCCATTCCAACCGGAAGTCTCCTTGACTCTCTGAAAAGCAAAACGCATAATTTCCACTTTTATTGACAAATATACTATCGTGACCCAAAACACCAAGAGACTTGGTAAGCCATGGGAAACTCTGGCCACTGTGGATCCAATCCCGAGGCACCTGAAGAGAGCCGAGGCTGTTGTCCACTCTCGCCTAACCACCGGACATGATTTTTTGGGAGTATACTTCCACTGGTTTGGCCTGGCTGCTAACGAGGCCTAACCACTCTGCGGCCATGCCAGAATGGATGGCGATCACCTGCTCCAACGCACTGGACTCGATGAATACCCGACTGACGACATCGTCAGTCGTTACTTCGAGGCTCGGCGTCAAATCGTCAAGACGACAAGAACGGGCGTTGGATAAATAAATAAACAACCTTCATTGTGCCGCTTTCAGTGCTATCCATTGATACTCTTTAAAACTTTTTCTTTTTATGCCATACCGTTTTCCCTTTCTTCAAGTATATTTAGTTCAAATTTGTAGTCATTCTGACTAGTGTGGTGATATTTTTAAAGCCTTTTGAAAGTGGAAATTTAATTATAATCAATTTGTACGTGTATGCGTGCTTGAATATCATACAGAGTGTTCAAGGATTATTGGGACAAACTTTAAGAGGAGGTGGAGGATATCGCAAATATTCAGATTCACATAGCACGCCTTGGTCGAAAACGTCATGGAAAAGTAGTATGACACATACAAGAAATTAAGAGACACAAGATTGAGATTATCTGAAATATTTATTGGTCAAAGTTGGGCAGTAGCGCACACAGGAATTTTTCAAGGGGGGTCCGGGTTTGAAAGTTCACCTTTCTTGTATCATGCTATTTTTGATTTTGTCGATTTTCAGGAACAAAACACAGTAAAAAACTAATTATTGAATAAATAATTAGCATTAATAAAATTAATCATTAACAACAAATATTTAATTAAATTTTACGTATTATATACTTAGAATTGTAACCAATCGGAAAAAAAATCAAGGGCTTTGGGGGGAACCGGACCCCCAGGAACCTCCCCCTTGTGTGCGCCACTGAAGCTGGGTCATGCTAGGATCTCGAGTCACTCGCGTCATGCCCTCACTATGTCTATTACCTCTTAACGATCCAAATTCTCACAAATTTTAACATCCGGCAGTCCGGTGCATCTCTGTATGGGTACCTTTCGCGATACAATGTTTCTACTGCTCGAGTATTTCCTTCTGCTAGTCCGTAAATTAGGTGCATGTCTGCCAGTTCAGTGTTCGTAAAGCGTTTCATATGGCTCTGCATTTGATGACTGCAGTAATGCAGGTCTGTATCTTCCAATGCTCTTGTGAACAACGCCACCAAGCGCCGAACTAAGACATCTCATTTCATGGGTTACTTTGGAAATCTGAATCCTTGTGATGTCCCCTACCACCCCTTAGAGTTTGTCCCAATAATCCTGGGATACTTTGTATATATTATTAACGGTTAGTGATTTTTTTTTAAGTTGAAATATGATCCAACTTGCTGAAATTAACTCTTTTGTTGCGAGAAAGCTTGAACCAATTTGGAAATTAATAAAAAATAGCAATTAAAGAATATAGAAATATAAGAAATTAAAGAAAAAATAGCATAAACGTTTGTTATTATCCCAAATATTGGGAAACTAAATGACATGAAATATTAAAAATAAGAATAATTTTACGCTCAATTGTAATTTTTTTCATTTATTCTTATTTTTTTTTCATTCTCCCCCCACCTCCTAAAAGAATATATATTTAAAATAATATATTATAATACTTACATTTTTTTATAGAACTGGTAAAAATATTCAACCAAAAGAAAACTTTCTACCGGGAACATATAAACTGTGTAATCAAAAACATTCAGTTTAATGCAGAAAGGTTTATGATAAGCATAATTATATTACAGAACGATAAGCCCTAATTTAATTTAAGTTGGGCATTCACTACCTGACACAAGCATTTGAAAAGGCCAC
The DNA here is from genome assembly GCA_019973955.1 of Trichonephila inaurata madagascariensis. NCBI lineage: Eukaryota > Metazoa > Arthropoda > Arachnida > Araneae > Nephilidae > Trichonephila > Trichonephila inaurata. Next base: position 144,239 of record BMAV01000914.1, on the reverse strand, counting down.
CAAAGCGCTGAATTTATAATGTGCATCTGTCTGATGTTGCATGATAGTCCAAGTTACATACCTATAATCCAAAACAAAATAGTCCTGACCGCTAATTCAACCCACAGTAAAAAGTTTAAATGGTTAAGGCAATATCAGGAAGATTTAAAAAATCTTATTTTTAAGTTCATAAAAAATTTTAGGACTGAACTGCTTCGATATGAATATGATTGTGATAAAAAATATATTAATAATAATTGATTTACCAAAAGCAAATGTATAAAGTTTCGGTGAAAAAAAAAATAATAAAATAGTAAGAGAATACAAAAGTAACGTATGTTTTAAAACAATATAAAAAAACAGTTTTTAAGTCAATACCTACTTAGATCAACAACGAAAATTTTTATTTTAGCTACATTTTATTAAATAGTTACAATTAATTTAAATATGTATATACATAGGACAGAATCACAACATTAAGTGGCCATTAGTTTTTTTTTAATTATCATTAAAGTATCGTATTCTCCTCTTAATTTCAGTCCAACTGAATGCTTTAACACGTGAGAAAAAATCTTTTTCAAATTTTGACACAAGTCGCCAAAAGGGTCGCTAAGTCGCCAACGTGGCTATATTTGTAATTCTTTAAATAATTAGTTTCAATCAATTAATTTTTATTAATTATAATTAAATTATTGTATTGTCATCCAAAATGATCCTTTATATAAAATTTCAGCTCAATTCGCAGCGCTTTAAAATGTATTTTATTAACGATTGAAAATTCCACCAAGATAAATAAAATAAATAAATATACAAATATATAAATAAAATAAATATATAGACAGTACGAGCTAAAAGTAGGAATTGAAAAAGAACCTTATTTCGTTTGGAGGAATAATTCGTTTTTCAGTAGTATACGAAAAATTCTTTCGCTGATTAAAAAAAAAAGTCAAAAACAATGAAAGAGCATTTGAAAGTTAAAATAAAACACTCATTGTTTTTTATTCAATTCCTACTATTAGCTGAAACACTCTATATATTCATTCAATTCCTACTATTAGCTCAAAACGCTCTATACATTCATTCAATTCCTACTATTAGCTCGCGATCTCTACATATTTATTTGTTTGTTTATTTATTTATCTTGGTGGAATTTTCAATCGTTAATAAAATACATTTTAAAGCGCTCAAATGAGCTGAAATTTTATATACATGATTATTTTGGATGACAATACAATAATTTAATTATAATTAATGGAAATTAATTTATTAAAACTAATTATTTAAAGAATTACAAATACAGCCACGTTGGCAACTTGTGTCAAAACTTGAAAATTGTTTTTCTTTTTCTCGTCTTAAGGCATTCATTGAACTGAAATTTCATATACACGATTGTTTTGGATGACAATACGATACTTTAATGATAATTAATAAAAATTAATTACCACTTAATGTTGTGATTCTGTCCTAAGTATAGACATATTTATATATTAATTGTAACTATTAATATAAAAAGTACTTAAAATAAAATTTTACTTTGTTGATCTAAGTAGGAATTGATTAAATTTTTTTTTATATTACTTGCTTACTTTAACGACGGGCTATATATTTGCGGTATTTCAAATGGCGAAAATAGGCTAAATTCTGGACGGCGGCATGGTAGATACAATCATGTGTTCTCCATTGAATTCAAAGCTGCCATCAGCCTTGTCCTCGTAATTCTACTTGTGTAATTCAGATAAAATTTCAAATTTGATCATTGAGTAAAGGTGTTCAAGTACTAAAATTCTTCATATAAAGTAATTTAAAGTTAAAAGAATTCTTATATGTGTTTTAACCCTCCAAGCGCGGTCTGCACGTAAAATCCCGTCATTCCAGAGATGCTTTTTCTGCCTTCAAGCAAGATTCCCAAAAGCGGCCGAGCCGCATTCTTAAAAATACAGCTCAAACGCTTTTGAGAACTCCATCTGACGGCAAAAAAATATGTGCGGTGCATTTTCGAAGCATCTCCAGAATGGCAAGACTTTACGTGCAGACCGCTTAGAGGGTTAATATCAAGTTGCGCACTATTTTCACAGGCGACAGTAAGTTGCAGTAAGTGGAACATAACTGACTGGTATACGAGCATACAGACCAAAATCTGCCCTAAGCATCTGTACATGATATGCCTTGAATCTGTCGTACCAGTGGCTGAAGAGAGCTGACGAGATAGGTTTGATGCTGTGCTCCGACAGTTTCTCTTCTGATCAAGACCGGTCCTCATTCGGTGTTGTTACAGCACCTGTCTCCCGAGTTACGTATACTCGCACTACCAGCATCTTGGAATCGTTGCTGAAGCCTAGAGATGACACTCTGGGCCAGGGGTGGTGAACGTTTATGGATCTACGTGCCATTTCTTCTAAGTGTTTAATGAGGTACAGACGTGCCACCAAATAATTTTGACTTGTGATTATTGGGAAAACAATAAAACTAAATACTAAGAACACACAAAACTCTTTATTTACTACGAAATAATTACTTTTGCACAGTATAATTTTAAATGTTTTTGTTATACGTGTAATTCAAATTAAAGTAATATTAGTGTGACTTCCGTTGTTGCAGATTGTGTGTATGTGGATGACAAATAACTTATATTAGGATTGTAAGATATTACTTTTAGTAGAATGCATGCTCAATAGGAGTCATCTGCCAATCGGTTTTTAAGCAATTATTTTTTGATATGGTTCGCCTTTTTGACAAGTGGATTTGCGATGTGTTTCGAAATGCCGTTTTACAGACGATGTTCTGCATACCATTATTCCAGAACATAAAACACGCACATTTTTGTCGCCTTTACTAATAGTGCCATATTTCTAGATTCACCAAATTTGAAATTCTCTGTTACACTTACGATCTTACCCTTTTTATTTATTTTTTTCGCTGAACTAGCCATGTTAAATAACACTTAAAAATCATAAATATAATACAAATAAACTTTAAAACACAGTTATGTCAATGAAATGGACTATATGATATGCGTAGACAAACTTTGCAATTGTAGTCCACGACATAAAAAAGGCAAGACAATAACAAACGAGTGTGCTCCCCGCCGCCCCTTGACCGATCACTCACATTTGCTGGTAATACTTCATAGTGAACTTTGTTATTTTGAAATAAAATGCAAACTATTTTGATCGCTGGCGTGCCCAAAATATTGTGTCACGTGCCAATGATTCGCCATCCCTGCTCTGGGTGATTTCCAAGTTCCTCGGATACTTCCGGTTGGGTACGCCCACATTCCACACGGTCGCGACAATTCTACCACGTAAAAAATCATCCAAATGAGTCCTTTGTGTCATAACTATGCGGTTATTGCACTGAAAGTCTTATAAAGTACTTGCGAACAATTTTACTTTTTTGCCTGTATTCCTTATATGTCTCCCTCTTACACTCTCGTTATTGTGAAGTACTATCGGAGTCATCTGGTAACTTCCTGCAACTTGTATATGATTCTTGTATGTGTGAAGATGCGTGTAGTCATTTTACGGGTGATGTAATTATTTTAGAGTTTGACTTCCACGTAACTCTGAATTATCCTAAATTTATGAACTTGAGTGTAGTTGACAAATATGTACTTTTTAAAAAGAAAGTTTCTGTTGAGAGAATAAGTTCACAACAGCTAAGCACAAGAATCGATTGGGTGAATTCTGGGTGAGGTGGGATCGCGAATGCATTCTTTATATGACAATGAAGTCACGTGAATTCATTAACTGATTGGCTGGAACCCGCGTGAATGTAGTTATCATGTGACAATTACGTTACATGAACTAAGCCCATTAGAATATTGATTGGAGAAAATCGGAATCACACGGTTGGGGTGCGAGAGATATAATAGCGTCGTATTATAAAACTGCATGAGAACTATTGGCGACGAACCATGTTCAAGCGACGAGAACGACACCTGAGCTGAACCCCCTACCTCCTGTAACCTTACATAACTTAAACACCACAGAAACGAGGACGTTTGTAACTTGATAAATTTATAATGACCTGAACGCGGCGAGTATTCAGTGGCAATAAAACTACGAGTGAGTGGAAGAATATTTACGTCGCACTGTTCAGCTGCTCGAGGGCTTTTGGCGACGGACATCGTGACCTTGAGCCATGGTCAAGAGACGTGGATGACACCTGACCTGGCACCCCCCTCTCCTAACTACCACACCACACCAACGGGAGGATGTTTGAGCTCTCTATAGATTTCCCCTACAAGACGGGTCTTTTGTGGTACTAGGCTCGAATTCATGACATGTCTGCCATGATCCAATACCTTGGCCATTAGGCTACCACGGCCCCTAACAATAGGACTGGAAATTATGACAAGTCAGCCACAAGTCCGTAACCTTGACCATTACGCTACCACAGACACTTTATAATTCGCAGACCACGTTTGGAGAAACCAGTTTTTGAAATTTCGAATCTTCTTATATTCTGCATATTAAAATCGCGATCTTAAATAAAAATAAAATCAATGTTAAATAAAATGGTTTTAATGGTTTATGTAAGTATATCTGGCTTTATTTAAACAAGGAATATTTCACATGTATGTAGTTATTTTCTTTGATAATTTATAATCACTTTACATTCAAAACATATTACAAAGAATGTAAAAAATGAAATTATTTCCTGTTACCCAACTCTTCTAACCCTAAAATAAATTCTTTGGTTAATATGAAAAATAAGATGTCAATTGATAGTTTGGCATTTTGTCTGTAACTTTTAAAATTGATCGCCTAAATACCGTAAGGATTACGGAATAAACTTAATATCGCGAAATTTTATGAGAAACAGTTTGCTATAATAAATCGTTGCCAAGAAAAATTGTCAACTCGACATAAATCCTATATTTTATTCTAATACGAATTCTGTTTCCAAAGAGAAACTTTATAATCTTAACTGAAATTGCTGAAGCAATTCTTCAAAGAATTTTACAACAATTTATAGACTTTTAACATCTTAAAAATTCTATTTTTTTATATGAATATCCATTTTGTATTATCTTTTGAGAGAATGTATTTGACACACTTTAATTATTATATAGTAACGATCAACTCTCTTCAACTGAAAACAGATTAAAAGTAAAATCAAAGGAGAAACTTCTTTATTCCAGTAATATATATTTTTTTTTCGCCAAACACGACACCTGTTTTTTTATCATTTTTCTCGCCAAATCGTTGAAACAACCCAACATGTATCTCAGTAATATTTTCTGAAAGAAAAGTAAATACATTTTTTTCGATGGACAATATTTTATCTCTCGAATTTCAAACAGTAAATTTGATTCTCTAGGCATTACAATTCAGTTTTCGTTCTCTGAATGGTTGGATCATCTTCATCTTTCCATCCCTGGTATTTCGTTTCAATTTTTTCGTTCTGTACAGTAGAATCCCAAAATGAATCAAAAACATCCAAATTTTAAAGAAATAAGGGTCTATCTACGATACAATTTAGTATTTAAAAATTTTACAAAATATTGTAATACTAGGTAAAATTTATGGTTTGTAGAATCAAATTAAGCAAAAAGATAACCTACAAAAGTGGTCTTATATTTTAGAAAACGTCACAAAGCAGTATTGTAACGAATTTTGAGCAATAAATGCTTAAAATTAGGGTAAGTAATTTACATCTGAATGTGTAATACGTTTATATTACTCTATGTTGTATTTATTTTATGTTAAAATTGTAATATTCGCAAGCAACGCCGTTTCTTACATTATAATGTCGATTCAATGGATGGAAACTTGGCGAAATCTTGGCGAAAGAGAGCAACATTTTTTGGTGAGTTCGAGACCCTATGGATTCATCTGGAAATTAGTGGAGAGAAATCTACTAATATCACAATCTATGACGCAAGCGGATTTTTCAAAAAAAAATCTGGGAAGACTATAAATAGGGAGTCACTCACCGAAACTGAGAGTCTTATTTCGACTGTTGCAGTCTGCATTGCTTTAGCTAGTGATTAGTTGGTGTTGATTTGACCGTGGAGAGTCGACCATTGATTAGTGACTTCGGTTATTTAATAGGACGAGCGAGTGCTTGCGAATAATCTTTAAACATACTCTTATTTTAGACACTGATAGTTGTGTCTGAGCGCAGTAGAAAGCATGAAGGCCTTCATAGATTTATTAAGCAAATATGAGTACTGTATTCTGTATTGTGAGGATTGTTTATCGACAATAAAAGCGACAACATAGCTCCTAAAGAACCATCTTGCTCTTTGCGACTGATTGTATAAAATCTTTGAACCCCCATCTACGTAGCATCGTTTTGTTCAGTAGATACCTAAAATAACCGAAAACCCGAATTTTTAACAAATAAGGCTCTATCTACAATACAATTTTTATTTAAAAATTTTACAAAATATTTTAATACAAGGTAAAATTTATTGTTTGAAGATTTAAAAAGCAAAGAAAAAGCTAACCTATAAAAGCGATCTTACACTATAGAAAACTTTACGAAACAGTATACACTGTAATGCTGTGATGTAATGGCTCTTGTATTAATACTTAACTGACTGTCTCAAGCAGCAGAAGCGTCCTCTAGTGACCATTCATCTTCAGTATAGGCCAGGTGAGGAGAGAACGTGGTCGCTATGAAAAATCACCAATGTTCTTTGCCCATTATTTTTGTTGACGATTTGTGTAACCTAAATTAATAAATTATGGTTACACTAAAGACTCGGTTGAACCTAACCCCGAACCTAGCAATACTCAACCTGTGACGGATCTATACGCGTTCCTTCAATTAATCCTCTTGGGAAATCTTTGAGCTATCAATTCGCATTATTTACAACCAACCCTTCGGAAGAAGAGATTCGGGATATTTAAATTAATTTACTATATATATAGGCGAGGTTTTCTGGCTTGGAGAGAGAAAAGGAGAGAAGATATACTTGAATCGGGTTGTGACGTCTCTCGCGTCTTTCTGATTAACATGACTCCTATGTTCTTTGACGGCCACGATTAATGGCAAAACTTTCCAACCCAATACCAAGAAGAGAAACGGATCGAATATGTAAATGAGATATACTATAAAAGGATAGCGTGGCAAACCTAGATATAGCATAATAAAGCGTAGCAGGCTCAGAGGTTGTAGTGTGGAATCATTCTGATCAATAGCGTGACAAAGCTTAGTGTGAAATCTTGCGGACCAAGAATAAGCAGTCAAGAATTAGCTGCATTGCGGATCAAGAATCTTCAAATATAAAGTTATAGATTATATTCTCTAGGTCAAGGGACCAGACTGGAAAAGGTAATATTAGATATAAGTAATTAGATAACAGGATTATTTAGGATAATTGAGATAGAGGATCTAATTGCGTGATCTGACTTAAATACGTGATTTAATTTGGGCTCGACTCTCACTCTAATTAATAATTGTCAAATTAGAACTTAAGTATTATAAGTTACTCTTAATAAAAGTTGTATTAAGAATTATGTCTCATCATTTTGATAATCCCACACCTCTAGCTTACGCGGAACCGGTAAGACATGGTCATCACAGAATGGTTATGTCTCAGGGTGAGATTGCTACTGAAGGTATAATATTAGAATTATTGTGATTTGAGACTTATTAGGAGGAAACTTTAAAGTGACTATTATTCACTAAGATTGAATTAATATTACATTAAATCGGATGATAGGTTAGATCCTTTATTAAGATAACGATCAAGTTTGATAGTCTCCTAATCGTTCACGTTTTACTGTAGTTGTTCCACTTTCGCGGTTAGCATCGAGACCTTCTCTTACTATTATTAGTTGAAATTGTGTTTGTTCTTTGTGTGATAAATAAATAGACTAATTGGATCATATCGAGTGTTTCTTTCCTACCTGCCACGCATATAGGTGCCCGAGAGAGAGATGCGAGCCTCTCACAAACCTAAACAATATTTACAACAACTGTATGTTTTAAATCATCAATTAAAATTAGTTTAAAATAAAGGAAATAAATTCAATTACAACTAAATCTTCTGCAATATGAAGTAATAAGCATTTTGATGTTATTTGATAAAAAATGGCAAGGCTATATTTAAAAAAGGTAATATATTTTGTACACAAGGTGTGATGTACCCGCCGCTGGGGACACCCGTTCTACACTATTCACACGCCCCGTGTCTTTGGGGAGGGGGACGAAGAACTTCTAAAGTCATTCATACTAAAATCTGTTTATTAAAATCTTAGTTTAAACACAATACAACAACAATATTAATCTAAGAGGCGGAGGATCAAGAATGAGAAGACGCAACACATTACCAATCAATAGCGCAACTAACCACTGAACCTAACTTTATAGATTAAATACCATCTCACTCGTAAATACTTTATACTTAAAGTTTATTTTATCAAGCTTACCGCTATATCCTGGATAAACAGCTACGGTTCTTATCACTTCTGTTCTGGCTTTAATTCGGCTATACTCCATTGGGCTCGGACTCACTTTTGATTAATCTGCACCTACACTGTTAGGCCAATTCCCAGACTAAAGATTCTTCTTCTAGACTGTATTTCATATCACCTTGTGACTACATTTCTACTTAGCGACCCCGTGAATGCTAAACTTCCAATATATATATATATGACTCCCAATTTACATATACACGTTCTTCTTTTTGAGTTGGTTGGAAGGAATTGCCATTCTGGCCCCAAGGAAATCCCAAGAGGACAGTTAATTGAAATCACGATGAAAGCCCCGTCACAAAGGCATAAAACAAACACCTAAAAATAGCCATAACGCGACTTTTGCAGCAAATATTATAATAAGATAGGGTCTTATTTAAGGGGAGTATATACAGTCCCCAAATCTATGATATACAAGAACCTCAATATAAATAAGATTTCAAACAAATTTTAGTCCTCCTTCAAGAATCTTTTTTCCGAAAAAAATATTATTTTTGTCATAACAATATTGGCTTCATTTTCCCTCTCCCCTTTGTCTTATCCATTTTAAACTAAGATAAGACATTTTCCGCAGACAGTGTCTTCGTGGATTCCACGAGATACTGAGTGATATCTCGTTCCTAGATCTAAGAACCAATCAACGAAATATTTTCCGCGTTTCCGGACAAAGGGTTTAGGTCTAAAAAGATTGTTTTTCGACATTCTTCCTATTAAGAATTCTTCACGTTCTTCGAAAAAGGGATTACATTGTATAGAATGTGAATAAATAAAAATGTATCGAGGTAAAATTCCGAAAATATTGTTTTTCGGTAGTAAAATAACACAAACTAATGAGAGAAAAAGTAGTTAAACTAAATATATTTATTAAAGAAATGCTGATTTTTAAGGATGTAAAATAAACTAAGATCTTAAGATCTAGACCTGATAATAAAAGTCCGTCCTTCTGTCATATTTTATATCAGATTGAAATAAGGTAACATATTTTTCCCTTACGTAAGATATATTTTGTGAAATATATTAAAATTTCATAGAAATATTTTTATAAAACTCATGCATAACTTAAGGAACTCGTGTATATTATTAAAAACGTTGTAAAATCGTTAGGAATAACAATTTCGAGATTTTCTATTGTGTATGTAAATTGAAAAAGGTGTCATTAATAATTATCTTTATCAGAAAAAAGAACATATTAAATCAATCTAAATTTAATAACTTTTTATCGCATTCAGTTTATCTCTCTACGTTCTATTTATATTTTCTTTAGGGTGGTATTGGATGAGTCAGTTGCGGCAGGCTCACAGGCATTTTCGACTAACCAATAGGAAAACCTATGAGTGATCGTGATATACACAGATTAGGATTGCTCATCAAAGTGAACTGAAATTTGATAGTGGGGAAAAGATGTTGAGATTGTAATTGTAAGATGTTTTTGCAATTTTAAGGTGATTATATGCTGCTTAAACTAGAATGGGCGAGTTAGATTGAAGTTCATAAAACAACAGTTGTCTGGACTAATCATTTTTTATTACTAGTAATGACTCGAAGTTAGTTTCACTCACACACGCACATTCTCAATACCCTTTTTCCTTGAGATATAGTAATTACATTAAATAAAAGTTAAGTTTTACAAAAAGTGTCTGTTGATTTTCCTACACTCGACATTAATACGAACTCTAATTTGCTTACCAGTGAACGGCATTTTAAAGTGGTAACTCAAAAGAGAGTCGAGATTTCTTAAGCCATATGTAATTCTGTATGTCATTTGGTTTAAAAACTTCTTTCAAAACTATTTGGAATGTAGCAAATAGATTATAGAACAATAAAGCTGTAAACATTAGAAAATGATTCAAAGAAACAATGATAAAAGTTCAAAACGATATTTATTAATTTTCAATCAAATCTTGCATTTGTCAAGTTTATCAAACACAGCTCTTGGATAAATAAAATATTCTATTCAATAGAAAACTACTCCTTCACAGTTAACTGGATATTTGTTATTTTTCTTATATAAGATAACCAGCAAAAAAGACCTTGAGCAGAATTCTGTTCACTATCTTCAGAAAAAGGAATTCCTTCATTTATTAACAAACGACATATTTCCCCAAACTTTCTTCCACTTGAATGTGCTTGTATACCAAGTCACTATCTTATTCAGCTCTCATTTTTCCAAGCTGTGGGACAAAAGACTTCTCTTCCGAATTTATGTCTTTCTATTTATTTTCTCATGATCTTGATTCATTTCGTTATAAACCGTACAATATATCAAAAGGAATTGCTACTTCAAGAAACAATTCATAAAGAAATTCATAATTTTTGCATTCAATCGGAATTTAATAAGAATTGTATTTTATAATTCATGTACAGTCTTGAAAGAATTAAGATAACCAGGACATATCATACACATTCAAAAAATCGATTTTTCAATTTTAGCACTAAAAATAGTGCATATTTTTCTGAATCTTAAAATGTATAACACTTATATGTTCGTTGATAAAATAACCTTAAAATATGACAAAAATGTGAACAAACGTTTACAAAAGGTTTAGTTTTTTCCCTTTTTCTCGAAATCATAATTTTTTGCTTCTAGATACACTTTAAAAAAACTATTGCACTATAAGATTCCAATTTTTTTATACTTTTATACAGGATTCCTGTGCATATAGTGAACCTGTTTTTTTGTCAAAGTAGTACAAAGTTTTTTAAAAATTACTTTTCTGTGTGAAGAGGGGGGAAAAATTAAAAGTTTCAAAATTGCGGAGTTTTATAATTTTTTTTTTTTGAAAAAAACAATCTTAATATTTTTCTGAAAAAAATAGGTTCAATTTATTTTATTGTTTTATATATGTGCAAAAAATATTTAACATATTTAGGAGACACTTTTTAAAAAAATGGTACCTAAACATAAGCATGTTTTATGAGACCTCAAAAATTATGTCCAACTTAAATTAAACAGAAAAAAGATTTAACTAAAAATTATTTTTGTATTTCTACAGAATGATTAAAATATCTTTAAGATAACAAAAAAATCGAAGCTCCGTTGAAAATTTTTGAAGGTATATGTCCCATTAACAAAGAGTCTTATTTTTGGAATTTTACTCTTTCGTACATGTTCTGATACCCTTAAATCAGGTTGAGTGCGTTTTTATTCTTTAATCTATTTGTTAATCATTTTCTGCAATGAATTCGTTTGCTTTATTTTTAAAATGTAGAAAGATATCTCAGAATAATTTTAAAAGGTTGTGGGAATGATACCTATATTTTTCAAATGGCAGAGAGGTTTAAATTTTAAATTTTTTAAATTTCTAATGGGGCTGTGGATTGATGTTTTACCTTTGCAGACCTATTGCATTCCTCGGCAGCTGGTATCTCTTTTGTATTGGTGGAATACCTATCGCTGCTCTTCTCTCTCTCTCACTCTTTCTCTCTCTCTCTCTGTCTATATATATATGGAGAGAGAGGTAGCCTTTATCTTACTCTAAATTAGATTTGATTTACATTAAAATTGTAATATTCACAAGCAACGCCGTCCCTTACGTTATAATTGTGATTCAATGGGATCTTGGAGATAAAGCTAAGTTGGCGACTTTGGCGATCATGTTGGTGACCATTTTGGCGAGTTCGGGACCCCCTGGATTCTTGTAGAAATTAGTAAGAAAAAAAAACTAATTTCAATACCTATTAAGCAAGTGGGTCTTTCTCGAATTATCCGTGAGGGATATAAATCGAGAGATGCTCGCCGAAAGTCAGTCAGTCTGGTTTTGACGAGCGATCAGTTAGTATTGCTTTGACTTTTGAAGCGATTAGTGATTACTTCGGCTGTTGAACGAGCGATTGCTTGTGAATAATCTTTTATACACGTGTATTTTAGACACCGATAATTGTGTCTGAGTGCTGTTGAAGGTATAAAAACCTTCTGAGATTTATTCTGAGAACATTGCTGCTGAAACATGTTTTTAAAGGATTGGAGTTACGTCAATAAATTCTCATCGCTTTTAAAGAAATGTCTTGTTTTTTGCAAGTGATTGACATAAAATCCTCGAACCCCGATCAACGTAACAATTGATGTTAGGCCGAGTTCTGGTCCCTGAGATACAATTTTAATTTTGCATCTGCCCTGTTTTCAGGAAACAGGGATTAGTAAAGAATGTGAGTGAGTTCTCAGTTCATTGCACTCTGGTTGACAAGGTTGTATTCTTACGCGGACTGTGGGTAGCCGTTGAGCAAATCAGAGTGGTGTATTGGGATAGTAATAAATTCGCAGCGTATTCTTTCGGATGTAATGCGGCCAGCTTTAAAAACACTTGCACGCTATTTCTCGGGACTTTTTTCCTTTCCTTAGATTACTTGCCAGACCCCCTTCCGGGTCTCTTCCGTCCTCCTCTCACTCAGATAAGTACCGTTTTTACTTTGTTTTAGAATGTAGTTTCAATATGCCGTTATTCTAAATAAAATTGTGTTACCACTTTACGATCAGACTTTAATTTTAGCTGAGTCATTTACTCTGGTTGTAATCTCATGATCTGTATGTAGTAACTTCGGATCACACAATACATATATAAAAGCACCTCCTATATACTGAGATCTCTGGAGCAAAAAGACAAACAAAATAGACTTGAAAGTTGGTAGACTCATTTCTTTCATTGAATAAAGATCCGTTAAGAATTAGTTTTGGAGAAATAGATCGTCAAGTGGGCTATGTGGGAGGTTATATAGGAATAATTTCCTACTTTTAAACTATTAGACCTACAGACTTGAAGTTTGCAAACATGTTCTTTTAGTAAAGGTCCGCTAATAACACACACATTTTGTGAATATTGACCTCCAAGGAAGGGGATATACGGTGACAATTATAAATAAAAAAAAATCCTATTTTTGTACTATCAGATTTACAAATTTGAAATTTTATAAAATAATTCTTGTACTCAGTAGATGTCCGCCAAGAACAGTTTTTCGCAAATTATCCCTTAAATAAAATAATAATAGAATGGAATTGTTCGTCAAAAATTCAATAATTAAATAAAAATAAATGTACATACGAGAAAAAGGCCTGTCATATGCACTCACTCGTTCATCGCAAGATCTCAGGAACTACAAGACTTACCGACTTGAAATTTGGCAGTCATGTTCCTTTTGTTCAGCAGAGATAAGATAAGAACAGGTTTTGCAGAAATCGAATACCAGAGGGAGTTGTGGGAGTGTTCGAAGCGAATATATCTGTTTTTGAGTTAGTAGACTCACAAATTTTGAATTTGACAAAAGGTTTCTTTTGAGTAGAAATCCACATAAAACGGGTTTTGCGAAAATCGATTCCGAAGAAGGCTTTCGGGAGGGAGTAGAAATTACGGGGCTGTTATTGATTAAAAAATTACTATTTTTGAACGATTAGGCTTGTGACGGATCTATAAGCGTTCCTTCAAATAATCCTCTTGGGAAATCTTTGAGCTATCAATTCGCGTTTTAAACCAACCCTTCAAAAGAAGAGAATCGTGATATTCAAATTAACTTACTATATGTAATCGAAGTTTTCTAGCTTGAATAGAGAGTAGTATAGGAGATATACTCGAAGCAGGTGAGATTGCTACTAAAGGTATCATATTTCAATTATTGTGATTAAGAACTCATTAGGAGGAAGTTTTAAAGTAACGATTGTTCACTGGGATTAAATTGATATTAGATTAAATCAGATGATAGGTTAGATCCTTTATTAAGTAAGTATCAAGTTTGATAGTCTCCTAATCGTTCGTGTATTATCGTCGTTGTTCCACTTTCGCGGTTAGCATCGAGACATTCTTTAACTGTAATTAATTGAATTTGTGTTTTTTATTGTGTGATCAATAAATAGATTGTTTGGATCATGGCGAGCGTTTCTTCCCTACCTCCCACATATCTAGATGCCCAAGAGAGAGGTGCCAACCTCTCACAGGCTGATAGACTTGGAACTTGAAAAGCCTGTTTTCGTTGAGTAAATATCGCCTAAGATGGTGCTACAAGGGGGTAAATGATAAACATATTTTGTTTTAGAAATTCAAATTCTGTTCCCTTTAAAGCAAGAGACGTGTGCATTAAGAATATTTTTTTAAATAATCAAAAGCTGATTGATGTGATTTAGATATCAATAAACTAAAAATAATATATAGTTTAACAATGTCATCAAAAACACAGTAAAGTTGGCGCGTTAAGGCGAGTAGTCATTAAAATCTTAAGTGTTTACATTTCCAACGTGATGTATATTTTTAACTTGCTTTTATTAGCTTCAGCTATATGTAACGGAATTTTTTAACTCTATTTTTACCCACTTTAAAAAGTCAAATGAATTCGAAATTTTGCACACTTGTCAAGAACCGATGGCAATACAATAATTTAATAATTTTGTTCCATTGTCTTGATAAGGATCATCAGGATTAAAGATTTCCCATTTCCAGATGTTTTGACTAATTCTAGATTTGGCGGCTAAAAGATTAAGTTACAACCCTAAAGCGTAAACGCTCATGTTCAGTAGAAATACAACAAGCAAAAAGAAAAAAAAAATTAATCCATCAATGAATAAATGCACGCTTTTATTGTAAATCGAACTAAAAAAATGAAAGATAAATTAGAGTTTGAAAAAAACTAAGAAGTATGCTTTTATAGTTAATCGAACTAAATGTGAAAAAAATATTAACATAAGAAAATCATTAACGAGAAAATTAATGCCATTATGGTAAAAGCGTGGAGTGCTTGATATCAATTATTATAATTTTTTACACGAAAGTTCTATTACGAAATGCAGAGTTAGTTTAAAAGTGTAATACAAAGACCCTCACGCTTTTTCCACAATGACATTAATTTTCACGTTAATGATTTTATTATTATATTAAGAATTATTTTTTACTTTTTAGTTCGATTAAGTATAAAGCATGTTTTTTTAAAAACTATAGTTTATTATTCGTTAGTTTCCTTAAAATATGGAACAAAGTTATTTATTTATATATACGACATTGATCCTTTTTGAGATATATAGAGAACTCATTATCTTTTAACTGACAACCGACATTAAATGAAGCAGTCTTTCTCTATGTATAATTAAACTGCTGCTTTAAATGTTTAATGTGTGTGTGTGTGATAAGATTCCTAGTACATCGCTTTTCAAAAATCAGCACTAGTGAATTGAGTTCGAGATTCAGTTATTCATGAGAATTGCATTTTAAATTTTAATGGCTTCATATTTATGTTCTAATGACACAGCGCCATTTGCAAATAAGAGATACATCCATTAAAGTATGGTCTAAATTAATGTATAATGAGGGAAAGATTGTTTGTGTGTGTGGGAGATGTTTTATTCAACTAAACCGGTGTTTCTCTCGGTTTTATTATTATAAGCTTCTTTAGGAGCTTATAATAATAAAGGAATTAAAAGGAAACATTGCTTTTTCATTGCACACTAAAATTTCATAAAATGGCTTATGATACATGAAATATTTAATAGTCAACTATATTAAAGTGTTCTTTAACTTATTCAAAGAGATTATATATGCATGGGAAATTTTTTGCTGCTTTTTTGCCGAAAGGGTATTGTCAAAGAAACGAGTCAAGAGAATGTGCTCTTTCTCTAATATTAAGTGAATATGAGCGATCTTAGCTACACATTTAGCAACTTATTTTGCGAGAAAAATAAATGTTCCTAGACAAATTCAGAAGTGCTTAGAATTATTCGACGTTAAAACTTCAGAACTTTTGAAAACTTCCCCTGCCTTTATGAGGATAATGCGGGGAAACAATACTGGAGTCAAACATTTGACAGTGACAGTATGCTTCATTTGCCTTTAGATTCAGATTAGAAAATTTGACTATAGATTTGAATTTCAATACTCTCTATGCCGCCCATCCAGTAAAGTGGTTAGAGACGCTGACTGCAGAGCCGTAGGGCCTGGGTTCGAATCCCGGAGAAGGCATGGAAGTTTGTATTGTAATCCTTCATGACTTTAAAATTCCTTCTTTCATTTGTGATGTGTGCTTCCTGCTTACTTCTGTAAGCAGGTAAGACTTGCGGTGCACGGGGATTTGTAAATGTTCTCAAATAAAAAAAATCCTTATTTGTTTTTCTGAAACTGCTTTTATAGATTTATTTATAAGAGTGCGCTAATTTTTCCTGTCAGAAGAAATACTGCGATTTTTTGAGAGTTCCATAGCATATTGAGATTTACTCCGAAAAACCTGTCTATGTGTAACAATTATACATATATTGTTCGAGGATTTTATGCTGTCAGTCTCAGTTTGGTGTCTTACGGCGCAAGAGCCAGTTTTGGCTATACTGCGCCAAACATTCATAGATCTGTGGTGTATACGGGAAAAGAAGAAAAGGAGAAATTTAATGACAAGATGGAAGATCGAAAATAGAGAAGGATCACTGGGGTACCCCGGGGTCGTGACACCCGTGTTTACCATGTTTACCTTACCCCTTGGGAAAAGGAAAAGATCACTAGGGTACCTCTGGATTGTGACACCCGTACCCACCTAAAGAAGGTGAGCCCCCCTGAGGGGTTCAGTCTCAAAGAGCAAAACAGTTCTTCTGGGACGGTGAAAATTTATAGCAGAAAAACAATCCTTAGAAGTACACTATACAGCAGCAAAATTAGCAAAATAAATTCCATAAGACCTTCACACATTCTACAGCGTTAAGATACAACTACCAGAGTCTAAAAATACAAATAAGTTATTAAGAATATTCGCAAGCACTCGCTTGCTCGATCGCAGCAACTAATCGCAAGTCGACTCTTCAAAGATCAAAACAGTATTGACTAAACTTCAGTTGATAGTTCTTATGTAATTTTCACGGGTCTTTCCCGAAAGATCCGTTTACGTCATAGATTGAGATATTAATAGATTTCTCCATTAATTTCCAGAAGTATCCATATTGTTGCCAGATCACCAAAAATGGTCACAATGTCATCGACATTGTGACCAAAAGAATCTCAACTTTGCTCTATCGCCAGCATTTTGCCAAGTTTCCATTGAATCGTCAGTATAATGTAAGGAACACCGTTGTTTGTGAATATTACAATAGTAGCATAAAATGAACAGAACAGAAAGTAATATTAGCGTATTACTCATCCAAATATAAATTTTTTACACTATTTTAAGCGTTATATTACACAAAATTCATAATACATAACATACACAGAAAAAGAGTTTTCAATTTAAAAAAAAAGAAAAAGAAATGTGTAGCTAAATCTGATTTACAATGTAAGGGATTTTCTTATCAATTGAATCTCTCTCAGGTTTTATGCTTCCGTACGAGTTATTGAGATAGAATGATTAAGCTTTAGTTCTTGTCCAGGTTGATTGATTGATTGATTGAATATTAACGTCGCACTGTTCAGCTACACGAGGGCTTTTGGCGACGGACCACGTCATTTTGAACCATGGTCAAGTGACGTGGACGAAACCTGAGCTGGCACCCCCCTCTCCTAACTACCACACCATACCAACGGGAGGGAGTTTCAGCTCTCGACAGATTTAACGTGCATCGCTGCCCTACACGACGGGTCTTTAGTGGTACTGGGCTCGAACTCGTGACAAGGCAAGCCATGATCCGATACCTATACCACTCGGCTACCGCGGCCACAGTTCTTGTCCAGGAATTTAAATACTAAGAATGTAGTAAAAAGAGATCATTGTACGTTACAGACAAATTAAAGTAATATTTTTAAGAACCAATTTTTCATTTTAAGAAAAATTTCATTACTAGAATGTACATAAAAGGGAAGAAAAAAATATGGGTAGGATTTCGCTTAACAAATCAAGACGCAGCAGTACCTGACTGCAATTTAAAATAGTGAATAAAGTAGATTATTATATATTATTATATTCTATAAAATAATAAAAATAACCCTTTTGATGTCTAATATTTGATATTACAAAACTTTATAAATCCTTTCAAAATTTGTATCTTCATGAATAAAGCTAGTCAATATTTGATCTGTTTGAAACACAGAATCTTCGAACTCTAGCAGCATTCATGTCACTTTCAGAAATCGAATTGCGAAAATTTTCGTAAGCGCAAGACAGTAAGATCCCTCATGCATATTACATTAGCAAGAGGGATAGTCAGTGCTATGTTAGAGGGGGCAGTTTCTTTTTAAATCGACAATATTTCGAATCGGCTATGTAAAATATTTCGAATATCTTCGCCTAGAAATCCGCAGAACATGATTCGGTAATCCCAATATCTATTCGAATTTGTCATGAAGAAATGTTTGGTAGAAAATGAAGATCGGAATAAATTTTTTTTCTTTTATGCCATGAATTTCTTGAGCAAATAAGGAAAGAATATTGAAATCGGAAAAGCTTTAATGCATAGAAAAAAACGAAAAAAAAAAAAAAAAAAAAAAACTGTACACGTGTTTTCCAGTTACGATCTGTTCTAATAACCCCAATGCATTTCTTTATTTTTTATGATGATAATCATTGTAATGATTATAAAAAGCGACTAGGTGTTTGTAAAAGCGCTTCCTGCATTCGTCTTCTTTGGCAACGCTGACTAGTAAAAAGAAAATAAGCAAATTCTACTTTCTTTCAACGGAAGAAAAAAATACGGCCTCAATTAGGTGGATATATTTCTCATAAATGTTGAGAAAACAACGGACCGACGAGGCTGATCGCACCCACCTCGATGCACCACTGCTCGTGATGACAAGCGGATTGTGCGCATGGCAGTTATGATCAGTCACATCACGAGCAGTGATGCTCATAGCATATAGATTTAGTCCATCATTCGGTGTCCGCTCGTACCATTCGACGCCGTTTGCAGCAGAGTGGAATGTCCACAAGGCGTCCATTGTTTCGTTTACCCTTTACTGGAAACCACAGGCGTTTGCTCTACCAATGGTGCGATGAACGGAGGACACGGACATCGGAATGGAACTACATCGTGTTTACTGACGAATACCGCTTCTGTCTGCAATAACACGATTGCCGGAATCGAGTTTGGTGACCCCATGGTGAGAAGCTGCTGAACTGTTACATTATGCATCGCTCCATTGGTCCTGCACGAGGTATCATAGTTTGAAGTGGTATTGGATTTCACTTCCGCACCTCTCTAATACGCATTGCCGGTACACTGAGCAGCCAGCCCTACATCTCTGAGGTGTTGGATCCCATACATTCAGCGCTTGCTATCAGACGAAATACGTCAACAGGATAATGCATGACCACGCGTGGAACGCAATTTTCAGGAGGAGATTTTTACCCATCAGAATGAATTGCTTCCTTGGCCTGCTTGTTCTCCCGATCTATCTCTAATCGTAAATGATCTATACTTGCACAATGACTAGCCCTGGATACACAACCCGCTGCTGCACCAGATCACCTTTAGCAATATGTGGAAGCTGCATTGACTGATGTACCCCAAGGATGCATCAAAAGCCTCTTTGAAGAGGCGTGTCACAGTGGTTATAGCCAACAATGGCGGCTACACTAACTACTGATTATGATTCACGCGTCATAAGAGGCTGTAATTTTAATAGTTTGATCTTTGTACAACATATTATCTGCCAAATAAATCTCGCTGTGATATCTTTGGTCCTTCTTGGTGTCGCATTTTGTGTGCCAGGCTGTGTATTGGGCCATTACAATTTTACACTTTCCGCTGAAGAAATAGTTTATCCTTATCGAGTTCAGAACCCTACAGGTGAATGGTTTTTTATCATTAATTTCACTATTCAAATGAGCGTACAGTCGTTCTAGAAGCTTTTAAAAATTACTTGATGTTACATATTTATGCGGGGAAAAGCAGCCAATGATTAATAGCAGATTTATCGATGAACAAGGACGAACAGATTAGTACACAAGAAAGGTAAATTGACGAAAATACACAAAGAATTATTGTAATAGGTTATTTAGAAAAGGGCAAAAACACTCGTTATAAACAAGCTTTACAATGTTCTAGAAACAGGTCTTAAAAGCAATTCTACTAGCAGGAACTCAGACAAATAAAGTACAGTAGAAGCTGTTTTGGGGTAGTCCTTTTGTATGCAATTTTATTTTTGTTCTATTTTTTCTGTGTGATCATTTTTATGCGGTATATGAATTTGAACGACTTTGGCGCCACTATAATGCTTTCTATCCATGTACCAGTGTCCTAACGGAAAATGTTAGGTCCCATTTGCAAAAAGCCAGGTTTTTTGCCTTTCATATTTTATAAATTAGATAAATATGTACTAGGTGGGTCCCGTACAGTCCCTGTCCCCCGAGGTGTACGTTACGCAACTGCAATGAACATATATTCACTTCCAGACGCTCTCTTCATTTGTTATAAACAGTCTCCCGACAATGCGCGTTCAGTTTCTTTCTCTCAACGCGCCAACAGCCCGCGCTTGATTGAAGACGAAACTATAAATGGCAGTGGCGTTATCAATTTGATACATTATGTTGACGGGCAAGAAGAACCGCATTTTTTGAGAGCGGATGAAATATATGCAGATATCCAGCTTTCCAACAAATTGGGAAAGCATTTTCTTAAAATAGATACAGATTCCGAAAGAAGTTGAAATTTCAAAAACAGCTTCGATCCACATATCTGGTTAGGCATATCCAGGAAAAGATTCATGTTTTTGATTAAGATGAGTAGCATTTAATTATGTATGCGCATTTTGAAAACTTTTCCAAGCATACAATGAGAAACTTCATGTTTTTTAAATGTTTCCATGGGTATAATTTAATTATTTGTTTTGTAGTCGAAATACTTTTTCATAAATTTTGTTAATGATTAGTGTATTTTCTAAGTGCGACTTTTTTTATGCGGTCCCTTCTCTACCTCATAAAAACAATTTCTCTAGTATTTCGATGAATTTGTTATATACAAGTATTTATAAAATAATTATAATAATTTTCGAATATTTTTTGTGCGGTTATTTTTATGCGGTTCCTATCTACCGCACGAAAACAGATTTTACTGTATCTCATTGCAGTAAAAGCTCAAACAGATTCTGACCTCGACAGGACTCTCTTCTGAATTAACTAATTTTTTTGTTTCAAAGGTCTTACATATCCTAATGAAAATTTCTTGAAAGGTCATTTCAGAGTCGCTTTGATGATTGCTTGGCGATATCGTACTTATCGCGAAATTTGTCACCAAGGGTTATAAGGCCCCAATTTGGTAACCCTAGTCACATTATCTGCTGTTACCATAATCTTATTTTTCAAGTTCATGCTGAAAAGCGAATTGTGATTGTAAAATTGAATTTTCCCACGAGAGTATTGCCGCAGGCAAAATTACATGCTTGGCGGTTATCATACAATATTATTCATATACAGCGCATGGATGCGCAAGTTATTTTTGTGTAAATAAAAATAAGTTGATTTCTATTAAATAAACATATAACCCTCAAAATTGCATACTAAATTTTTTACAAACTCAATATTTCTTCTTCGATTAAGAGGGGAGTTCATTTTCAATGATAATAATATTCATTCTTAAGTCAACAACAATTTTTATTTTGTATTCTGAACTGAACCATGAACATTTCACTAAAACAAAATAAAATGGCGACATGTTGATTTTGAATTTTTTTTTTTACACTGCTTTAGATTAATGTAGAATCGATCTATCCAGACTCTTGTTCTTTTGAAAACCTAAAAGCAATATGTTTGTCTTTTCTCTACGTTAGAAGCAATAAACTGTAACCTTGACTGTAATATTGAACTCTTATTTTCTCTATTTCTAACAACGGATGAAGTCACAAATATCTATTGTTATTCAATGAAACAGTAAACAGAAGGATTCTTTTTTTTAGGGCGTGCTTCTACCCTCGTTAGGAAAGGGGGGAGATGGTATTTAAGTGGATTTACTTGTCACTTTTCGCAACAGTTAGGTTACACAGATCGTTGTTGTTTCTGCTCCAGTTCTTCCTTCACAGCCAAACTTAAATTTTTATTCATAGCTTCCAAAGAAGCAAAATATATTTTTAAACCGGCAGAAGGAGCTATCTCGATACGAAGTTAATGGTCACGTGAGGGGACAGAGTCACCTCAATTCTTTTCTTATAATTATATTTATTGTAATTGAACAATTTATCGAATTAAACAATTTTATATAAGAGAGATAATTTTTAAATAAAAGAAACTCAGAGCTTTAATATCTATTGTTTTGTTAATTTTATTTTAACCCGCGATCACTCGCGAGGGGTGATCTGTACACCCTAGCAACAAGAAAAGCCTCCCAAGATTCTAAAAAGAATGCGCAGAACCACGATTTTTTCTGTAGCTGCACATTTTAGGTCATTGAACCTTCAGGCCTGATGCAATCCCTCTTTCTCGAACGATTGGATTGTAATGTCCTTCAAAAGTTTATCTGGGGGCCTGAGAACTCCCACGAGAAGTTGAGCATATGTATACAGTCTGCTCTGAATGTTTGGAAAATGATTAAAATATTATTTTTCTTACTTTCTACTATCATTATCTCACTAATTATAAAGTATATTTATTACTGGTACATACGTTTTACTGGTTTATGAAAAAATATAAAATTATGTGTTTTAAAGGAAAATTTTGTATGTTTAGGTTAAATTAATGTTAGTCTCATTTGTATGCAATAAATTTAATAATTTCATTTGTATAATACAAAAAACATCTTGTACTTTATAAATACGTATCATAATGACTTAATTTTATTTTCATAATTAAATACACGTGTTAAAAGTTTGGGGTGTTCTCTACACCCCGCGAGTAACGACGGTAGCAAAATCAGGCGCGAGTGACCGCGGTAAATAGTTGCTTTTTTGCATAATTTTTTTTTCAATCTGAAGCACTTATTTGCAAAATGACTACTTTTAACGTACGAACGAATTTTTTTTTTTTTTTTTTTTTTTAGCTTTAACTTGTTAATAAAAAAACATAATAGTAATTATCATGCTTTGTTTGTGCGAAGTTAATAAATAAAAATTTTCATCAAAAATTAATGACTTCAAAACGAATTATTTATTTCATTACAGAAAAAGGAAAGAATCAGTTTTTTCAACCAATAATACTATCACTAACGTTAGTAAGAAACGACTCGACTAAAATTTTTTTACGAAGACAAGAAACAATTTCTTTTTCTAAGCTTAAAGGAAAAAAAAAGTTTTCTTCCTCTAAAAAACTCAAAACAAAACACAAGTAATAATATGAAGACTAAAACTTCTAAAACTTTTTTTTCAATAAAAAAATGACAATGCGATTTCTTTTTCTCTCGTTTACGTACTTATTTCAGACATTCTTGTCCACCCAACGACGCAAAAAACTGAAGACATTTAATTGAACTGACTGAATTGTTGCCTACATTGGTCCTTCCAAGGAAACGTATTTGTAGAAAGAGAATGTTACAGAATTTCGTGAAGCAAGGTTCTTTCGAATGTTTTTGAGTGTGTAAATATTAGCGTCACACTGTTCCTCTACTCGAGAGCTTTTGGCGATGGACATCGTAATTTTGAACCATGGTCAAGTGACGAGAACGATACTTGAGCTGGTCTTGTAGGTACTTTATGTAAAGATAATTATAAAAGTATTGCATTTATTAAAAAAAATTGATGTAATTTTTACTTGTACTCGTAATAATAATATTAATCTGGGATCTCATTGTCACCTATCTATGCATTATATTTAGTAACTAAGATATGTGCTTGCATTTTTTTTGACACAAACTGTCGAAGTCCAGGTCTATTGAAATTATCTTCAGTCGCATTTCATATTCTGTATTTAATCTAATTCGTTTTTATATTTTGATTTGGTAGCCACTAAATACATTGTACTGTAAGGCATTAAAATGTTTACAGCTGTGTGAGAAATCCTGTGTATTTGGCATGAGTTTGTAACCTAAAATTTAAGAGCTGTTATTGCTTGAATATAGATTTCAATGCAAATTTTTTTATATGTCTATAAGTTGTTCACTCTTGTAACGTTTCCCGCCTTCCAGCTGTAAATCGGCCTCTTTGTTGAAATAATCATCACATGTGCATCCTGCACCTCGAAAGTTATTGCGTAGTCCACCTTGGACCTCCTCCGCCACTCCTTAACCCAGTAGGGGCCCTTTCCCACCACTAGCAGGATGTAACGAGATGCTAAAATAAGGCGCCGGTCCCCGATCCCCGAAGCTGAAAGAGGGAGAGGTACTTTGAACCTTTGAAGAGAGCAGAAACACGAATAGAAACTCTCTTCTTACAAACTATTGTTTTGAACTCTAATAATTTTTTAATAAATTTAATAACTTCAATGTATAATCTGTAAATAATAGCTGTGACGTAAACAAACTAAATATTTAAATTAATCGATATCACGCTACCGTTATTTATCTCAAACATCTCACGCTTTTATTATGTGTGTTGTTTTTTTTCTACAAATTTAAAAAGGTGTATTTTCCATTAGAAAACTATTTATTTGTTATTTGTGAAAACATTGTACTAAAGAGTATTAAATTATTTCAAGGAACCAGGAATAGCAAACAATAGAATATTCACAATCTAGCAGGGAGTGCAAAAACGTTTTGATATTCTTTTATTATATTACAATAAAACTTAAAAAAAAAATATTACAAAATCAGTTATATTATGCATAAAGCTTGCAGCCTTATTGACTGGGACGAGCTTTGGATACTTATAGTTATACTAACTTCATACAAAACGTGAATCCATTTTGCATACACATTTATAATTTTCTTTTCCGAATTTTTTAAATTTAATTTTATTATTTTTTATTTATTTATTTGTGGAACACCTGAGTATGCCTCGTGGAATCTTAGGGTTCCGGTGAACACAATTTAGAGGGTGTCGAAAAGCTAAAAAAAATTAATTTTTGACACAATTTGAGATTTTACATTCTTAAATTGTACAGATTTTAACCTTTCTAAAAATACCCTACTTTAACCTCTTGGGTAATTAGAAGCCCATAAAACTTATTTTTAAATAATCTTTGAAACTGGGCCACGCCCATTTGAATGGCGAGAAAATGTACTCAAAATACTTCGTTTTTGCTTAAAAGTTGAATTTCTGATATAAACCAAAACAGTTATCTTTTATCGTAAATTAAGCCTTTTTTATTTTTTTTATTTTCTAGCCGATTAGAAGCCTCACTGTATACATTAAAATCAATTTATCTCAAAATGTAAATTTTGATGTTCGATGTACCTTCTCTGAGAAACTAATGTTCACAGGTATGTACATTTTTCATGATATATTTATAATTATGGCTAATATATACTAAAATGAGCTTTTTGTAAAAAAGTTTTTGTCAAAAATTCATTTTTTGCAGATTTTTTTTTATGTGAAAATGGGTCAAATTTCACAGTTTAATAAAATATTTAATAAATCATGAAAATTTCAAAATTAGCTAGAAGTTCATTTCAGTATAATGAGAAAGGTGTACTTTAATTGCATGAAAAATTTCAAGTATGTTCATATAACATATTTTGAGAAAAGGCGCATCGAAAACTGCCAATTTAACATTGTTAGTATAGAGACAGAGAGGTTTCCAACTGCCACTGAACCAAACTACTAATAAGAAATCTAAAGTAACTGCTAATACACCACTCTTGTAATCTGTGAAGAAATTTTTATGCTTATGTTCAATTGGTCGTACTCAAAGAAAGTGGGTTAGATCGGCCTTTTTTCGCCCATCGGCAACTGTTCTGTAACTCTGATACTCAGTCGAAATGAAAATGTTAGTTTTCATTGAAAATACCCTTTTAGAGTAAATAGAGGAAACAGGAAAAAAATAACGATATTAAACTATTTGTGACAAATGTCTTCGATTATATTTCCTTCTCGCTTTCATGGGCTGAATCGTCACTCGACCATCCAGCAGCAGCGTCTTGAAGTGTATTAGCATATCCAAGACTTGGTGTTTCTGTCTAAGTGTAATTATGGCACCAGTATCCCAAGTACCTAAGTACAGATGCAACATGCGCACAGCAGCCAACAACTCTAGCACCAACATTGCACTGACAATACCACTCAATGTGTGTTTGGATTATGACCTGCACTTGTTCTTATCCGTATGTTATATACTTTTGAACTTGTGATCTCAACGGGAGTCGAACAACTGAGGAATCCTCGATTTGCGTAAAGAGAGTACAGCAGCGATTATTTACGGTGTTCGTGAGAGCATTATTTTTTTAATAAAATACACAAAACGCATACAATACTATGTAAAATAATGGCCACAATACAAAAGAAATATTTGTATTACGATATGACAAGCGAGAGTTGAAGACACGTTTAAACACGCACGTGAAGTATGAGTCTGACCGATTCGAGGACAAGCTATTTTGTTTCGTATAACATCAACGCGCTCGATGCACCAAAACAAATGAATGTCAGTTTAAAAGCCTTAATATTGTAGTACTTAAGAGACCAAAAAATATAGTGTTGCTTAAGGTATTGGACTACGTTCGAAACCATGATTTTAAAAAAGCGCATAAATGGATAATTTTCATGATATTTAGTGTCACTTAGATTAGAATACATGTATAATTGTTTTAAAAGGACATTTTAACAAAAAAAAATTATTTAAATACAATATTTCGGCAAAAAATTAACTTTTTTAGAATACTTTTTTTCCAAATGTTCTCCTTTTGTGAAAAATGTTTCGATTATAATAATATTCTGCCTGTATATAACTCAGACCTCTGTACAGAGGCTGAACTAGAATTTCTGAAACTTTCAACTTAGGAGTGGGTTTATCCGTATTTTACGACAACAGAAGGGAGCAATTTTAAGAAAAAAACGCCAATAATTATTTAAATTGGTGGTAACTCTGAAAATAATGTGAATTTTTCAAAACTTCTAGTTGAACTTCTGTAGAGAGGTTTGAGCTATATACACACAGGCAAAATATTAGTATAATATAAGCATTTTTTACAAAAGGAGAACATTTTGAAAAAAGGTTATTCTAAGTTAATTTTTTGCCAAAATATTGTATTTAAATAATTTTTTTTGTCAAAATGTCCTTAAAACAATTTTATACCTGTATTCTAATCTAAGTGACACTAAATATCATGACAATTATCCATTTATGCGCTTTTTTTAAAACCACGGTTCCGAACGTTGTCGGATACCTTAACAGTTTTTTAAATGAAAGTTCGAAAAAGCGCTTAAAATAATAAAACTCAACAAATTTGCCAAGTTTGATGACTTTATGAGACTTGCTAATTCTTTTCTTACTATTTTAGAGTAAAAGTGAAGATCAATACCTAAAAAAAAAAAGTTTACTTAAATATAATTCCAGTAAATACTTTGAATTTTTATGACTATGATGGGCAAAAAAAGGCCGATGTTTACCCACCTCCTTCAGTCATTTTGGGAAGATGTTGTTCGCCCAATTCATTCCGGCCTATCATTTGGACAGAAATGGGATTAAGATAAACTCTTGTCGCAATCAATGTATTTCGTAGTATAGTCCAGAGACACAGGAATCAATTTGAGAATACCTTGACTTTGGGAGTACCTTGGAAGAGTGGCTGCCTTTAATGGCTCTTCGAAAATCGTTAAATGAGTTGAAACAAAGGTTGTTACATGTATAGGCTTTGATTCCCATATCAGTGTCTGACAGTTTGATCAGCAGCATAAAAGGCAGATGACGCCAATTCATTACACGGGAAAAAAGTGATACATTTCTAATTAAGACTCGTGTATATTTAAATCTTTATAAAAATTTATTTAATTTTCTTATTCATTTATAGAAATTTTTTTCAAAATCTATGTTTCTATGCTGATTTGTTTTCGAAGAGACGCGAAAGTTTGTAGACACCTTAACTTTACTAGGAGCGTGTGTGACGGGCTCACGCGTCTTTTCTTTAACATAACTTCTGGGTTCTTTGACGGCCAAGATTAATGACAACTCTTTTCCAACCAAAATCCAAGAAGCAAAATGCGAATAATAAATGCAAATAAGATAGCTTTTAAAAGAACAGAAGTTTCAGTAAGCAGAATGGCAATTTAGGGAAAGTTATGTTTGGAAGAGATACGAGCACGAATTGACAGCCTATCGTACAGTTACCGGGATACCCAGCGATTGCTACAGCCATTGCCCAGACGTTTCCATACAGTGATTGAATCTTAGTTTGGATTAAGGTAGGACTGATTATTTGATATTATAGGACTTGTAATATTATCAGAAGTGAGAGTAGGTGAATAATATAATTATTTAGATAGAGTGGTGTAAGTTGCGCGATTCGGTTTAACTATTTCTGTGTGTTCATTCATCCTAGATTCTCATTTATATAAATTTATCTAAATTGTTAGACGTTTAAGTTATATTCTTAATAAAGTCGTATTAAGAATTTATAATGTCTGTTCATTTTGAGAATCTCACACCTCTAGCTCACGCTGACAATCAAAGATATGGTCCCCCATTGGCGACCATATCACATGTGTATACATGTGCGTATATATATATAATTATTTAATAAAATACAAAGACTTCAATCTAAATCTTCCAGTAACATGATTTAGAATCTGAGAGTAAGCAGCTGCAATTTTTCTGGAATGGGTAAAACAAATACGAGATTCTTCCTTATCAATAACCATGCAGGGTTTTCCGTGTCTGCACGAAATATATAATTAAATAGAAGGGAAAAAAAGTGTTTTTGCAGTTAATAAACTAATTCTTAAAAGTGAATGCATGTCTTTCTTACAAACACGTTTGCTATCTTGATGCTAACATCGCGAAGTCTGAATATATTTGACTAGAATTTCAATGATAAGAAAAATATTAGAAGTTAAATAAAGAAAATTAGTGACTCGATTATGTGTACAAGCAAATAAATATTTCGTCTTAGTTTATGTGTTCCACTATCTAAAGAAAAATAATCTACTAAAAACTACTATCTTGTGATTGAATTAAAATTTTCATTCAAACAGAAAAAAAGTCGTTTGCAGGTGAACCTGGTCACTCATTAAAACCTCCTGCACAGTATCGTTAATTCTGTTTTGAAAAGAAAAAACTTTTGTAATCACTAAGAAAAAAATTAATGTACACATCAAGTGTTTTTTTTTTCAAATTAGAATGTTTTAATAAACACGTGTATTGCCTTTAATGAACTATTTCAAAATACATAATTTTTTGTTAACCCTTTGACAATTTTTTTTAAGGCGATTTGAATACATTTTTTCTTACCAAACAAAATTTTTTTAATCTTAGCAAATTATCTCACTATATGATTTTCATTTTAATAAAACCTATCACTTTAAATATTTTTTCTCAGAAGCAGATTTTTTTCCTCATATGGGGATAAAACCGAAAAAAATCCCCTATTAATCACCCGAGAATGATTCTCGCACGAAAGGAATGAAAAAAAAAATTAATAATGGCTTTAAAAAAAAAAAACTCGTACCTTCCCCATTTATTAAAGTCACACTAATGATGGCAACACACCCCTAGACAAAAAAAAAGCATTTTAATGAAAATTTCACTAATTAAATACTGTCCCTTTAGAAGCATCAAAGTAATTAAAAACGTTAGGAATTTAAAAGTTATTTTGCTTGGGAAAAATCTAGACCAAAAAAACTATGATACGGCAAAGACTCCGGCAAAGGCAGGTTTATGAGAAATAGTTAATGACATCAAGAGATAAATTATAGGCCATTATGTAAATAATAAATAAATACCACAAAGAACTTTTCCTTAAGAAATTGTTCTGTGGTATTTTGTTCTTGTCTTAACAAAAGTGATTTTTGTAGGCTTATTTCTCGAAAATTTGAAAGCATTAGACTTATAGAAATCAAGATAAGAATTTAAAATTTAAAGAAACGCAAATTACAGGAATAAAAATCCCAGGATTGGAATAGCATGTGAAAAAAAACTCTAGCAACAAGATAATTAACTATATCTAAAGGTTCAAAGAACGGACACTGCTGCTAATTAAATCACTACGTAGTTAAGTTTAAAAATATTTAATTAATATAAATCAATAATGTGGCCGATTAATCGACCCGATACGAATTACATGTTGCTAGCACAAGGGCAAACAAAAAAGAAGTGCGATGGCTATAATAATTAAAAATTATTTTGTCATGATGGAGAGCAGCTCCCTCTTGTGTTCAGGCAAGGTTATTTATGTTGAGACATTTTCTACAGCATGTTTCAAAAATCTAGAATATTTAATTTGCGTAATTATTTACACTGGTTTAATTATAATTCTGGAAGGAATAGTAAGGCACATTAAGTTGAATGTTCAGTTTATTTTTATGCTTAACCCTCTATAAAGTCGGCGTATAATAAACCCCCCCCCCCAACTTCAATAACACTAGGCAACAAAAAAATAATTTTTGTCGTCTATTTTCTTGTTTTAGATAGACTATTCTTACTGATCTTTGCTTGAAAAAAAACGTATATAAATGAAATTTATTTATTAGATCTTGTTTTTAAGGTACGCAGCAGCCCATCCATGAATTTATGGGTAAATTTGAACAACAAAACATTACTAACTAATAGATATAATACAATAAGCCATGTTTCAAGAAACGGGGTTCATATCAGAAATCAGCAGAACATTTTTTAGTTTATTTCCTGTGAACATTTCCTTTTGGATTGCCTCTTGTACGTCGAAGCCCGAGTATCCAGCAGTAGTCTGCGAGCATTGACTCATCTCAACGATTTGATATCTACGTTCCATTTTTGCGATATCGTGATGAAACCTATCACTACTTCATCGCTTAAAGCTCCGTAGTTCTTAGAGAAAAAATCAAGATGGGAATGTAAAAAATGGATCTTCAGCGACATATTGCATCCTAGGTCATGGAACTTTTTTTAGGAGTTTTTTCCAACTGACGATAGTTCTAAT